>JAOXYF010000004.1:17446512-17462767 GCA_028565775.1 Sternarchorhynchus goeldii
GTACATCACAGAGCAGGCGTGTACATCACAGAGCAGGCGTGCACATCACAGAGCAGGCGTGTACATCACAGAGCAGGCGTGTACTTCACAGAGCAGCTGTGTACATCACAGAGCAGGCGTGTACATCACAGAGCAGGTGTGTACATCACAGAGCAGGCGTGTACATCACAGAGCAGGTGTGTGTACATCACAGAGCAGGCGTGTACATCACAGAGCAGGCGTGTACATCACAGAGCAGGCGTGTGTACATCACAGAGCAGGCGTGTACATCACAGAGCAGGCGTGCACATCACAGAGCAGGCGTGTACATCACAGAGCAGGTGTGTGCATCACAGAGCAGGTGTGTACATCACAGAGCAGGTGTGTGTACATCACAGAGCAGGTGTGTGTACATCACAGTGAGCATGTCCTCTCTTTCTTTCTGTCCTTCTGTCTGACATGGTCTTTTAAAAGGACCAGAGGCCATCAGGGCAAATCTGGTTATTTAATATTTAGTTAAGACATTTAATTTTATAGCCCTAAACAGTCTAGCTGGATAGTGGAGGAGTAGGTTTCCCAGACAATGCAGTGGAGAACCAACCCTATTTTGTTAAAATATAACAAAAGCATAGTTGAACATGCGGTCATGCTAAAGTATATAATTCATGCTAAATTACATAAATTGCAGTACAGTTCTGGAGTTCTGTGCTTCCTGATCTTGAAATTAAAGTCCTATCCTGATTGATCTTAATTAAAGACATATCCTGATTGATCATAGTTAAAGCCCTATCCTGATTGATCTCAATTAAAGACCTATCCCGATTGATCTTAATTAAAGCCCTATCCCAACTGATCTTAACTGAAGCCAGGTCCTGACTGATCTTAATTAAAGCCCACATGCTTTAATTGTCCACATGTCTCATTCATGCTTTTACTGTCCACAAAACGTTGTCCAATCAGAACCTGGTGTCCGCTCGAGGAGAGAGAGCTTTCTGAAGAATTCATTTTATTTCATATCTTCTTAACTAGTGTCAATTAACTCTCTAAAACTACAATGCAGATACGTTATAACACATTATGTTTACTCTACCATATGTATATTCTGAACATGAAGAAAGGCCACTAAGAAAAGTGCAGAAGTTACAGTCTTGTGTAATTGAGACCTTGTTAACATGACAACAGAGCAAAGATCGTTCATGTTTATGACCGAGATCCAACAGTTATGGCTCTTGGTTTTGTGAATGCTGACGTAATCTAAACTTAGCTGCGCTTTCTTAAACCGACGCTTAAACCCTTACATCTATCTGCTGGTTTTACTTTTTTTGTAGTTTTCTGTCTGAAGGAATTTAGCAGAACATTTCATTCATAATTAATAACTGCCCTGTTAAACTTTTTAATTCATCTTGGATGTTTAAACATTTTTAAATGTTTTCAAATCTCTGTAGCTGTCTCAATTGTAATAATTGCCCACAGTATGCCCTACTGCCTACCACTATTTGTCATCCTTAAAATCAAATGTTAAAACATTTTGTAATTTGGCTGCTGCAGTGCAAATAGAGACCTACAGAAGCCTATAGAAACCGATATTAAACTTTCTGCACGTACTGCAACCCCAGCCACTTTATAAGAACACTTAAGTCCCCCTGCTGGTTAATGCTGGAACAACAGAACTGATATACTGACACTGATACACAGCCTCTAGCCCCATGATACTGGCGTGTCAGGGAAGCGTTTCTAGTCACACGGAGAGGATCTTTAAGAGGAATTAATTCAGCGTGCATTTTAGTTTACAGTGAATGAACGGCTGTCAAAGCAGCTGTAGCAAAAGACCAATGAAGATAACAGAGATGTAATATATGCAGAAGGCTGGTGTCACTGGTAAAACAAATCGACAACAGCCGATTTGTCTGATACGTGAAGTTTCTTGGCAAAGGGCCAGTGATTGCGGGCAATGGCCACATTCCTGTATGCATAAAAACAGGGGGTTGTTTCAGGTTCCTTACCATCAAAAAACTGCTGCAGTGCCTCGCTTTCACCCAGCACGTCCATCAGGCCTGGTGCAGAGCTGGTGTGCTCCACCTGTGTTTGACATGCAGGTGTTAGTGAGGACGCTGTACACCTGGTGTTAGGGAGGACGCTGTACACCTGGTGTTAGGGAGGACGCTGAACACCTGGTGTTAGTGAGGACGCTGAACACCTGGTGTTAGTGAGGACGCTGAACACCTGGTGTTAGTGAGGACGCTGTACACCTGGTGTTAGTGAGGACGCTGTACACCTGGTGTTAGTGAGGACCCTGTACACCTGGTGTTAGTGAGGATGCTGTACACCTGGTGTTAGTGAGGATGCTGTACACCTGGTGTTAGTGAGGACGCTGAACACCTGGTGTTAGTGAGGATGCTGTATACCTGGTGTTAGTGACGACGCTGTACACCTGGTGTTAGTGAGGACACTGTACACCTGGTGGAGGTGCGTTACATTTGTTTCTTGTTTGCTGACTATGTTCAACTTCTCTTATTGTGATTCTGCTCTTACCCACATCTAACGTTTCAGGCGAGCAGGAAGAGATCATCTCCACCACCCCACCAGCTCAAACATGTCAGCACAAGAAACACATCTCATTTAACAATTATTTGCATATAAGGGCAGTTCAAGAGAACATTATATTTTCCTTAACTCAAAGCTGCTCACACATTTAACATACTTCCTGCTGGTTAAATGTTTTTTTTTAAGGAAGAGAGCTTGCAGATCAGCTTGTTATTCCAGAAAGAACCTTAAACTTAACTTTGAGTTGATCCAAGTCAACCTGACATAATAGAGTAATAAGTTCCAGAACAGCTGGTTAGAGTTTCAATCGAAGTCAGTGAGCTGACGAGGCTGCACTCAAGGCCAGTTCATTTAAGCACATGAAAGTGCTGCTACACAGTGTCTCTGTGTAGTGGGTAGTCTCTGTGTAGTGGTAGAGTGTCTCTGTGTAGTGGGCAGTCTCTGTGTAGTGGTAGTGTGTCTCTGTGTAATGGTAGAGTGTCTCTGTGTAGTGGGTAGTCTCTGTGTAGTGGTAGAGTGTCTCTGTGTAGTGGGTAGTCTCTGTGTAGTGGTAGAGTGTCTCTGTGTAATGGTAGAGTGTCTCTGTGTAGTGGTAGAGTGTCTCTGTGTAGTGGTAGAGTGTCTGTGTAGTGGTAGAGTGTCTCTGTGTAATGGTAGAGTGTCTCTGTGTAATGGTAGAGTGTCTCTGTGTAGTGGTAGAGTGTCTCTGTGTAGTGGTAGTCTCTGTGTAGTGGTAGAGTGTCTCTGTGTAGTGGTAGAGTGTCTCTGTGTAGTAGTAGAGTGTCTCTGTGGAGTGGGTAGTCTCGGTGTAATGGTAGACTATCTCTGTGTCTCTGTAGATCTTGTATATGATGGTATTGAGTATTTTACATTATTATTATTATTCAAAGGATGTTGAAAATGAGATGATGTCAATTCCTTCATGTACGTTTAAATGAGATGATGATGTCAGTTCCTTCATGTACGTTTAAATCCCATATATAATTATTACTAATTATTTGGTCTTACATATGTGTCTGATGCACTTAGTGAGATTTTCTTCAGTTACCCAGGTGTCTAAACAACATGAGAAAACACAGAACTTTAGGATGTTCAGTTGAACTAGATGTTATCCTTACCTCTTCCTAGCTGCATGTAAAGACCCTTCCAAGATCAGTCTGGACAAGCAAATCTGGACAAGCAAATCTCCAGATAAAGATCAGTCTGGACAAGCAAATCTCCAGATAAACCACATTAATCTCCAAATGAAAAAGACAATATGGAATTTAGACTATTGATGGGTGTTATAAACTATTATAAACTATTGATATCGGAGAAAAGCCAGTAAACTGTGAAATAAAAAAATGTCATTAACTGCACATTAATGACAGAAACACATATTCACATTTCTCTGGCTACTTCACATTTTTGGAAGGGAAAACCCTCAGCTTCCATGAACTCACACCTTGGTTAATCGTTACACCTGCTTTCTGGAATCCTCTGGCTGTTCTTGGGTGGGGATGCACTTCCTCATTCTAGACTCGAAAGGCAGTGGACTGAACCAATTTCCACAAGCAAAACATTCACAGCCATGACAGCAGAAGGATGCACTGTACCCAATGAGGTGAGAGGGTAGTAAAACAGCTTAATATCACTGTTGAATGCTGATATGTGCTTTAAGTGGGTCTAAATGGTAGAGCTGATTGGAGTGAAGTCTCTTTCCCATTGTAGGAGACCAGTACACATCCAATGCTGTTCTAGAAAAAAATCTAACTGTGCTATCGTGCCAAACCCATAGACCCATAACAAAAAAATGTAGCAAAAACTCTTTTCTCTTATTTGATGGGATTTTTAGATTTACTCTCACCATAAATAACACAATCAATTTAAACCGAATTGTATTTACAACCTGTTTCCGGAAGACTTTGAACCTCACACACTTATTGGGGCTTAAAAATGACAACAATTTTAAATGTATTTAAAATAAATCATATTTAACTCTGTAAAGTAACAAACCCCATCATAGATAAAATTACATCAACAAAACTTTTTAAATAATCCCTGATACAAGGCTATTGTGAAATTTTCTTGGATTACTAGTCTTGAAAGTCAATATGAAAATAAAGTTTTTTATATATATACTAACATGCAACAAAGAATTATAGCAACAAATTCAGGTGAAGGAACCAGATTTCTTTACTGAAGAGAAGAACAGGCGTGTGTTAGCCACGCTTTAGAACACCTGATCAGATAACGCAGAGCAGCTCTTACCTGTTCTTAAGATGGAGTTGGCAGGTTCTAATGAAGGTTCAGCTCTCCAAAATCATCAAGGTCTTATTTAAGTACAATCCATTTGCAGCTCTAATACCACCATCGCCACATCCTCGGTTCTAGAGTCAGGCTGTATTCCATGCAGTATCAGTTAAACCTCTATTTTCTGTGGCAGACTGGCGTAGCTCCTTATTTGATCCAAATGGCGGTCGCCGTACTTCCTGGCTCTAGCATGTACTTTGTCCACTGATCTCAGAGGCAAAATCCAGCCACATGACGCGTGTAAACGCTGCCTTCTTTATGACCTGGCAGAGATGGAGTCGGCTACACCCTAAAGACCCCAGGGAGGCCGACTCTGACGTATGGAAGCCTTCACTCATTAAACAAACAGGACAGAGGGACAGTAGCTCTGCTGCACTACTGAACCAGACTGCTGTTTCTAATAGAACAACTAGTCAAAACAAATCCAACATCTCATATACTGTTACCTAAAGAAATTCAATCTCTCAATGTACAATATCTAACAGCAACTGAACACAGGTTTTACATTAATCCATAAACCAGCACATACAGTTGTTACAGAGGTATACAATTTTATTCGGTGTTCCAGAAAGGCACTAAAATCAACATGGTAAAAGCTTGATCTGGGAGGAAAACCAAACCAAAACCAAAACAAAACACTGATGAGAACATATACAGTACATTCCACACAAACACACATCACAGCAACGCTGTTATCTACACGTAGCATTAACTCAAACACACATCACAGCAACGCACTGTTATCTACACTTAGCATTAACTCAGTCCAAGAGAAATGTACTGGTGTGGTCTGCTTTCCTGGGTAAAACGTACAGATTTCAAAGTCTTCTTGAACATAAATCCAAAACCAGTACAGCTATTTTCTTCCTCCTTCAGTCTGCAATTTTTGCACATAATGAAATCAAGTTAACATCAGTTGTGTAAGTTGTATTATAGGACAGGGGCCACATACACCAGAAGTTAAACACACACCGAGCGTGGACACATACACACACACACACACACACACACACACACGTGCACCCAAACATACACTTGCATGCACACACACACACACATACACACACAGACATACATTGCATGCACAAACACGCACACATGCATGCACACACACACACACACACACACACACACACACACACACACACACACACACACACACGCAGGGCATGTGTTGAGATGCTCCAGCAGGGTGATGGGCAGAGGCAGGAGCTGCTCCACGCTGTGCATCACTCCTCACAGCTCGTCTCTGTAGTAGCCCAGCTTGGCCAAAGACATCTCCTTCCTCAGCTGCATCACCTCCCAGAACATCTGCTCAGCTGAACGAGAGCAGAAACACCAGCACGTTTACGAGACGTTTACAAGACGTTTGCAAGGCCGCGGGGAACGCCGGAGTCCCGCTGCAAACGAGCACGGGGCAAAGCGCACAACTGCGCGGTGATTGGGCAAGTGTGGCCACACCCACCACACGCCCTCTCACCGGCAGAGCCGCCGCCCACCCTCGTGAGGAGGGGTCTGCTTTTCTGTCATCACAGAAGCACACACACTTCCACACACTAGCCCGAGTTGGCATTTAGCACTTATCATTTCTTAAAACACACCATTGTTATGTAAAAGAAAAAAGGGAGTAACAAAATATATATCTTCAGTTAATTATAAGATATATGTTCATTTAATTATAATATATATCTTCAGTTAATTATAAGATATATCTTCAGTTAATTATAAGGTTACACACTAAAAGCCACCAATAAAATGGCTGTGACTGAACTGGATTTCTTCAGAATATTTTAATTACATAGAGGCTTTCCTGTCCTAGCAGCTGGATCACACACCAAGATCTGGCTGTAAAAGTTATATCATACCACAGAAGAGTGTGCGTGTGTGTGTGTGTGTGTGTGTGTGTGTGTGTGTGTGTGAGAGAGAGAGAGAGAGAGAGAGAGAGAGAGAGGGGAGATCTGTGCATTTATCTTACCATCCTGGTGCTTGACGAGTCCTTGGTGGATATAGCGAATGTAGGTGAAGAAGTTACAGACAGATGTGATCTAGGAGACAGAGGACAGCTCACTCACTCCATCAACGAAGGAAGAAAACAAGGCCTAATCACTCGCCACTTCACTGGTGCTCAGACACAGGCCCTGACAAGACATGTTTCACCCCCAGAGAGCACCTGGTCCCTGGTGTTCTGGAATCAGTGTGCTGTGGCTTTGGGGGTCAGTGAGCTGTAGTTCTGAGTCCTCGAGGTGTTCTGGAATCAGTGTGCTGTGGTAGATGGCTTGTACCCAGTAGCTGTCTAACAACTACAGAACTTGGGGATGTCCCACTATGGTACAAAGGGTCAGAAGACCTACTGAGATAATGAGGAAAAATGTAAGCCTTTTTTTTTTACAATGCTCAGAACTCCCCCCCACCCCCCCACCAAAAAAAGAAAAAATGACATCCCCTGGGGGTATGAACCTATTATTTCCACAAGTGATGTGTATATTTTTCAGGTCATGTGTTTACATGCATTTTTTAAAGTTAGGACAAGGGTACAAACACAAACTCAAGAAGAAGTGAAGATAAAACCCTTCTTCCAACAACCGTAAGATGGATAATGTTATTGTTTAACAGTTACTGTGTGCAACCGGAGAGCTGGAAGCTTAGCAGTGTGACACACAGTTTAATGGGCCTGTAACCCATGGCAACACTCACTCGATACCGGCAGAACGGCGACACGTAGTACGAGCTGCTGCAGTCGCCCAGCTTGATTCTGTGCTTGCATGTTTTAGTCAGGCCACTGAGGGCACATTTCCTGCAGAAGAACACAGACATGAGTCGGGTTTGGTTCTTTGAATTCAAACATAAATATCTGGCTTTAAAACTGTGTCCCAGAATGTCGTTTCAGTCCTTATCCTGGACATATATGGCTACACACAGCAACAAGCTGATTAGAACAGCCTGTCAAAGCTATGCTCCAGAGCAGACTGAGAGTACAACACAGTAAGAGCAAATCAAAGAACAGTGTCCATGAGAAATGATCAAGAGACAGGACAGAGGGAGAGAGAGAGAGAGAAACAGATAGAAGAAAGCAATGCTCACTTACGTGACAATTTCTGACCTCCTGTCACTAGGGGAAGCCCATTTGAATGTGAACATGATAGAAGAAATAAAGAAAGAAAGAAACCAAAGAAATGGAGAGTATAGACGAGTGGCAGATGAGTGGCAGTCCAGAAGACCTGACCACAGAGAAGCCTGGAGATGACGTGGTGAAAGATGGGGAACTAAATACTCCAACATAACCAGTGATCTTCACACTGCGGAGAGCTTGTGCTTCAGTGAGTCTGCAACTCCGTGTCATAAACACAGAAGCCACAATTTAACAATAAGTGGAGAACTGTGTCAGTGGATTTCTCAGACTGTAACACACAGTTTCAAACCTCAGTTGTGACACAGACTAACACTGGACTGCCAACTAACTAGGACCACCATGATGGGTTCCTACCAAGCAGAAATACAACATATGCTGGTGAGTACCAAGCATAAAAACAAAGAAAACAAAACATCTCCGTTAGGGCTGTAAGGATATTGAAAATGAAGCTGTTTTCTGTGGGTAAAACCTAAGCACCACCTGTATTACGTACACAAGTGCTACATCACTTTCACACTTCTCCAGGCTTACCATAGACAAACAGACACTACAGTCAGAGGAGAACATATTTCACCAACACCCTGCTGCCTTCATCCCTTGTCATCACATGCTCTCAGCACTAATACGCTTTCATTCAGGAGTGCAACACAGTGGCATTTGACCCACAGAATGTGAAACCATGACGACTGTGTCCTGGTGATGAGTCCTGGGTCACTCGAGGATTCCAGAGCAGCTGTTCACAGCACCAGGAATCGTGACTATCTTTAAAATTCCGTAATGCTTTACCTGAAAATGGGTGCCATTTATTTAAAACTGTAGTCTTAAATAAAACATCTCAGAATGTGGGACAGAATATGGGGCCCAAATACAGCAGAGGCAACGCCTGCAGGCCCTGTTTACACACGGTCATTAACAGTGGTCAGTTAACACATGGTCTTGCGTTACCTTCCCCCCGTCCCCTCCCCTCCCCTCCCCTCCCGTCTCCTCACTAGCTGGGGGGTGCTGTACTCACTTGGGTCCTCCACACTCCAGGGCCGACGCCTTCACTACAGGTAGAGGTTGGAAGCCCACGGGCTCCACGCTGAGGGTGTTCTGCTCCACGGCGTCCAGGATCGCTGAACCCAGCTACCCACGCAGGAAAAGACGAGAAAAGACAACGGGAGAGACATGTCTCAAGCACCAAGACCTTCACCCAGGGATTCATTTCTCTGTGCACGTTCTTTTTCCATTCTAGTGTGCCACTCTGGTTTAATACATTTGTACATACTAGAGAATCTGCTGTGCTTTTTTCCTTACACTTTTCTCTCTTCTACTAAAAACACACCCAGTTATCTTCTACTCTGTTGCTGTAGCGATGACATGCTTTCAGTCAGGACGATGTACTTGGACTTGTTCTCTTCACAGTTATTCTACATTTCCAGTGGCCTCTTTGATGAATTACCTATTTTTAAATACTGTGTACATATAAGGGCATATACACTGATTAATTCACAAATATTTGCATAAATAGTATTAACTGAATTTGCTGTATATTTGTCTATTAAAAGAACTCAAAAAAGACCAGTAAAAACAGACACAGAAAACAGGGTACGGGACGCTGGTACAGTAGGGTACGGGACGCTGGTACAGTAGGGTACGGGACGCTGGTACACTCATCTAATTTCAGAGTATTAAGTTGTGGCTGAGGCTCCACAACACATAACATTAGAGTTGCTCATGGAAGCTCAGGGCCGGGTTAATCATTTTCTCTGTTGAACCAAATTGTCTCAAACTAACAAAGTCATCCAGATATCTTTTGTTAAGAAGCGCAAAGCATGTCTTTTGAAACATGGCAGTCAAACAAAGTATGTAGAAGTTTAGTGAACATTTATCTGAACAGGCAGATGAAAGAGCTTCTAAAAAGGAATAATCAGTGGGTAATCTCTGTGTGATATCTGGTATGGACATGGCATTTGACAGAAACTGCAAAAGTCTAGCAGTGTAAAAGTGTACCAAGAGTGGCAACCACATGGGGGCAGTGTCTCAGTATAACCACACGGGGGCAGTGTCTCAGTATAACCACACGGCGGCAGTGTCTCAGTATAACCACACGGCGGCAGTGTCTCAGTACAAGCACTCGGGGGCATTGTCTCAGTATAACCACACGGCGGCAGTGTCTCAGTACAAGCACTCGGGGGCATTGTCTCAGTATAACCACACGGGGGCAGTGTCTCAGTACCATCACACGGGCGCAGTGTCTCAGTATAACCACACGAGGGCAGTGTCTCAGTACAGCCACTCGAGGGCAATGTCTCAGTACAGCCACTCGAGGGCAGTGTCTCAGTCAGTGTTCTAAAGTGTCAAAGATAGGCACAGCAAACCTACTGATATTTTTTTGTGACACACACACACACACACAAAAACATACACACACCTCGCTCTTGCAGAAGGTGAGGCATGGGTAAATGTCTTCCCTGTAGATCCGGTCCAGGAAAGAGCAGCTTCTCTCTAAAGTAGGATCCTCCTTCCATGCTTTAAACTCACTGAAGAGGAGAGAATCCACCTACACAAACACACACACATACACACACACACACACATACATACACACAAACACGCGCGCGCACACACACACACACACACACACACACACACACACACACACTCTAAATATAAATGCTGCCAAAATCATGACAGTGTAATGGATTCACACACTGACAGGTCTGGCACTAGTGGAATGAGTCTGGGCAAAAAATAAGCAAAACTTGCTTTGAATGTTTAGAACTTAAGCAGAAATCTTATTCTCTGTTCTCTGCAGCCATTTTGAGCTCCCACTACTGCCTCCCGCCCCGCCCCGGCCCGCCCCCCTGGCGTGTGAGGGTAGTGGAGGGTGTCGTGCCTCTCTGCAGTCGTGTCCGAGGGAGTGCTGTGCTCCGAGCTCCTGCTGGCTGCTCATCATGGCACTGCTGGTGCTCTTGTTACGTGAGTGGCCCTTCCTGAACGGGGCCTTGGTGCCCACCGGCAGCTCCTTACAAGGGGAGGTGGGGGATGTGGACAGCACCAGCGCCTTCAGAGCTGCCACCTCAGCTTGCAACACATCGATCTGAGCAGAGAGCAGAGTCCAGCGGAGGGAGGGAGGGAGGGAGGTGAGAATGAGATAGGGAAGGAGAGCGGGAGGAACAGACAGATGGAAGGAGAGAGCAAGAGAGAGAGATGGAGGGAGAGGATGGAAGAGGTAACAGAACGTAAGGAGTCATTACTACTTGATTAGCATTTGCTGAAAGTGGCTCATCTGAAAGATGTTTTGGAATAGTTTAAGTTTTGTAGACGCCACATTTATACACCAAACTCTTTACGTATCGTAATGGCTGGTATTACGATCATTCCTCTGATTCTGGTAAGCTCAGCGTGCACTGTGATGTTCTGTGAGCTGGTCTGATCTCTCTGACTGTCAGAGGTTATATCGGTGTGTTTAGTCTCATTTTTACATAACTTGGACACATCTAGCAAATAGTGCCAAAGAAACCCAAATGTCAACCTGATGAAATGTAAGTAAAAGCAGCCCTTATTGTCCAGGTAAGCAGACCCAACCAGGGAGTTTCCCAGCCATCCTCACCTTCCCCAGGGCTTCCTTCAGCTGCTTCTCCGCTGTGGCCTGCTTCACATTCGCCTCACGCACCATCTTGTGGGCCTCCTGTTGGGACAGCATCCAGTCAGCCTCGGATCAGAACCTCCCCCATCCTCCACAGTTCCCCACACCGAGAGACCCCTAAGCGAGAGGAGCTGACCCCAGCGCAGCGGGAGCAGGTCAGCAAAGCGCGTAACCACGGCAACTGAGATGCAGGAAGGACAGAGAGCAGGAGACGGATTGAGGAAGAACTTAAAGTAGGAGGAAAGTCCATGAATGAGACGATCATGATCAAAGCACACTGAAGAACTCAGAGACAGAGCTCCTCCAGCCAGCTCTCAGCACAGCCACGCTCTCCTTGTTACCATCCTGTCTGGGGCTGGCTCACTATTTCAAAACTTAAATCCACAGTCATGTGAAACTTTTCTTCTACAGCTATTGTTATTTATTAAGATGATTCAATGAGCAGCAGCATTTCCCACTCAGGTGCAGTTGTCTAAATGTCAGTCTGTAATGTCTAGCCTCTGTGGTATGGCCAGAAGACACCCAGGTCTTCAGAATAGAGAGGGGAAAAAAGACTGATTATTACTGAGTAGTAAATCTAGTTCCACATCACTGGTGGAAAATGGCTTGATTAAGTAACACCCCCCCCCCCCGCTACATGGCCAGTAACATGCTGTAGATGTGCTGTGGAGCTCTGACAGGCTCTGTGTCTGTAGACCTGTGTCTGTAGGAGCTCTGACAGGCTCTGTGTCTGTAGACCTGTGTCTGTAGGAGCTCTGACAGGCTCTGTGTCTGTAGACTTGTGTCTGTAGGAGCTCTGACAGGCTTCTGTGTCTGGCGTCACCGCATAAAGTTATGAAATGCCCATTAAAACCACAGTAATAGCACATCTGTGTTTGGTTATTGTCTTCGTGTGCAGGTAGGGGAGGAAGAAGGACCCAAACCTCAAACAGGCTGGCAGAGAGCTCCTCCAGTTCCTGCCCCAGCTGGTCCCTGACTTTAGAAAGTCTCTCACATTCCTCGTCTTTTAATTTTAGTTCCTTCAGGCAACATACAATAAAATGAACAAAAGAAAACAAAAAATGAATGAATGAAGTGAAACAAGGGAGGGAGGTGCTTTTTGATGGAACATGAAATAAACAGAAAAAGCACAAATGAAAAGTTGAAGCATGTGATCAAGCTTTCTGCAATAGATCACACAAAGCAAGGAAACCTTGCTAGTAACAAGTGTGTGTGTGTGAGTGTATGTGTGTGTTTGTGTGTGTGTTCTAACCACTCAGACTTAGACAGTTCAGTGATTCAGTAGCTAAGCTGCAAACCTGTGCGTAATTTTCCCAGTGAAACAGTGAAGCACTGTGAGCTAATTAAGAACCACATACTCTCCAGTGACACTAATTATGTGCTTTCACACAAACTAAACTCTAGGTTTGTCTGTAGAGAAATGTCAGCCCAGTTAGGCAGAAAACATTCAGACACTTCTACACATGTGCTGGCCTCAGTTTAGACACACTCCTAACACACACACACACACACACCTAGTAGTCAACAGATTTGACTTTTCAATTCAGATTCTGCTTTTGACTAAATATCAATCAAAAGAGAAATTACACTAGCAAATTTAATAAAAGCACAACAAACACACAGGAAGCAACTGGGACAGCTAGAAAGCCCTAGAAAGCAGCGAGGCATATTTGGGGCAGCAGGAAGCTCACCTCAGGGCAGTAACACCTGGACCATGGCATGGGGCTGTACTACATACATCCCTCACTGATGGGTAGAGTGGCCTAAACACAGTCACCCTCACACTGGGCTTGTTCTTTGGTTAGGGTAAGGGTTAGGGTTAGGGTAAGGGTTATGGTAAGGGTTATGGTAAGAGTTATGGTTAGGGTTAGGCTTAGGGTTAGCGTCGGAGTAAAGGTCTAGTTCACAGCCTCGTCAATGCACCTGGGTCCCAGGCCTCCGTGTGTGGGTCTCTGGGTTCAGAGGGCATGTGTACATCTTGATAAAGGTACCAAAGTTTGGTGTGGGGTAGTCCAGGCCTGTGTGTTAATACTGCACTCAGTAACTCAGTAACCTCTCGAGCAGAGAATGAGCGAAACTGAGCTCCTTAAAGAGGATTACACCTATGCCTCTCTCTGTCTCTCTCTCTCTCTCTCTCACTCACACACACACACACACACACACACACACACACACACACACACACTTCCATGCCAACTTCTCTCAGTTTCTCTGGTGCTGAGTCTCTTCATTGTGTTCC
Source organism: Sternarchorhynchus goeldii (assembly GCA_028565775.1). Taxonomy (NCBI): domain Eukaryota; kingdom Metazoa; phylum Chordata; class Actinopteri; order Gymnotiformes; family Apteronotidae; genus Sternarchorhynchus; species Sternarchorhynchus goeldii. Next base: position 17,460,328 of record JAOXYF010000004.1, read on the forward strand.
ATTCCATTTATAATTAAAGTTTTCATTATCACATGAAAACAGACAGCAGGTTCTACTAAATCTCTTTATAATGAAAGTATTCATTATAATAAAAAAACAACCATCTGATGATATACATAAAAGCATTCACACACATGAACAGACACATTTGGTTTATGTCTTGTCAGAATGTGGTGTCATAATAATAAGAAGAAGAAAATAAATTTTAAAAAAGCCCCTTAAAAAAGCTTAAGGTTGCTGTACAGATGAACGGAGGTAAACACATTTAACTTAAAACACATATGAACAACAAACAGTAATTAAGCGGTAATGACTGCTGAATAGAGGATGGGTTAGAGATATGTGTTTATTTCTGTTTCAAATGAACAAATAGAGGAATGGCCACATTGGTGCAGAAGATTCCACAGGGGCCACACCACTAAGCCTTGCCACCTAGTCCTGACTGAGGAAAAGCTAATAACCCTCTGTGTGTGTGTGTGTGTGTGTGTGTGTGTGTGTGTGTGAGTGTAGATCAGAGGTGGATCTGGTGCCAAGATAAATATAGGTGTCACCAGCAACAGTGAAAGCTAAGCTTGTTCTTGTGAGAGAGGGCATATAAATCACAAAGACAATAAGACCAAGCACTGAACCCTGAGGTACATCTTGACGAACAGGGGCTCTCAAAAACTTGTGTTTAAATATGCTAATTAAAATGCGGTCCATCAATGAGGTGGGACCTGAGCCATCGGAGAACTGTAACATTGAAAGAGGACACGTGAGACAGGAGAAAACAATGATTTACAGTGTCAAATGTTACACCTGTATTATGTAATGACCTAAATTTAATAGAAAATGTAAGTGTAGCTGTAAAAACCCAACACTGATCGGAGGAAAATTTTATTTTGCACTTTAAGTTAAAAATAAATATGTTAATTTCGTATCAAGCAATTAAGGCCACTTTACCACCTTATTTTCTCTAGTTTTTCTATACAGTCATGACATTTGTGTTCACAAAATATAATATACACAGACACACAAACTCACAGACACACACACACACACTCACAGACATACTCACAGACACACACATAGGCACACAGAGAGCTCTATGAAAGTCTGCCAAAGCTCTCCTGTTAGTGTGAATTAGCAGGAGGCTGAGGTATGTGGCTAGCACAAGCCAGCTCTCTGCTTTACTGAATAGATCTTTCTCTCATTGCTGGACTACACAGCTCCCATCTGTTCGTTACCGTAATGGACACTTGAAACTGGACACTGGTGCTTACATGGACAACTGGGAGAAGCTGGTTTTTTCTGCAAACACTTACTGAGCACAAATACATGCTGAACGTAACATGCACAAACACCCACAAATCCATACACAATACAGATGTGTCCACTCTACAATACTATTTACAACTGAATGTAAGGGTTAGGGTTAGTGAATGTAATAGAGCTCAAAATTTAAAATTTGCCAAATTTCTTAAGCCGGACACACACCATTCTGCATCTGTTCTGAATGATAAAGCAGTTTACTTTTTTTGCACACAACAGCTCAAAAAACTAAAATCCTAACAAATTCAAACTAAAATCCTAACAAATTCAAACTAAAATCCTAACAAATTCAAACTAAAATCCAAACTAATTCAAACAGGGGGGCAATTAATTGGCTGATTTGTTTTACTTGATATATTTCTTTATTTAAAATAAGTGCACTGCATGCTGAGAGAATGCAGACGGTGTTATATAAATATTCATTTAACTTCAGCAATTTGGTGTCCCATTGGTTATTAATATTAATTGTCGAATTATATAAGATGTAAACACCAGCAGAGGAAAGCTTCTGAAAACACTCTCAGGGCAACACCAGCAGAGGTGATGCTTGTGAGTTACCCCCCTCCCACAGTTAAAATGGACGTTTTAAAGCTAACAACACAGATCACACATGATTTCCTTGCTTTCCACAGGTTTAAGCTGCAAATTAAAAGGTTGATTATATGCACTACTAAAAAGTGCAAATGAATCAAAGGATCAGACTGATAGTAATTCAGAGTGCACACATGTAAGCATTAATTTACTCAGTCTAGGTCTGTAGATATTTAGCATTTATCATTTGATATGCTAGATTTGTTTTCATAATTGAAATCAATTACACTTTTCATTTCATCAATTTAATATGGCCAAATAAATGTAATTCTTTTCATGTACAAATTTACCACCCACGCCATCAGCTAATGACTGTTAAAATTCGCTGATGAAATGTACAGTCATCTGTAGGCACAAGTCTGCTGGAATTCCTCAGACACATTTGCTCTCCAAACGAGTCACAAAGTTTTGGGAGGAAGGACACTCTTAGCTGGAAACTAGGTCACTCCTGGTCTCTTAGGTCACTATACTAAGGTCCCTCTTGGGTCACTCCTGGTCTCTTAGGTCACTATACTAAGGTCCCTCTTGGGTCACTCCT
>JAOXYF010000004.1:17464278-17476778 GCA_028565775.1 Sternarchorhynchus goeldii
ACCATAACCCTCTCCTCAGCTCTCTGTTATAACCCTAACTCTCTCCTCAGCTCTCTGTTATAACCCTAACCCTCTCCTCAGCTCTCTGTTATAACCCTAAACCTCTCCTCAGCTCTCTGTTATAACCATAACCCTCTCCTCAGCTCTCTGTTATAACCCTAACTCTCTCCTCAGCTCTCTGTTATAACCCTAACCCTCTTCTCAACGCTCTGTTATAACCCTAACCCTCTCCTCAACGCTCTGTTATAACCCTAACCCTCTCCTCAGCGCTCTGTTATAACCCTAACTCTCTCCTCAGCTCTCTGTTATAACCATAACCCTCTCCTCAGCTCTCTGTTATAACCCTAACCCTCTCCTCAGCGCTCTGTTATAACCCTAACCCTCTTCTCAACGCTCTGTTATAACCCTAACCCTCTCCTCAGCTCTCTGTGGGTCTGACATGCAGGTTGTCAAGACAACAGCACGCTGAATTTTACTGAACTGTGGTGCACTTGTGTGCAGGGAACCATCACAGCAGGAGTTAGACAGTCAGAGCGTACCATTCTGATGAACAGGTGTGTAATGAAACAGTCGGAGCATACCATTCTGATGAACAGGTGTGTAATGTGGGAGACATGTTTCAGCAACAGAAGGGAAGGAATTGAAACCCCATCAACGTCTGCTCGTGGGTTTCACCCCTAGACATGAGAACAAGCAGAAAATCGACAGCAAATAAGCACTGACATAAACCAATACTGCCTAGACTCACTTCAGCTCGTATCACAAACACTAAGGCAGCAGGACTAATGTGAGAAATAAAACGTTCTCACTGATGTCCAGCTCTGTCAGTTTAACAGTAAACAAAAGTCATGACACCACGCCACCCACCACGAAAAGTAAACCCATAACAAACTTTCCAGTGAAGCTTGTGTTGGTACTTTCTATGCTATAACCATTCAACATTAAAATAAAAACAGCATGTGAGTGATTTAGAGTTCCCTCAATACACATTCTGGAGAGACTGTCACACCCATCTTCTCATTCCAAAGGTTAAACAGACTAATGAGAGACGACAGCAGCTAAGAGCCTTTAAACGGATGCTATGGTAACAGACTGGTCTTTGGCTGGGTGCCAGTCCCACCCTCTGACACCACAGCTACGGCTGTCAACAGAGCAGACACCTTACCACCATATCAGCACTCAGGGTTTGGAAATGGCAAAAAAATAGTAGAGTCTAACCAGTTTCTCCACATACAGAAAACCAGTTCATGTTGTACCCAGAAAACAAAGGAAACAAAAAGCTAACGCTTCCTTGGGATCTTTTCCCCCTTTTGGCTATTTTGAGCACATTTTCCTGTCTGTCAAATATAGAAACTGTGATGTAAAGCTGTGATGAAAAACCTGCTGAGGTGCATAACAAACTCCATGAAGCAAACAGCACATTCTGTAGTTTTAAGAACATTTAATGAAAAGGGAGAGCAGAGAGGCTCTGTGTGTGTCCTGGAACATGTGAGTGAAATGCCCAACGTCACCAGCAGTGAAAGGACATGGATTTCTAATTCAATGAGCATTAAAGACATCAGAGTTTGGACAAACCTAATTCATGATGCAACACACAGAATGTAACATCCAGTGTTCATAAACTAAACCAGAATGTAAAATCCAGTGTTCATAATCTAAAACAGAAAGTAATAACCAGTGTTCACAATCTAAAATAGAATGTATTTATGTGTCATTCTTTACACATAATAACACATAAGCCGCACTCATAACGTGTGAGCAGAGCTACATAATCAGTCTGAGTGAACTGGATGATTAAGGCGAACATCAAATATGAAGGCAGTAGTTTAATACGGTAATAATGATCCCATTAAATGAGGACAATAATGCATTTCACTGCTGACTGAGAAGAAACAATCACCTAAACTCCCAAAAAGATCAAGATAACTATTGTATAATCCAGAAACTTTATAAATGGGCCCCAGCATAGAGTAAATTTTGATAATGATTTAGATGGGAAGAGTGGTTATTACTGCAGCTTCACAGAACACAGTGGCAATCGAGACCAGAGGCAGAGAGACCAGAGGCAGAGAGACCAGAGGCAGACAGCTGAGTCCTTAAACCTGAATGAATTATTGAAGCATTTAAGAGGATCCTTTCCAGTCACCACTTCAAAGCCAGAACTCACTGGGCAAAACCGAGAAAAAACAACACGGTGCAAAAGCCTGATCTTAGCCTGATCGACGAACAAAGTTCATTCATTCTTCCTTCCAACACAAGGTCAGAGGTGTACTGAGAGCTATTCCAAGCCTTCACTAAAGCCCAGATAAAGACAGGCTCCGCGTTTTATGGTGCGGCCCAACCATAAAAATCTCTTTCTGACAATGAATAACGTTCTTATTAACTTTAAGGCAGAAGATGTGTAACCCTATCTGAACATGCATCCACATACACACGCACACACACACACACACACACGCACCCACACACATCCACATCCACATACACACGCGCGCGCGCACACACACACACACAGGCACACATGTATCGACATACACACACACGCATCCGCATACACACACACGTGCATAAACACACATACACACGCATAAACACACACACTCTCATCCACACCCACACACACACATGCATAAACACACGCATCCACATACACACACACACGCATGCACATGCACACACACACACGCATGCACATACATATGCACACACACTCGCATGCACATACACATGCACACACACATCAACACACACACACGCATCAACACACGCACACACGCATGCACACACATATGCACACACACACACACACATGCACACACTCTCCCAACTTTCAGGTACATGGCTTTAACTAGTTTCAGAGACTAGAGACTTACTAGTCCCTCTTGATACTGATCTCTGTCACTGTTTTACTGCTTTTTAATAACTTAACTATGTATGTATATATATAGTTAAGTTATTAAACTCGCTGATCATTTGGTTGAACAACTTCAGACCATCAGAAACAAAGACTGGTCATTTCCAGTGGCGAAGCATTTTGGTGATAAAGGACGTGGACATGTTTGAATCGCAAGGCAGCAATGAAGTTAGTAAACTTAAAGAACTTTTAAACCCTGTGAAACAAACGTTATCAATCACCTAGCTAATGGTTTGCACATAAACTGCTTTGATATCACCTCAGAGAACTTCAGAAGCACTTTGCTTGAATATCAGATGAAGAAGCTCTTTCTGAAACTTCCCGTTCTTCTGGAAACCTTGTGTGCTTCACTGCAGTTTTGACTGTAGGTTCTACTACAGTACATTGCAGCTTCTCTTTTGAATCTGCATATAATAAATTGCTAGCTTAGCATTTTTCTGATTATTTTTCTCTCTAATAGCTAAGCCTTATTATCTTCAGTGGGCAAAGTCTGTGGCTGAATGTTATCAGTCTCTTATTGCCCCTTGAGAAGAATTCAAACCTTAAGTGTGAGACTGCACAGGCTGACCTATGGCACAGAGGATGGGGGAACTCAGGAGACCTCCCCTTACAAAGGTGCCCCAATGGTGTGGAGATCAGGGTAGGTCAAGAGACCTCCCCTTCCAGAGGTGGCCAAAGTTGTAGCTGACTTGACTCCCACATGAAACACCACAGACCAGTCCCCCACATGAAACACCACAGACCAGTCCCCCGCATGGGAATAAGAACAGCATTAGAGAACATTACACAAAGCTACCCTGACATTACACACGTGGGTCAGGTAACCTGCTCCAAACACCTGCTGTCACCAAAGGCCACCGAACAGCAGCTGTTTCACATATTGGTTTGTTTAGCTATTTATTGTTTATTTATACTATTTTCATATGACTATCCTGATCTGAGTTTAACTGCACATGAAGTGTCATACATTTCTCTAATACTTTATGTTAAATAATGTACTATAAGGATTTGAAGAACATTACAATTACATGGTTAGCCAAGTTAAATGTGGAGGAACAATTTTCCTCAGAGAAAGCTAAAAGAAAATAATGACCAATGGCTGACCTGACTGCATTAGAACTGCTGCGGTCAGAAAACCACTAACTCAGACCATCAGTTACTAACCTTCTGGGGGGGGGGATTAGCTTTATAATAAGGGATAATTCAATCAATAATAACCGGACAAGGCGATTATGTAGGTCTATCAATGAGCAGTTTGTGAGAAACCATCTAGGGTTACTTAGCTCCTGTGTATTTACGTATTTTACAATATAAATATAAAACAATTATCAAAGCACAACAGTACGTTTTTTTTTTTACAAGAACCAAATACTCGTTGTTACCAGACAAAGCACAAACAATGCGCCAGTGACTGTCCAACCTACACTGCATCTGACAGGTTCGCTTTGGACAAGAAGACTCAAGACCAACTGCTACACTGTACTGGAGCTGATCCACGGCCACAATGTGCCATCAAAGACAACAATGACGTGTTTAAACTAAAAACATTTACTTAGCTCGCCTAGGTCCTACAGCTACCTAACCCTGGCAAGATGACATAGGATTAACTATCTATAATTCAGTTGGATAGCTATCTGGGTAGCCAACCATTAAGACGGGCGGTGAAGGGTGATACCCTCAAATATAGCCGCACGTATTATTAAGCAAGAAAGCTAACCTGTCCACCCACCTAACGCATAACCCTGTGGAGTTAATAGCGTTAATACACAACTTACCCATCTGATACAGGGCGACGTTACTAGTTAAACGAAGAACCTGGCTACCACATCTACAAACGGTGAATTAAAAACACACGAACAGACGTTTATAAAAGCACCATCAATGTACGCAGCAAGCTATCGGCTTAGCTCCACGGACAACTCGTTTCCACAAGCGACACCGGTGAAGATGCAGCGAACCTTGCAGCCAGATCCAGCAGCCTGGGCAGCTAGGCGGCTTGCCTAGCAATACACGAACTGCCTTGGTTACGTGTTAGTTAAGCTAGTTATCTAATTAACGGGTTAGTACTATGAATTGTTCACGTATCAGCGTACCTTTCAGGCGTTTGGATACTGCAGCCTTTAATGATCCTTTAAAAATGCCAAAATTCAAGCGATAAAAATACAGAAATTTCAATTAATCTGCTCTCTCATGTTTTCTGTGGCTCATCCTTCTCTCAGTCAAGCAAGCCTATGGCTGGTAACAGTAACTATGAGACTTAATCGACCGACATACATCCTATCCGAACGGCCACTTCCGTCACACACCTGCCCCTTTCTTCTCTGGGTGCGCGCATGGGCGAGAACCGCTCCCCGTGCACGCGCAATCTCCAGTACCGCTGTAAGTGTGTAGACTATTTTAAAACAATCACATCCCTGATAATATTACAATTAGCCTACCCATTAAGCGTATCAAGGAACACAATTACAATATGATTAATTTATCCAAAAAAACGGACACCGCATATGCTCCCGTGTCCCGAAATCGCTTGAATTATTCACCAAACAACAGCGCCATCGGGTGCGTAAAGTCGTTACTGAGGTCTGTAAAATAAAAAGTGGAAACGAGGGCGCCACCTCACACGCCCCCGGCTGTCAAAGACCGGACCTGAACCAAAGGCTAAAGACCGGACCTAAACACAAAGATCGCCACTGTTCAAACGTAACAGTAAATGCATCCCAGCTATACGGACTGACGCATGAAGGAGCTATTCGTATTAAACTGGCAGATGAGCTAGTCTACATTTGGGAACGTACCCTCACCATCCAACTTTATTAGAAATATTCATCATATTTTTGAGAGACACGTTCTACATACGTAGAATCGAGCGACCATCAACTGCTATTATGAGATATTCCCTTCATCGATGGTCGGACGTGTCACCCTGCAAGATACAGGGTGGAGGCCCTATGGGTGGGGGAGTCTCACACTGCAAGATACAGGATGGAGGCCCTAGGGGTGGGGGAGTCTCAGCTTGATCCTTTCCTATAACAGTGTCGATGGTCAGTTTCTAACTATGTGTTATATATTTTTGGACGGGAGACCAGAAGCTACGTAGCTGTCACCACCGCACTCAAACATGTCAGCGTATGTCAGAGCATGTATGTTGAGAATGGTGGCAAGTCAGTTTATGTCGCAATGTGCATAATGTTTCCATTCGTGAGGGTATAATCAGGGAGATAAATTTAGCTCTGGCAACACGAGCATTGCATAGTCTATTGAGCGCGTGCTCATAGAAGCGCATCTTTCATTCTCCAAAGTCTGACGGGGTTCTAAATCTGGTGGCTCCTGTCGCAAATAGGTTTTCTCTCGACTCCCTCGAAATAATACGATACGGGGAGAATCACGTCGTCCTAAGCGGTATTTTTTGGTTGAGTATGTCCTACTCAATCCGCCATGTGCATTTAGATAGAAATTAAACGTCTCTTCCCTGAAGTGTAGACGAAGACGACTGTAATCTTGACCAAATCTGCTCATCAGAGGCACTTACTATTTGCTGTAAAATGACCGTTACGTACTCGAGCAAAGTCGCCAATGCCACATTCTTTGGTTTCCACAGATTATTACTTCGCTGGAGGGGAAGCATATACAAACTACTTTACCGGGAGTTTCTCGTTTTCGTTCTTTTGTATACCATTCTCAGTCTCATTTACAGGTAAAAGCCTACACGTTGATTTAATGACATTCATACCTTTTCTTATACTTGTAATTAACAATAATTAATGTGTGACATTCCTCAAGTCGACATTTTTAGCTGACAGTTGTTTTTAAGTTGAAAAAAGTAGGTTTTTTTCAACTTAAAAACCATTTAAGTAAACTTCATTGTTTCTGGATAACATTTTGTTTCTATTTTATCTTGTGAACTGGCACATAATAAATATAAATACAAAAAGAAAGAAAGATGTTTAGTAATTTTATTTGTTTAGTAAGTTTCACATAAGTTTTGGTTTATTTGTTTTAGTAAGATGTTTAGTTAGTGTTTTTGGTATGTAGTCCCTTATACCACTTCTTTGGTAAGTTTAGATGGGTGCTCGCAGACCCTCAGAAGCGCCTCTTTGAGAAGTTGTCCATATATTGTGACAAATATGCAGAACAGATCCCTGTCACCTTTGTGCTTGGTAAGTGTAATTTGTGATTTTGTGATCAGCAAAATCTGTAATTTGTTAAATCTGTAATCAGCTGTTAATGATCACGATCTATGCCTGCTCACATCGGGATGTAGAGACACAGATGGACTCAGATTAGCTGTTAATGGCAGAGAGCTTTGGGCAGTTTTTAAGACAAGTTAAAGAAAAGGATTTCGTTGCATTGACTGTTTTGTATGGGAGTCATGTGAGTCCAGCATGGGAGTCATGTGAGTCCAGCATGGGTTTGTATGGCAGTCATGGGAGTCCAGCATGGGTTTGTATGGGAGTCATGGGAGTCCAGCATGGGTTTGTATGGGAGTCATGTGAGTCCAGCATGGGTTTGTATGGGAGTCATGTGAGTCCAGCATGGGTCCAGCATGGGTTTGTATGGGAGTCATGTGAGTCTAGCATGGGTTTCTCAGATGCAAAACACAGTGATGACTCAGCTGACCGTCTGAAGAAACATCTCCTCTGAAGAAACATATCCCATTAACAAACATATCCCCTGAAGAAACATCTCCCCTCCACTGCATGTTTTGACAGTATTCTTTTCCTCCTGAGAGTATAAACTTTGTAATGTTTTGTCCTGCAGAGGCAGTCATCAGCTGAGTCTGAGTGAGTCATCAGCTGAGTCTGAGTCTGAGTCAGTCATCAGCTGAGTCTGAGTAAGTCATCAGCTGAGTCTGAGTCAGTCGTCAGCTGAGTCAGTGAACAGTGAAATACAGATTGGACTGTACAAGCTTTCATAGTTTAGCATTTTCTTCGTATGGAATACCCCAATAATCACTCCATGCTTTTCTGGATGAATGCTAAGACGAGGAATGACTGCCTCTCTTCTACTGTATTTAAACGTCCCGAATACTAGAAAATTATCTGGACCTGTCATGCACACATTTATATACGTTGAAATCCAAGGCATGAAATGTAATTTTTGAATGCATAATCTGTACGCCTTTATACAAACGTGTGACCACCAGTGACGACCAAACTAATGAATACTCAGTAGATCGCGTCACACGGTCTCCCCCTAGTGGCGGCCTGCTGGCGCTGCAAGCTGATCCCAGTACATTCTTGTTTTTTTAAAAAAAAAGATATTTGTCTGTGAAGAACATCCTATTCCTATTCTTCTAGGTATTTTTAAGAAAGAAAAAGAAAAGATTATTGTTAATTGTTTTCTTTTGTAAGACGTTACTCCATGTTTTGTTGTGAAACTATTATAGGCTTTGGTTTTTCCAACGAAATCTCGTAATTCCTGTCATTTCCCCAAACCAAACTGCTTATCACACGCTTTCGCAATTTTTCGTAAACGTCTAAGAGTTTCGTGCTTTTCTTAATGCTGTATTAGGTCGTAGGCCTAATTGCTGATGTTAATTTCTTATCCCCCGCAGGTTTCTATGTGACTCTGGTGGTGAACCACTGGTGGAACAAGTTCATGAGTATGCCGTGGCCAGACCGTCTCATGGTGCTCATCTCGAGCTGTGTGCGCGGCCAGGACGAGCACGGCCGATTGCTGAGACGCACGCTAATGCGCTACGTTAACCTCATAGCGCTGCTCGTGTTCCGCTCCATCAGCACCGCCGTGTGCAAACGCTTCCCCACCATCGACCACGTGGTGGAGGCAGGTGAGCGACGGCCACGCCAGGCAACAGCACCAGCATCTAGAAGCTTCTGAGAAACCATGTTAGAGTATGTACTGGAATACTGACACCATAGCCCAAGCTTGTTCTTTGATGATGATGATAATGAAGATGATGATGATGATGATGATGATGATGATGATGATGATGATGATGATAATGATGATGATGATGATTATAACGATGTGGTGTCTTTGGTAAAAAGTTTGGTAAAAAAAAAAAAAAGCACTGGGCTCTGGGTCTGCATTTGGATAGATGTCCTAGAACTGAGTCTTTTCAAAAGCAAAAGATTGTCTGCGTCTGCAACAACCTGCACTGCTCTGATCATCCATGTTTCCATGATTAACAGCATTACTGTTGAGCTCAAGCCCTCTGATAAGCGGAATGATAATTGCATGTACAAAGAGTAGAAACAGGAGAACATTGTAGTTCTGTATTCCATTTTTTTCTTGAGAAGCATCATCATAAAAAGGGTTTAGTGCATAAGTTGAGTGTTGTGTCTGATTGCTACAGTCAAAATTATGACCACTGTTCAGCTGTACTGTTGTCTGATTACTACATAGTGATAATTATGTTTTCAGTTGTATTGTGTCTGATTGCTACTGAGTGAAAATGATGAACACTGCTCAACTGTGCTGCTGTGACTGATTGTAATCATTTTTGCTGTGTCTGACACATTTCTCAGGCTTCATGACACCAGAGGAGAGGAAGGTCTTTGAGAATCTCAACTCGCCTCACTTCAAATCCTGGATCCCAGCCGTGTGGTTCACAAACCTGGTGTCCAAGGCAAGGGAGGAGGGGCGGATCCAGGACAACGTGGACCTTCAAGCCATTGTCAGCGTAAGATTCTGCTGCCTTGTTCCACTGCCTTAAAAGATGAGTCAGCGCTTTCTTACAGTTGTGGAACAGAATACATCACTTCTGCTGCACTGTTTTACCAGGCAGAAGCTTCTTCCTGTTAACTCTTAAAACCTCTATATGCTTTGAACTGCTTTGTCACTGAGATAATGAAAAATACACATACGTTAAGTGTGTCTCCTCCTGTGCATACTACACTTAAATCAAATAAAATGTTTATTAGATCAGATTAGATCATGGATCTCAGCTCTGTGTACAGCACAGTAACAACTGTGCTGTTAAAATAGACTGCTTTCACAGAATGTGACTGGTCAGGGTCACTTTCAGACCAGGGATACATTTGACCTAACCATGTGAAAGGTTAAAACCCTGGCTCAGACATCCACGGAAGAACTTTGGTATGACGAGACTTAGAATATCTGAGAGTGGTATTGGAGTCCTCGATGGCATAAACAGGACCCACAGAACCAGATTCATGGCAGGAAGATTGAGACTAAAGCTTTTGGTTGCCCTCTGATGATGACTTGAGGTTAGATGAGTAATGACCTGCCTGAAGATTTCACATCAGGGAGGAGGTAACAGCAATTTAGCCTGGAATATGAGTAGGTACAAGAACATGTCCAATTGTATATGTGTGTGTGTGTTTGTGTGTGTGTGTGTGTGTGTGTGTGTGTATGTGTGCATCTGTTCAGGAGCTGAACAGGTACAGGACTGGGTGTGCTACTTTGTTTTTATACGACTGGGTTGGGATTCCCCTCGTCTACACACAGGTAAGTTTTTCTCACACACACACACACACACACACATACACACACACCTGTGCATCATTACACCTCATTATCAAAATGGAGCATGGGTGTAGCACCCCATCAGGAGTTTGCCCAGGCCCCACCCACTAACAATCATTAACAGCCACTTACACTCACTAACACTCACTTACACTCACTAACACTCACTAACACACACTAACATTCACTAACACACACCAACACTCACTAACACCCACTTACACTCACTAACACCCACTAACACTCACTAACAGTCACTAACACCAGCTAACATAGACTAGCACTTGATAATGAGCTCTTGTCATATATATTCACATATTCCCTGTATACCACAATTCAAACTCAAATTCAATTCAAACCTGTTTTCTGAAACTTCAGATGTTGTCTGCTTGCTTTTTCTTTCTCTTTCTCTTTCTCTTTCTCTTTCTCTCTCGTTTCTGAAACCCTGATTTTGGTTTCATTTTAACCAGGTCTGAATTACAAACTGATCTCTAGTCAACAACACAGAAATTACATGGTAGATCTGTGTTCATGAGGATCAAACCACTTTTTGAGGCAGAGGAGTGGGGGTGAAGGTGGGGGAGTAATTAAAGGAAATGGTCATAACTTTTGGACATAATTGTCCTGCAGAGTGCAAGTGTTGTTTATCACAATCAAAACAAACTACAAAAATTAGAAACCAAAATCAATGTATTTCTGAGGCTATTCGGGGCCCCCTACTCAAGAAAGGGCCCGGGTACTCAGGCCCACCGTTACCCACCGGCCGCTGTCTCGGAAAAGACTGTAGTGTGTGCGACCCCATGAGCTGTGTTAATGGTACACAGCATGTGGCATTCGTCAGGTGAGAACTGAATCAACACACAGCATTTAAATAACACACAGAACTGAATCAACACACAGCATTTAAATAACACACAGAACTGAATCAACACACAGCACAAGTAGGCGTAAAAGTAAAAAGAGTCAGTTTATTTACACAGTCAGAGACAAACCCTCTCTCTTCCTCTATCCCTCTCTCTCTCTTCCTCTATCCCTCTCTCTCTCTTCCTCTATCCCTCTCTCTCTCTTCCTCTATCCCTTTCTTTTTACCTCTGTTCTCTGATTCTGATCCCCCCAGGTTGTAACCCTGGCTGTGTACACATTCTTCTCAGCCTGCATCATTGGTCGGCAGTTTCTGGACCCCTCCCAGGGTTACCCAGGTCACGAGGTCGACCTCTATGTGCCGGTCTTCACCCTGCTGCAGTTTTTCTTCTATTCTGGCTGGCTGAAGGTCTGGAAACACATTTCTCATTGGGCCCTTCATACTCTATTTTGGTCTCATCAGTTAAGTAAACCAAGACAAGTACTGTGGTGCTGTCGTTGATTGGTTAGCAGTACTGTGTAGCAGGGAGACGCTTTGTTGGGCTCTGTTTGCTCTTAAAGGACCTTAGCCATAAACACATGGTCACAAACAGAATCAGGTCACCTGATCAATCCCAGTTACTACAGAGGAGGAGCCAGCAAACAGGATCAGTGTTATCATGGAGGTTGCTGTGGAGATAGACATACACACTATTTACACACCATCTCCCTTCCCACAAGCACAGATACACACACTCCTATCTAAAAATACTGTACACGCAGAAGCAACATTTTAAAACAGTGCCATCACCAGCAGGGTGAATGTCCATACTCTTCTCTCACCTGGTTCGTTGTGTGTTTGTGTTAGGTCGCAGAGCAACTCATTAATCCATTTGGAGAAGATGATGACGACTTTGAGTCCAACTGGTGCATCGACAGAAACCTGCAGGTTGGTCTTGATGGATGGTCTTGTTGGTCTTGATGGTGCAGAGCTGGCATTTACCTCCAACATCAGCCTCACAGGCAATGTGCTAGCATCAGCTTTTCAGGCAGCATGTGTTAGCATCAGCCTCACAGGCAGGGTGTAAACCTCACAGGCAGCACCACTGTGGGATCTGTCTGCTGGCTAACTCTGTTAAGAAAAGGTCTGGTCTAACACAGTAAGAAAAGGTCTGGATAATAAAGGGTGTAACATGAACATGAACGATTTCGTCTTCGTTCCTGAGTATCTGTTGCCTGAACAGCGTTTCTTAAGAAGCCCTTCAGACGGCCATAAATGTACGGGGCCTCTGGAGCT
>JAOXYF010000004.1:17481778-17487428 GCA_028565775.1 Sternarchorhynchus goeldii
CTCGTGTGTTCAGCACAGTGAGAGACGTCTACAGTATATTTTAAAGTCTTAGGCCACCATTAGATTTGTTGCTTAGCAATGGAAAAATATACAATTCTTTCTCAGTATCTTTAACAGAAACTGTTTTTTTTCTTATTTTTTAATTCTGCATACAAATCTCTTGATCTCTGGTCTCTATTTACTGGTCTCTATTTACTCCATAATTACACATCTTGTACACCTATTGATTAACTAACAATATTTACTGAATGGCATTAAGAGTAATGAGTAAATAAAAGCTCAAAAACTTGAGCAAGCCTCAGAAGAGAAGAGCTGTATGTTGGTGTGTGTGTGTGTGTGTGTGTGTGTGTGTGTTTGTACCTGTAGCAGTGTATTCCTGCATGGTGAGCTCTCTGGGTAAGTCTGTCTTTGTGATGGATGAACTCTGGTAGAAGCTCCCCAGGACCACAGCAAAACACAGCACTACTACCTACAACAGCAAAACAGACGACAAAACAGAGTGATCAGCACAGTGCAACCCAACAGAACACACCACACCACACCACAACAGAACAGAGCACAGGCGATCACCATAACAGAGCACAGGCGATCACCATAACAGAGCACAGGCGATCACCATAACAGAGCACAAATGCCCTTAATAACAACATATAGCCAGATAAAGCACTAACATCTGGACTTTAGTTCTGTTACAAAGTACCTTACACACACCAAAACTATGGTAGTTATGTATGAGTGGTAATTTGCAAACTTATTTCATTATTAACAAGTCAGAAGCATTCTCACTTTCAGAGATCTCTCACATACACACACACACACACACACACACACACACGAGTAAACCCTGTGTTCGCACCATAAGGCATGTGGAGGTCTGTGTGCTGGCCATCCTGCAGGACCGAGGGACCTTTCCTGCTACTGCCACCTGCAGAGAGTGTAACTGCTGGAGCAGAGACCTAACACACACACACACACACACCAAAAAAAAAAGTGCATTTACTACATAATGAACATATTACAAACCAGCACATATATTCACATATAGACAAAACTGTAAGACTAAACAGCACGATACCTGAAGATAAATGTGAACCATATATTTCTTTATACAGATATATTTCACGTTATGATATATGTTAAGTCAAACACATAAATATTTGCATATTATAATATATATGAAAAATACTGAAATGACATCTCACTTGTTGGTACTTTCTAGAGTCTCTACTTTCCTGCGCAACTCATTGTTCTCACTGGAGCATGTCTCCACCCTGTGGAGAGAAAGAGAATTGCAAGATCATTCACTCACAAACTACAACCATCATAACCATCATCACCATAACCAGAACAACGCTGAAGGTGTCAGTTTCAGTTCAGACTTCAGTTTCACTTTTTCAGGTTTTGAAAAGAACTTTGTTCTGACTCCGAACTTCAACAGTTTAAAGAGGTGAAGTGAAGCGCTGAAAAGTGAATGTTCAGTGTTATGCAGTGAATGTTCTAGTAGGCTTTTACTTTTTCTCAAGGGCATCCATATATTCCTTCTTCTTCCTGCGGCTTTCCTGAGCAGAAATCTGAGGATAGGAAATGCAGCATTTGATGTTTGGAAATCTTGTACAACACAGAAGGGTCCAAAGAGAAGGAGTTCAACATTCTAGTCAAGATGCTTAAAATATTTACATACGACTACACACATACACCATGCACAAACCGTGTGCCTTTCACACAATTCACACACACACACACACACACACACACACACCTTGTTCTTAATCTTTCTGCGGATCTTTTTCAGGGCTTTCTCCTCAGACTTGGTGAGGGGCAGTTTTGTGGGGACGGGATAGCCCTCAGCAATCAGGGTTCTCCTCTCCTCCTCTGTGAGCAGCAGAGGGCCTGAACCCTGGAGCTTCTGTGTGGGGGAGAGACATGGAGAGAGAGAGAGAGAGAGAGAGAGAGAGAGAGAGAGAGAGAAAGACATGGAGAGAGAAAGAGGTAATGAGAGATGGAGAGAAAAAGAGAGAAAAGAGGATAGTGTGAGAGAGAGAGAGAAACAGTCATAGAATGCAAGGGAACAAAAAGTAAAGATTTGAAAAAGAGGAGAAAAAAAAATTCATGATAAGGAACAGGCGTCGGCAGGACGTTACCACGACATTACCACGATCAGGACGTTACCACGACCAGGACGTTACCACGACATTACCACGACCAGGACGTTACCACGACCAGGACGTTACCACGACCAGGACGTTACCACGACATTACCACGATCAGGACATTACCACGATCAGGACGTTACCATCAGCAGCAGAGAGTGCGCAGCCCTTCCACCTCATACTCACGTGTGCCGCGGTGAGCAGGGGTGAGCTGGAGAGTGAGGCAGGTGCACGTGGGGGCACCCGTAGGCCGGGGTGGCTCTGCGTTGGGCTGGTCTGGGCGCAGGGGTGCACGGGGCTCTGGCTGCCCTCCGTGTCACTGCCGTGAGAACTGGGTGGAGTGGGGGGCATCTGGAGACTCTCCAGCACTGCACACAGCAAACGGGCCAATACCACAACAACACTAAAGTTATCACAATGTTACTACAACACTACTACTGTACCACAACATTACAACACTACTACAACATTACCACATTAATACAACACTTCTATAACATTAACATGCTCCTACAACGCTACAACATTATCACATTTCCACAACAATGTTTCCACAATATTACACAACAGTGTAATCACAACATTACAACATTGTGCCCAGTGAACTGCATAGTGTATTACAAAATACATGGCAAACGGTCTGGTCTACACTGAGGAACAATATCAGTTTGCCCAGGCGTAACTGAGGCTCTCCACACATGAACGCCATGCTGTGTGTGCGGCTTGCCTTTAGGAGAGAGGTTCAGGAACTGATCGACCTCATGTGGCTCCAGTTTAACCTGAGGGATGAAGCCATCCACCTTCACCTGCACCCATCAGACAGCCAGACAGAAAACTCACTGCAGGCACCGCTTGCCGCCAACCACAATCAACTGCAGGTAAGTGGAGCGTATGAAGAGAGTGGCAGCGTTTACCTTGTCCATGATGAGCTGGTGGGCGTGTGGGGGCGTGGCTGTGGGCACCGTGACAGTTGGTGGGAGGGCGAGGGCAGGCAGCAGGGCAGGGCAGCTGGCTAGCAGAGGCTCCACGTTCAGCGCTCCGCAGGCTTTCTCCATGGGCCACTCCTCTCCGTCCGAGTCACCTGCACACAGCGCCGAGGAGAACCACACCAGCATCCATCAGAACCAAACCACCATCCATCAGAGCCACACCAGCAACCATCAGAACCATACCAGCATCCACCCCCATTAGAGGGGTGGAGGGGGGCAGGTATGAGGAATGCAGGTGTTTATGTCAGTCTCACCAGGTTCGCTGGCTGTCTCTCTAATCAGGTGGCAGAGGGGCGACTGCGGGCGCGAGTCGCCGCTCAGTGAGTAGCTGTGCTCTGCCTGGATGGGGGGCGGTGCCAGAGAGGCACGAGTTAGCTCCTCCTCCACGTCCATGGCTCCGCCCCTTCCCGAGAGGAAGGGGTCACTCAGCAGCTGACCCAGCAATGCCTCCTGAGAAAGGTCATCCAGGAGCTCGGTGAAGTGCTGTAGAGGAGATAGAGGTGAACACTCTGAAGGCTGCCGTGTCAGTCACATGACCCACTGCTGTTCTTACATGTTGCTTTACATTTAGTTTTACGTTTCTAAAGGTAACAATGATGCCCTCAGCACAGGATGTAAATGTTAGCAGAGAAAACCACATGTGGAAGGAAGTCATGGAGGGATTGAACAACAATCAACCAATCAGCCGAGTCAAACTGTTCCTCTTCATCAGAGGAACCTCTGTTCAGTCAGATCATGTGGCACAAGGTTTTTTGTGACCACAGTTCTCATCACTGAAACGCTGCCGTCATTTGAAAGCAACAACAATATTACATTACCTGACAGAAGTGCATGTTAACAGGAAGAAAGAAAGTCTTTTTATGCACAAGTTTAAAAAGCTCCTAAAATACACATATACACAGGACACAGAGTCAGGACACAGAGTCAGGACACAGAGCTCATTAGTGTTTGGTGCTTCATTCACATACCATAAAATGCTTAAATGCTCATCAGCACATTCTGTTGGGTCAAACATTCCAGAGCTTACAGAGCAGAGGCAAAGCACTCAGGAAGACAAGTCTACACACATTCCACTAATCAGACTCCATATGACTTTACTCTGTCCAACTGGAGTACTCGATGGCAGTCAGCCCCCCCCCCTCCCCCTCCTAGGCATGGCTGCCTCCAGTCTAGACCTACAAAAGCACACGTTCCTCAAACAGGTCCAAGACATGCTGGAACACCTCCAACCCCCCGCTGTTTAAAACCATCTCTCTCACACAGCTCGCCTCTAACTCCGCCTCACTGCACTGGACACCCTCTCCCAGCTTCCCACAGAACAGCTTTGTGATTGGCCAGAGGTTAAGCTCCAGCCAACCCTGTCATTACACTGTGGGGTCTTCTCCTCCCTGGTCTTTCAGAGGTGAATCCAGCAAGTCAGCACAAAAACTGTTCAGCTGCTTTGGTAAGAAGCTGTGGATCTTCTTAAAGAATACAGAAATATGGAAATATTCTGCACAACTACTGAAATGTTTTTAGATTTTGAGATTTAAAGCAATTGACACAATTTAGCACATCAATAAATATCTCCTTTTTCATTAGGATATTCCAATCTGCTGCTCGTTACATCCCTGTGTGTGACGTGTGTGTGTGTACGTGTGACACCATCTGCAGCAGGGCTGCCTGTTCATGAGCAGCCAGTATCCAGCTCGGCCCATAATGCACTGCTCTTGGCTACCATGGTTAAGCAGATGAACAGGACACTGATCCTGGTGTACCACAGAGTGCAGACAGACTTGCAGCTATGGAGTGTGTGTGTGTGCGCGCGCGATGTTCTAAAACAACGGCGTCTGTGTATTTGAGCTCAGCCACAGGTCCAACTGCACCCTGTTCATGAGTGCTGGACTCTATTAAAGCAGCACTGCACTCACTGCACCCCCACGACTCACTGAAATCATTGGAGTCTCTGACATAAACCCAATATGTGGACTAAATTACTCCCACACTCAAACCTGGGGAGAGGATGAGTGTATGTGCATGTACAGTATGTGTGTGTGCGCATGTGTGTGTGAGAGAGAGAGAGAGAGAGAGAGAGTGTGTGTGTGTGTGCTTCCCATGACTGACTAAGTTTCAGTTTTTCCAGCTCTTGTTGGTCCTTCCACTCCCAGCGTGTCCGTTAGGGTTAGGTTAGGGTGGGGTTAGGTTAGGGTTGAGGTTAGACACACTGCTGGAGCTTCTGAACAATGTCTTGTCATTAGAGCACGTTAGGAACGCTCCCATCTCCCTGCCACAGTCTGGAATAACACAGCATAACACAACAGCCATGAACCCCCTGGTGAACTAAATGGACTCCACACTGCACACAAAAAGAGAATCTTAACTGACTTGAAAATGGCCATCCATGTGGAAGAGGGCGGGCTGATGCAGTGGACACTCCTGTCATTACAGTCCGTGATGGGATCTGCAATGGTGAAGTGATCCCTGCGGGGTGTGGCGGGCGAGATCACTCTGGTGAAATGATCCCTGCGGGGT
>JAOXYF010000004.1:17487528-17498120 GCA_028565775.1 Sternarchorhynchus goeldii
GTGGCGGGCGAGATCACTCTGGTGAAGTGATCCCTGCGGGGTGTGGCGGGCGAGATCACTCTGGTGAAGTGATCCCTGCGGGGTGTGGCGGGCGAGATCACTCTGGTGAAGTGATCCCTCCAACGCTCCACTCGCTAGCACAGAGACAGAACAGAGCAGCACTACAGTTTCCTTCACCACATGCTGAATGTAGATCAGGAGGGCGGACGGTGGAGGGCAGGGCTGGCAGACCAGCTCCACACCACAAACAACTCCTTTGTTCACAGAATGAGGCTGCAGATGGAAGTGTGTGTGCTTCCATTTAAAGAGGAAGAGCATTCTGAAGCGTAACTCTCCAGGGGCTGTGGTCCATCTGGTGAGGCTGGACGATTACGTCAGCAGAGGCTCCTTAGAGAGATATGAACCTCTGTAACTGCCCTAGTCTTTTAGACAGTGGTGGCCAATGGAGGCAGAGTGTGTGTATGTGTGTGTGTGAGAGAGAGACACACACCCTTCTCTTTCAAGCAGCAAAACAGATGTGCAGCTGAAAGATACACACACACACGCACGCACACACACAGGGAGCAAGGGTCAGCATGCCTGTACCTTGCTCTTTAATGAACGACTGAGCTGATATGGCCTTGGACGTGTCCATTTCACTGGGATTTCAACCACTCACAACAACGTGACTCAGCCCCCCTCATTCCAACAGCCTGTGAACCCTGAGATGGTGCAGAGACTAAAAACAAAAACAGCGCTGAACAAAGACTTTCAACATTACACATCTGCAGACCTTGTTTTGTCTGGATGGAGCTAGACTTCAGACTTTGTGCCCATATCACGCCTCTGTACACCATATCGCGTCTCTGTATGTGTCTGGTGGAATGGTTCCTGGGTCCTGCTGCAGTGTGGTGAAGCTCTGTGAATCTGAGTATTCACCACAAAGGAATCTGGATGCCAGACTGCCACACTCCCCACTCCCCCCGGCCAGACCTCTCCAGAACCCTCCTGATCCCCACCGATGACCCCCCCCCCCCCCCCTCAGACCCCCAAGGGTGAGAGTCCAACAGCCCTTAGAGGGAAGGAGGCGGGGTCACTGGCTGAGTGACAATATTTGTTTTGTTGCGTTTTACTGCAACACCAGTATGGTGGTGTTGAAGGTGAAAGGTCAAAAGCCTGTAGGAGGTGCAGCTTTGCGAGGCCGCAGTGGGCAGAGGTTGTCATGCCAGCCGTTGCCATGCCAGCAGTTGTCAGCTTGAGAAGAACAGTGAGGAGCTGTTACAGTGGAGTTTGATATGTTGAGTCATCATCCATGAGTAACTCCACTGCTGTGCGAACACTGCAGAAGCAAAGGACAGGGAGGTGCATATCTGGGGGTGGAGACAGAGCCCCAGAGGAGTCTGGCACACGCTGCACTGAGCCCGCCCGCCTGGCCACAGCCCCACCTGCCTGGCCACAGCACCACTGCTGATTCGGTTTGCCTGTCCACTTCCCCAGGAAGCAGGGGTGATTCAGCTACGCCTACTTGCCTGTGTCTCCACCATGACTGTGTTGGTTAAGCACAAAATGTGGGACTTCCATTTTAGGGTTAGGGTTAGGAGTCTGGAGACAAAAGAAGCCCTACAAAGCTAGTGAGACCATGCCAAGACCTCAGACTGCTCAACCCCCTTTCCAAACACACACACACACACACACAGGGCTGTGGGGGATGGCAGTGAGGTGGGTTAAGGAGAAGTTACATGATGTTACAGAGGACAGGAAATGGCCGTTTCTCTGTAAACTAAATCCCTCTCTGTGAGCTTCTCTACTCAGCTATGGAAAGAGCACAAAGGCACGTGAATGTAAACTAACCAGCCTCAATGCCCAAAAGCAGGAAACAGTTCGTTGAGCTTTTGGGTTACTGGACAACACTGCTGGTGACACATTCATTCTTCTCCATGGAGCCTCTGAACCCTGTACTGAATGATGGCTCCCATACCCCCAGAGTACTCCAGAGCACCCCAGAGCACCCCATAGCCCAATCAGACCATCAGTCCTTAAACTGGGAGAGACTCCCCCTGTCAGCACATCTACAGTAGCTGCTTAAGCTGTTAAAGACCCAGGCTGAACGAGGCTGAGTGTGTCTGAGCTGAGCCCCAGGCTGAACGAGGCTGAGTGTGTCTGAGCTGAGCCCCAGGATGAACGAGGCTGAGTGTGTCTGAGCTGAGCCCCAGGCTGAACGAGGCTGAGTGTGTCTGAGCTGAGCCCCAGGCTGAACATCTGAAGGAGTGAAAGGCCAGCCGGCTACAAGGAAAGGCTCCACCCAGCAGACGACTTGGAAAGGAAAATGAGCCTGTGTAATGAGAGAAACTGTGTGTGTGTATGCAAGAGTGTGTGTGTGTGTGTGTGTACATGGATGAAGCCCAAGCCCAGGCCAAGCCCAGGCTCAAATTGCATCATACAAAAAGTATCCCATCAGCTCAGGCAAATACCACAAGCACAAACATACAAGGCAAGAAGAAGACCGTGTGTGCGCGTGTCCGCATAGCGATCTGGACATCGGCCCACCCGCTGAAGAGCCCCCAGAAGCCCCAAGCAGCCGGAGAACAGGCTGCACTGTGTCCTTCCTCCCCACGGGGAGATATGGGGGTGGGGTGTCAGGAGAGGCCTGACTGTGTCCAATACACAGGAGGAGAAAGGCTTTCAGTCTGAGGCTCCCCACAGATCTCTCCACCAAACGCATGGAGATACATACACTTAGAATCTTTACAGATTCGAAACTTATAAATCTAAAGTAATCTAAAGGACTCACTTTATGAAAGCAAAGCATGTTCTTGGTGGAACTAGTTTTCCTGCTCTGAGAAATTTGCTCCTGCAGGGAATGTGGAATTAAGCCAACTCCAGAGACCCTGCACCAGGAGGCGTGTTCCAGCTGTAGTTGTACCCAGGCATGTTTCAGCTGTAGTTGTATCCAGCATTAAGCCTCACTGTGTAACTACAAACAGGGGGACAGGGAGAGATCGTTTTATGACTGAATCTGAAGGCGCACCAGTGCTACAAATGAGTAGGAACATCAAACTCACTTGATGGGTGACACTTGAGTGTTGAATTTTCCCTTGAGCAAATGTTCTCTTTCCATTTAGGAAAGTTGATAAAAGGAGTTGATTATTTTCTATCCACTGGTTGTAGGTTCTATTGTGGCAGCCCCCCCCCACCCCCCCACTGCAGCATTGGTAACCAAACCATCTAAACAACTTTCAAAGATACTTTCAGCATGAATGAATACAAATGAACGAAGAGCCTGAGAGCTCGACACAGATGAATGTGCCACAAAACATGGCAAGATCAGCGACACCGCATGACGTCAACTCCACATCCCCAAGAGTGTTAAACAAAGTGCACACGTATCTACACACTGAATCAAAATGTCAGGGAACTCAAAATGCTCCTCAAAGGCATGGTGTTACCGATAAGAGCGTTAAATGTCACCCACTTCTGACATTACTGCAATGACACCCACGTATAAACTATTTGAATGCAAAAGTAAACAGGTCCTTTGTGCAGGAGACCCCATTCCCAAGATCTAGTTACAGAATCTAACAGATGAAAATGACACAAACAGTTTCCATGGTTTTGTCTGCTATCTTACATCGTTTATAGGAATCTAAAGTTCACAAGCATGAAGGGTCAGAGTGGTGTGATCAGTGCAGGTACGCTGTATGAAACCCTCTTCAGTACATACTGAATAAATGATTCCTGATGTCACTGAAGGTCTCTCAAAAGAACAATCTAGAACTACAACATCTCACTGAATGTTTCAAAGTGATTTAGAAGGACCTTGTGAAAATATATATTTAATAGCCAAATTAAATGCATCCATTAAGTTTTTCCTTATGTAGAATTGTAGAATAATATATGCATAAAAAAAAACAATGTAGTCAAAGTTAGCACTACAGATACCAGACTGTTCCAAAGTGTCACACTGAGCCGAGACAGCGTGTCCACTCCACTCAGAGCCGAGACAGCGTGTCCACTCCACTCAGAGCCGAGACAGCGTGTCCACTCCACTCTCACTCATTTCCAGCTATATGTGCCCTGCAATCCACAGCAATGAGGCCACTTCACTTGAGGGTTTTAACATGTGGGGCAAAGCGATGCTCCTTAAAATGCGCATCCTGTGGTTAGGTTTCTGCTGATCTGGGACCATTCCCCCATTTTTCACCCTGCAGCTGACTCATCAGCCCTGCAGCTTTCTCTGAGATCCTGACAGGCTTTGATGAAATGAGGCTTTGATAAAACACCTGGGTACAGGTGAAGAGAGGCAAGTCAGGGCCTGAGAGATGCAAACTGCACCGCTTAAACATGGCACTGAAATAACTACAATCAGTAACACGTCATACATGGAACTATTGACGACCATGATGTGAACCAGCATCCCTGATGTCCAGGGCTTGTTTATGCCCAGTTAAGGTCATTATCGTACTTCTGATCATGTGTTGTGATGAATGTTACAAACTGAAACGCCACCATAATCAAATTCACCTGGACCCAATGTGATGAGATTAGGAATGAAGAATCTCTGATGTAGAAGCCGCTCACCATGCACTCACCCCTCGGTTACCATAACAACACCCAGCCTTGCACAACCCAGTCCAAACCTGCTCAGCGCCCACCCTGACAGGCGGGCACCACACCCGGTCCGGTCCAACTGCCCCCGAAGCAGAATCCGGTGGGCTAGGGCTAGTTCCTAATCCTGATAGGCTTTACCAGGCTGATCTTAGATCAGTTCTGTAATCTTGCACTCCTGCTGAAAGAACGGGACAAGAAACAAGCTACTGTTTCATTATAAAATTACTACCAGGAATTACTCACAACCTTGGGTAAAAAACGCATTCCCTAATGAAGGGATAGATTCCAAATGTCAGCCATGGGAAAGATCTCCAAACTCCCAATATGAGACAAGGTTGTGACTCCCAGGCAGGACCACAGCTGGATACCGGCTGGCACTGCCATGAGGAATTCCACGTCAACAAACCCCCACAGGGCCGGAGGAGGAGGAGGAGGAGGAAGGCCTGCGAAGGAGAGCATGTGTATGCTGGGCTTGGTGGGGGTCAACCAGGACGGATACCAGAACAAAGAGTCTGTTCTGTTAACGTGCTGAAATACAACCCGTCCACTGACACACACGGCATTGCACGCTTTGATGCCACTGCAATAGAGTACAGAAGACGCGCTTCGAGACTTGCAAAAGTTGCCTGTGCATCTGAGCACATTTGCAACTGTAGAGTCTTCCCAGCTGCAAATAACGTGAGGAGTCTCACTGGATCTAGAACATCACCAAGGCTTTGAAATTCCACTCCTAGTGGCCATCCGAGACTAATTCCAGACAGCTGGGACTGCGACTAGTCAGGGCACGAATCCCTTAATTAGCCAACATCGCGCACTCTGTCCCACCCTGCACGGCTCAAAGAGGCTCCTGTCCCAGCGTAGCGGCGCGCTCTCGAACACAGACCCATCATTATATAACGGAGAACTTTACCTATCCCCCAACTTCGAAAAGTGGCTACTGTTTAAATTTTTATATGGATGTTTATAAATTTAAATGAACGGACGTGCAGATTAATCAATATCTGTGACACCCATCACTATAGTCAGCGCTACCATCATATTATAATAATTATCCATAATTAGGTGATCCCATATATCCAACCAGAATTACTGCTCCATTTAAACTTTGTTCCACAGGAACGAAGGGAGCCGAGGACCTCCAATGAACTGTTTTTAATAGCGCGTCAAAGTCTTCTAGGACATTGTAAGTACATGTACAGCAAACTTAAGTATCAACGTTTATGGAGACGACTGACATTTATATTCCGGCCTGTTCTTCGGAACTGACGTTCGGACTCCAGTAGATATATTAAAGTACGCCATTCAATTAAACCGGTGCAATATTACACAGGAAAGCAACTTTAAATGCTTGAAAAAAAAACCTTCAACTTACTGTACTGTATAGAACATTGTCGTTTTCACAGGGCTCTGACAGTTCGCTGAGATTTCGATCCCACTGTAAAAACGGTTCGCTACTGTCCAATATCTCCATACCTCGCTATGTGCGTGTTTATCCGCCGTGTTTTCACTTCAGTAATTACTTACAGACGATTGACGACTAAAAAGGCAGGGAACGAAATATTTCCTTGGCAGGAAAAAGTTCATACGACAAGCTGGGGGACTACGATGAAGCCGATAAGGGCTTCTTTCTTTACCGGATTCCAAGCGTTACACGTCGAAAGTCTAATAATTTAGTCTCGAATATGTAGATTCAGCAGAGGAGAACCGCTGGCGAGTGTTTTGAACAGGTAGCGCTCCTGCAACTTAATACCGACTTTTCTCCGTTTCCTCGAGTATGACGCCTTTTCTTAGATAAGCAGGAATTTGGGGGTGGGGAAATTGTGGGAGTAACAAAGCACACTTTTCTAATTCAACAAGGCATTTTAAACGCTTTCAAATTAGTTTCCTAGCAAATCATTTGTTTTGCGCCATATTACACACTGAGCAACAACGACATTAAAACTCAAGCCTGTGTAAATAATTTTTAAAACGATCAAAACACACACGTCAACCTCTAAGGCCCCGCCCAATTGACCCAAGTCCACACCAATCAGACAAGATCTTGTATTTACAGATAAAAAAAAAACACTACCTTAGTCAGTGAAGATGGACACGAACTACCGCCAGTCAGAGCTGAGGAGATCTATTGACACGAGCGACGACCAATCATTGGTCATAAGACTAAAGTCATCAGCGAACCACATAAAGCCAAGAATACCTATGAACAAAAACGAATCCCACCCTCCAAACTACTTTGGTTTAGTACCATGTTACTTAACGCTGACTATTTTATACTTTTTAAAAACAAATAAATTAAAAGTTCAGTTTATTAGTAGAAGTATTAAAGTATTCCGTAGTTGTACAGCTACAGAAATGTTTGGAAGGAGGGTGGGGCCACGGAAAAATAAACATCAGAGATGAGGCTGTAACGTTTTGGTCGTGATTACTAGTGGCCGAAATGCCCGTGTAACAAGCGAGCGTGACTGTAAGGGGAGTTCAGAGACAGACCACTGAAACCGGTTATGAACTCCAAATAAACGCTTACATGGATACTGAAACCAAATGTGTTGAAGACAACGAGCTAAATATAACCAGAAGGATGCATACAGAAAACCAGAGAGAGATGAAAACTGTTCTCAAACCTAAGTGATCGTTTTAGTATTTAGACAGTTTTCAGCCAGGTTAGGAAACATGTGAACAACGGACATAGAGAAGACTTTAAATATTAAAGATTTCTTTTGGAATTATAAAGCAATATAGAACACACCAGCAAAAGAGCAAATTACTTCAAATATGTTTGGCAACCAGAGAGTGAAAAGTCTTTGCATGGTTTGGAAAAGGTGTAATCACACTAAGGTCCTTTATGTTCAGGAAAACACAAACATTACTCCAGTATCACAAACTCATTCTAAATGAACAAAAATAGCACAATGCAGCATCATCTCTCTTCTTCTAATGTCAGGACGAATATGGAAACGTCTTCATTCTCTGTCCCGCACATTTTCACTTAGAAAGATGATGTTATCTGTGGAGAGAGGGAGAGAGAGAGAGAGAGAGAGAGAGAAGAAAGGACCCTTCATCAGTTAAGCACCAAACAGATCTAACTAGGTCCAAGCTCTTTTAACCAAGCATCTCTGCAGTAAAAAATGAGAACAGACATCTTCTAATGTTAAGCTACTTAGACAGTGACTGAACCCAGATGTTCTGAGGAGATCTGAGCTGCTACACAACGTCTAACCTGCAATGATGGTGGTGGCCTGCCGTCTAACGTTGTTTTTGTCCACATAGTCTCCATAGTCCAGCTTCCCCTCGACAAGTACGCGAGACCTGTTTGAACGAAAAACACATGATCAGCGTGTGAACACAGCAGATAAAACATCAGGTGTTTACATCAGGTGTTTACATAGGGGTATAGCAGGATACCTCCAGCACGGTTTGCTTACCCCTTTTTTACATACTGATAGGCTATGTCTCTTAGACCAGGCTTGAACACAGAAACTCTGTGCCATGTTGTCTTCTGACTGACATCACCTGTCCAATCCACACATGTATAAAACAGCAGGTATCAACCAAAGTACTGCAAAGCTGGATCAACTAAAACGAGACATGAACATGAAATGTACATAACAAATAATAATAAAAAGATATATTAAAATAATTTAACTATGAAAGCAACATGCTGATGAAATAAACAAATAATATAGTTTTTAAAAAAGTATTTATTTGTTTACTCCACGATCTACGGCAGTGAGGTGGATGGGAACTTCCTGCCTGTGTGTGTGGACTCGCCCTCTCCAGAGCGCCACAGCTCGTTTGTTGCCATGGAGAAGATGGTGACTGGGTTTCTCCCATCCACCTGTCTCATAACGGGGTCCTGTCCCACCCGACCCAGGAGCTGTACCCGGTTAATCGCTGAGAGAGAGAGAGACACAGAGACAGAGAGATAGAGAGAGAGAGAGAGAGAGAGAGAAGGGAATATATTTTAATATGATCAATGTTTTGTGCACTAGTATAATATTATATTAGAATTATACCTTTGCACATTGTTATCAGTATTCACTGTGAGAATTAGCACTGGTAAAGCCTTGAGGTGGCATGGAATAGAAACTGGACAAAAAGGTGGTGGTGAGCACATAACCAGTCCAGTCTGGTCTGATGGGGCTCTCGTTTCTGTGTGGTCCTGTGAGATCTGGAACACCATGCTGCAGTAACCAGAACTGGTTTTACTAAGGAATTTTTACGCCCAGTGTTCCTGGTCAGGTGGCATTCCTGAAATGTTCAGGTAACATTCCTGAACCAAATTCAATATCAAATGCATCTCATTTTATGTAAAATGAGGAAATCTAATGTACAAGTGTATGAAGGTGTAGAGAAGGTTGTCAGGTTTCATGAATTTTTCTTACTTTGCATGTTCAGAAACGCAGTTTTTCTTTTCATTGCAAGGGAACATTGCGAGGATTATCTTTGCTGACAAAGTGTTTGGATGTTATCACACACTACATGTATTTATGTACAATATAAGCTCTAATTATTTGTATGTATAAATTCTGCTTCTTTTAACATGTTAACCATAACATCAGAACAGACATGAGATGGTTCTATGGAAGGAAGAGAACAGTAATATCAGGCTTTTGTTCGACAGCAGCACGAGGAGAAGATGAGGAAGCAAGAGCCCCGGCGCCCGTTGCTAACGGAGACGTCCCGTCACCACATGACACAAACCTTACGCCAGTATCAAATGCTGTGTGAATGTTTCAGGTGTTTTTGCTTAATGATGTGTTGACATTTTTTAAGACTGATTTTGTACTCTTGACTATTGTCTTCTGATCTCTGAATTCATTAATTTCTCTGCGATTCTGGACCATCATCGCATGTTGACCTTTGGAGTGGGGTGTTCAAAAATATATAAAAATACTTTTTAACAAAACGAACAAGAAATAATGTGGAATCATTTTGTCATGAACCATTAGTGTGTGCAGTTACGTTCAGATGGTACTGTAATAAACTGGAACTTACATCTCTCCAAGATGAGACTGGCATCTGTTGTATTATGTCTGACAACCTGTCTGAATAACTGGTAAACAAACAACGCAGTTAATTTTTCATCAGAAATAAAAAGTGAGTAATTTCCAATTTACTTGTCAAACAACAGCTTGAAGTCCACTGCTTACCTGTGCAGCTGCACTCCTAAGCATCTTGTTCACAAGAGACTTCCTTTGCGGATTCCGTATGACTGATGGATCTAGAGGGAAAAGAGGTAATCACAATCTACAGAACGTGGGACACTGTTTGCCTTTTACGTGTGCACCCCCTAGTGGTAGAAACGAAAGCAGGGAAAGAACACTGAACAAAAGAGAAGACTGCTGAAAGTGCATATGCTCATTCTATCTAAGCGATACCATGCTGTCTATGAATTCACAACAGGAGTGGGAATCTACCACCAGAATGCTGCTGCTGTTCACTTTGCATTGAGACCTGGTAGAGAGAGGCTGGAAAATCTGAACCTGGACCTCTGGGACTGATTTCAGTACTGTCCATGAAATCAATTAACTTCCAGTAAGTACAAAATTCAGGACTGGATTTTGGATTGAAGACCTCCAACACATCTAGTCAATGAAGGAATTCAGACTCAGCTGTAAAACCTCATGTAACTACAATCTGTCCATATAATACAATTACAAATATGTTAAGAAGTTCTGCCAAGAACTTAGGGGTTACATAAAGGCCTATCTAACCATCCCTGTCCCACCAATCGTCCTCTCTGAATAAGATTTAACTGCTCTCCTTAATTCAGGATCAAATAAATCTGAGCTTGTTTGTCAACAAAATATCTACCAATTATACAACATTTCCAATAGTCCATACAAAAACATTTCAGGATGGGTTTCCTTCAACAGGTTCTCAAGTGTGACTCTCATCAGGTCACTTAATGTCTGAAACTGTGAAAACCACGGAATGCATCTATTGAAAATTTTAAATAAAGAAATAAGACATTATTATATGTACGCACACATTATTTGTATGAA
>JAOXYF010000004.1:17498220-17508658 GCA_028565775.1 Sternarchorhynchus goeldii
TATATATTTTTTTTTTTTTATTTATTTTTTTTAACATCATTGCTTAAACACTGATCTAAAATTTTATTCTTTCACTGACAGTAATTGTAAATGCATGTGTGTTTGTGTGTGTGTGTGTGTGTGTTTGTGTGTGTGTGTGTTATCTCTACTCACTCCTCTCCTCACTTACATGCTCCTTACATGTGTGTGTGTGTGTGAGAGAGAGACTTTTTCAGCTCTGGAGTTTCATGAGAAAGTCTCCCCTTCTCCCTGCTCATGCTGTTTCTCCTTTTCTCCTGTTTCTCCTCTGTTTCTCCTTTTCTCCTGTTTCTCCTCTGTTTCTCCTTTTCTCCTCTGTTTCTCCTCCTTTTCTCCTGTTTCTCCTCTGTTTCTCCTTTTCTCCTGTTTCTCCTCTGTTTCTCCTTTTCTCCTGTTTCTCCTCTGTTTCTCCTCTGTTTCTCATTGTCCCAGCATCCCCTCTTCTTAATCCTTCTCTATTTGCCCCAAAGTGTTTCTCCCACAGTGCTTTGCAGTGTCAGCAAACTAAAGTAGATCTTACTGACTTCAAAATGAAACTGCATCTGAGAACAGTACAGAGTTTTTGTGCTTCTCCCCAGCATGCATGTCTGCCACTGTGTCCCAGTAAGATGCTGGCTGGTAAATAGAGTTCCAGGCTCATTAAGACGGGTTTAACTGGCATGACAATGCCAGCCTGAACCAGTGATGCCACCTACCCTCTCACTCTCTCCCTATCTAGCTCCCTCTCACTCTCTCTCACTCTTTCACACACGATTAGAGTGGTGTATTAAACATGTATCCTCTGCTTGTTTCAGCCAGACTGAAGAGAGAGTCCTGACCACACAGGCTGTGGAAAACCTGAATAGACACACACAGCAAACATTAATTCCCTTTCTTTTACACTCCACACAGCATTAACCAGACAATCTCTGAACACTCTGCTTTATCCTGTATAATGTAATTATAGATGTCTTGGGCATCATACGAAAAGTCACTGCTTGAATATATGAATTTTTATGGCAACCTGGCACGGTTTAATATATTTTCAAGCAAGCAAAAGTGGCTTTGAAACAAATTCAACAGTGATTTCTTGTCAGGTTAAAATATAGTTTGAGTTTTTATGCTTTCCTTTTCGGAGTAGTTTAAAATAAAACGCCTGAATAGTTCACAGTGTTAAATATAAAGGGTGACCGCATTTTCTACTTCATGCCTCTAGGTGGCAATAACGCACTATCAATGAAGTGATCATATTAAAGCGATTCTTTGCTTTTTATGTTGTATGTGTGTATTGTAGTGTGAGGCAAGGAAGGTTTTTTTTTTTAAAGAAGCACCATACAGACAGTATGAAGTTCCAAACTTTACAGCAAATCCCTTTAAGAGCCTGTCCACCAAGCCATGTCTACCAAGAGCCACAGTGTGTATAAGACTCTAGTTGTTTCAGAGCTGATACGGTAACTGACATCCTGCCAAACCCCCGTCCACACACTGCTGCTGTCCGGCAGAAAGCCTCCATTGTTTCAGGTTTGGAGCCTTTGAGCCACACGTAGACCATAACCTCCACAAAACTCCTGCAGATGGTTTTGAGCCTCACAGCTCCTGTGACAGTGTCTCTAGAATATATACATTAAATTATTAAATTAATAAATTTTAATAAACAAAAAATAATTATATATAAATAATACGCGCGCGCGCGTGTGCATGTGTGTGCATTTCTGTGTGAGCAGAGATAGTTTATTATTGCTGCATGTGTATACGAGTATATGTGTATATACGAGTATATGTGTATATGTTTATATACGAGTATATGTGTATATGTGTATATACGAGTATATGTGTATATACGAGTATATGTGTATACTCCTATGATGGTGTGTTAGTTACGCTGGATTGCTGAATTAAAGCACTTACTGCTTGATCACAGTTAAATTAATATTTAAATAGGGACAGGGTTGTCCAAACTTCCAGCATAACATTTGTCATTTGTCAGAGATCCAATTGCTCTGCGCGTGCAGTTTACGAACACACGGCTGACTCACCTGTGTGATTAGTGCTAGCGGCCGATGTGACGTTGGCACCGTCTAAACTAACGGGAACGCTGGTGGACAGGAACGCAGGGCTGACCGAAGACCCTCGCGCTTGGCTCATTAACCACGCCAGAGCCCATGTCGTTGCGCATAGCATTTGCCACATCAGTTCTGTCCTCCGGAAACCTTCTGCCATATCTGGAGACTGTGGGTTAAAAAAAAGAACAAAGTCGAGAGCGAGCGCTGTTTTAGGTCGCTCACTGTCACTTGCCTACAAATTTTCTCCCCTCAAAACACTGACTAATTTCTTTCTGCTGTACTGATAGATGTCGCCGCGGCTGTAGCCAGCTGTGTGTCCACCGGGCTCAACTCAGGGACTCAACTCAGGTCCCTCTCTCGCTTTTACTGCGGACCGTTATCCACTAACGTAACAGGGACCAGTAAGCTAATGTATGCACCCTTATACTTGCTGATAGATGTGATCTCTCTCTCTCTCTCTCTCTCTCTCTCTCTCTCCCTCTCTCTCTCTGATATTTGTGATGCGCTTTTTTAAATGTCATCAAGAAAGGATAAAGGATAAAAAGCTACGTTTAAGAGCTGGGCGACATTCTAAAAAGATGTAACATTTACCCCTTACCCTACATTATATGATAGAAGTGCGTTAAAATGACCACGCGTTTAGACATTTGCTGTCAGTTTGACAATTTAAAATATATTTTTGCCAATAAAAAAAATGCCAATAACCATTTGTTCTTTTTGGCGACCGCTCGCGACCGCTTGAATCTGTGCGCAGGGCTGACAGGAAAAATTGTTCCGGTTTTAGCATGCTGTTAAATTATTCAGGACGACAATCTTTACCGGCAAGACTCGCGCCACATCACCGTTTACTGACGAGAAATATAATACTGCCTCGTCGGCGCCGAAGAACCAGGGGACACCGTTTTCTCCTCAAGGTAACAGGTCTTCTTCTGCAAGCGATTTTTTTTACAAAGACTCTTTTAAGCAAATGGGAAAGGAGCTGGATTGAGGATGAAAATGTAGGAAGTTGTAACTAAACACATACTTTTAACGGAGAAACATTATAGATCACAATGACCACACGAATTTTTATTTTATGTGTCAGATTTAATGGTAACATCGGAATAGAAGTTGTTTTATCTGCAAAAATATATAATGTTAATGAGTGGCAGCGTTACAGCTTTCTAATTCCAAATACACGCAGTCATAAAATATTAGGACAAACATGCCCTCATACAACCAGAATATCCACTGCCGTCTTCGTCACTTTAATTTTATCGACAAATCCTGCCTTAAAGTATGACCGCATATCAAAGCTTGTGTGCGCCTTCAGGCTTTGTGCATACCTTCAGACTTTGCTTAGTGTATTTATTCAGTGTTGAAATCAGATACACATAAATGTCAGGAAACATGATTCTTGGTCACATCTGTGGTTCCTTGGTAATTTAGATGGACTGCTGTCAAATCCATCTTCTCAGTAGAGGGTTAGGGTTAGGGTTATTCCATTGTGCTCTCTTGGCTAGTGATCCCAGTGCAGTGGCATCTACTGGTCAAGTGAAGGCTCCATGTCATGGGGCCTGTATAGGGGAAGCACATTGCTGTGGACCATGACAATCAATCTCCCTGGCCGGACCCGGCAAAGTGCTCCACAAAGCCGGTGCTCTGCAGGAGGATGGAGCAATGTAGTCCGAGACTTCCAAACACCCATCTCGGACTGCAGCCAACTCATTGTTGAGCCCTTGGTCACTGTGGTCCTCCTCTGTCACCACAGGTCACTCAATCTGGTCTCTTAATCCATGGGCATGAGGTTATAGTGGCCCAGGACATCCACAGCAACTCTTCATGGGGACATTAATCAGTAGCAGCTCTGTCAGAAGGACAGAAGGAGCACCAGAGATGTGAGGACATAAAAGTCCCACCACAGCCAAAACTTCTGTCCTTGTCACACAGTGGTTGCACATGATCTTACCACAGGCGGTGGCTGAACTACACAATGACTCTCAGTCTTGAGGAGTCTGTCAGTCCTGACGATGACTCACTCAGTCTTGACGATGACTATCTCAGTCCTGACAACGATTCTCTCAGTCCTGATAATGACTCCTTAAGTCCTGATAATGACTCTCAGTCTTGATGTCTTCCTCAGTTCTGATGACTCTCACAGTCCTGACGATTCTCACAGTCCTGACCTGCAGCTTTGAGAGGAAGGTAACAAGGTGTCTGTGTTTGTACTAAAACACATCGCCTGCACTGGGAAATGCCTCACCCACGCCTCACATAGCCGAGCACGGAGAGAAGAAAGTGCACGTTCAGCCTCCCTGCCTCTCTGGAACGCAGCCCTCCTTCACTGAGATCAGCCAACACAATCACAAAGCACCAGTAGCACAAACTCATGATGTGAGCCACAGCTGTACCATGGCAACCTTTTCTGGGTCCAATCTCTCTGCTCACGACGTGATGGAAGAAGGCTGATGCATTAGGAGGTTGCACTTTTTCACATAGTCAGAGGTTTGCAAACTTCATAGCCAGGAATACCTGCTCCAGGTGTGAGAGTGTACCGTCAAAGCTGGACATGTGGAACAGCATCCAGGTTACTGATGCATCTCAGGGATGCCAGTGAACACACAATCTGTCAGACAAATTAATGTGTCTGGTGTGTTACGCTGCCTGACATCCACAACTTTACACTGCCACATCCCTGTGCCCATCTTGAATGTCATTTCCACTTCCAGAGCACCACTTGCCAACATCCACATTGCAGATTCAGTGACCATGCAGAGTCGATGAGCAGATCCAGGCAGTCCTACCAGCATGTTTATCTACAAACCTGAGCTTATTCTGAGCACCTGATGACACTGTTTATTTTTTAACTTTTATTTATTTATTTATTTATTTATTTATTTATTTATAAAAAAAAACCTGTTAATTTTAACGTAATTTTGGACTATCATTCCCAGTTTAAACCATAAACCAAATCATATTATCAGGGACACACTTCATAAAAAAAAACTAAATCAAACAAATCACCTCAATTAAACTTAATTAAAATTCAATTAAATACAGTCCTCAGAGAGGTTCCCTGGTTGTGTACCTCCCCCTACATCCTGTGGGGGATGTCACAGTTTGATGATGTCACCTCCGTCCAGCAGTGTGTGTGTTTGTGTTATCAAAGAGGCAGTGATGTTGGTGACAGACTCCAAGCTCTTTGCCTCATTGTGCAGAGGGGAGACTGCCACAACAGGCAGGAGCCACACTACTTGCCAACAGCACTTCTCATTTTGAACACAGCACTCCTCATTCTGAACACAGCACTCCTCATTTGAAAAGAACCAAGTTGTTCACAGGGTCCATTACATGAATCAGATATTTTTTGTGAATCTCCTCAGCTCTTTAATGCTTGCAGATATATATATGGGACAGACTTACACACTGAGCCATGCAGAACCTTCTTCAGTCTCTCTCTCTCTCTCTCACACACACACACACTCACACACAAGCCCTGTTTTTTCTTAGTTCCTCTCAAGGTTTTCTCCTCTTTATCTCTGGAGGTTTGGATAGGGACATATGTAAAGCTGCTTTGAGACAATGGTTGCTGTAAAAAGTGCTATATAAATAAATTTTGACTTGACTTTAACAGAAACACACACACAAGCCCTGCTTTAACAGAAACACACACACAAGCCCTGCTTTAACAGAAACACACAGACAAGTCACACGTACAGTTAGTTATACCTCCTTTTCTATTTTGTCCCCTTTGATATCTCACTTGCCATCCCCTTTAATACCTCACTTACCATCCCCTTTAATATCTCACTTACCATCCTCTTTAATACCTTACTTACCATCCCCTTTAATACCCCTCTTACCATCCCCTTTAATATCTCACTTACCATCCCCACTCTGATTGTACTTGTTCAGCCTCGCAAATGCACATTTAGCATTTCATCTGTTAATTTGCTTATTTATTTCTTTTTATGCACGAGGACTGGGTACAGAGTGAACATATAAATTCAGACAAAAGTGTTTTCTCTAATTGAGCCAGACAAAACGCTTGAATAATTTACGTTCTGTTTAGCAAGTCTATATCACAACGTGAAAATTCTCCTTTTTATAAATCAAAACACAGTAATTTGTTGACATTGTCGAACTCCCTTTAATTTTTGAAAGTAAAAGTATGAATTGCCTAAAAACTGCAGTCTTTTTGCAGTAGGACGCTAGCGTTTCTGTTACTGAATGCTGATTGGTTGGTGAGCTGCCGTTAGAGTAGTGGAAATACTAGTGTTCTGCCCATTTGCTGTAGAAAAAAGAAACAAGACACATATTTAAAGCGCCATTTTGTGTGATACTTACTTACACTTTCCAAAATTAAAGGAAGATCATGGCTATTAGCCGTTGTACTCCATTCAAGCTTTATTCAAACCCTATTTTAGACTCTCTCGCGGGCGCCCTCTGGCGTTCTGTGGTCATTTTTTGATATACGGGAGAAACAGGAGCTTTGAAAGGCTTCTCACAAACTGGTTTAGTGTAAAATTAGTTGCTCTAGTGCCACGTTTAATATATTTTTAGTTTCATTATACCTAGCATTATTTATGTAATCCACTAGATGGCATCTTACGACCATTCAAAAGACCGGGGACCGAAATAAATAAAATGGAATAACGATATCTTTCTCTCTCTCTTTTTTTTTCTTTCAAATTTGGTTGTGTATCAGTCACTGATAAAAGTCTATCATTTTTTTAAACTTTGCATATGTAAACTACTAAGCATTTTTTGGAATGGGGCGTTATTTTTTAAGATCAAGAATTGTAATATTTTAAAAATAAGAATTTTAAATTTCAAACTGATTAGATGCTTATATATTCTTGTGAAGTTATTTGAGAGTTGTTACTCTTTGGTCACCAGCGCTTTGGATGATTACATCCGTAAGACCTTTTGTAATGCATAACACTTCGTACAACTGTTCCCGCTGTTCTCAAAAGCCACACCGCTTAATCAAACATTCCATTTCGACCCAAATCCCCCTGTTCTACAGCCCACTCATCACCTACCGTACCTACCGTTACTAATCTGTCATTGGTCAAGGACCAAATAGGGAGGGGATACAGTGATGTAGAAATTTAGAACTCTTGTAGAGGTTTAAATTTGAACTACTGCTTAGAAGAAGCTTTTATCTGATGTAGAAAACGAGGATATTTCTTGTTTACTTTTAGTTGTGCCACAATTTGTTGGCGACATTGAAACTGATTAAATAACATTTTGAATACTGCAAAACATAAAAATGGAAGCACACAGATAAAATCGTGTACATGAGGCAAAATGAGTTATCTATTCCGTCAATACATCGCGTG
This sequence comes from Sternarchorhynchus goeldii, assembly GCA_028565775.1. Classification (NCBI taxonomy): domain Eukaryota; kingdom Metazoa; phylum Chordata; class Actinopteri; order Gymnotiformes; family Apteronotidae; genus Sternarchorhynchus; species Sternarchorhynchus goeldii. Next base: position 17,505,605 of record JAOXYF010000004.1, read on the forward strand.
ACCGATAAAAGACGGATCTGTTTATTTCCATTCAGTGGTATAGAGGGCACAGCGGCGCGTGGACCGCGACAGCACGCGCATATAACAAAGGGAAAGCCGCTGACTCATGCACCGAAACAGCAGATTTATTCAAGACAAACTTCAGACTTTAGAAGACATGCAGAAAGGGAAATACATGCTTTTGCATTAAGTACAAAAGTTTACCGACTTCCAAGTTACAAACAGAAGAAAGACATATATAGGAGTCTTGTGGGTACTTATTAGAAACGTTCGGACGACTGGGAAAAACAAGAAAACGCATAATTAAAGAAAACTTACATGAGGCTTGAGACCGATAACATGGACATGTTAAAAAAAATATGGTCGGCACGTAAGCTGATTCTGGTTGTCATGATCCCGCTGTCGCTGCTGCCTCTGCCCCTCGTGCATCCGAGCAGTGTGAGTATTTCATTCAGAACTTTTTGCACGCGCGCACAGAATGCGTTTATGTGCGTTTTTACGCATTGGTGTTCTTTGGCCAGTCACGTTGTTTTGCGCCAATTTGTAACGTTTTTTGTAATGCATTTGCTAATTTCATAATGCTCCGAATTATGGTGTTTAAAATTATTCTGGGTAACTACAGATGATTTTACTTATAAGGTAATCATTTAAGTTAAATAATAAATAATTATTTCAGTAAAATCTGTGGGAGGCCACGTACAGTAAAAGGCGATACTGGAACCACAAAAACCGTATACTAGCAGTCACTATTTAGACGGACTGTGCGTTCAGTTATGCAGTAGTATGGATTGTGTAGGTTTCATAAGATCTACAATAGTACAGCGACCTCTCACCAATTTGGAAAGTTTCCAAATTTAGTGGGTTGAAGAGACAGACCACTTGCACATTATGTATCATGACTTTGCGCCCCCTGGATTCTTCTCGAAATTTCTTTTCATTGAATGTTTCTGGAAAGAACTGCTTGTTTGAAACACGAGCAGTTTGTACAGATGTTGTTTGTTTATAGAGTGTTTTGATGATTCAGTCTGAGTCCAATACACTCAATACCTGCTGATATGTAAGTGTACATCACCTCTGAGTTCTCAGACATTCATCTGTTCCTCAGAGCACTGTTTATACATGTGTGCAGTTGCTTTGGTTTAGAACAGATGAGACTGCAAATATATATAGTTTTTCAGATTATTTGATAGTCAGACTGACACTGATGTCTGAACATGTCTGGTAACAGTGATCAGTCCTTTACACCAGAAGATCAGCCTAATAATTTCTGGAAAGCAGTAGTTTGCTTGCAGGCTTCTTTTCCAAGCAACTGAGAGAAACACCTAATTTATCTAATCAACTGCTCAGAGACTGAGAGCAACTGATTAAACCAGTGGAATCAGGTTGGAATAAACCTCACAGCCACTCTGAGCCTTTGCTGATAACACTGGATTTATTTGCCTGAAACCATCAGGAAATGCAATTGTTCACTTTCTGTTTGAATTGTCATCAAAAAGCAGGAGGAGATAACATAGATAATGGGACTGATGATCGCAGCCCTTAATCAAGCGAACTCAAAGGTCAGAAATAAATTCGTTGTCCCATTAGGGAAGATTAAACCTGTCTCACCTATTACTGAGTGTAATGAATGCAGAAGTTGTGCTAGACTACTAGGTAGTGTTTACTCATGTAACAGCAAAATAACCACTGGCACCCAACACACAGGGTCACTTCAGATCTGTAGGACACTCAGGGTGATGGCGCATTCAGTGTAATGAGTACTGAGAAATTCTCCCGAAATACTGAGCTGAGATGAGCTGACATCCCAAGCTCGTCTTCTCCCCCACTTACGTCGTCTCGTCCCAGGCTCCAGGACCCTGATGGAAATCGCCTGTCTCTGAATGGTCTGGACTCCATGAGTGACAAAGAGATTAGAGCAAAACAGCATGTTCTGGCCTGGTGTTTAATCTGCCAGCTATGCACATTATTGTGGCACCTCCACCTTTAAACCAGCTATGCACATTACTGCATGCCTCCACCTTTAAACCAGCTATGCACATTACTGCATCCCTCCACCTTTAAACCAGCTATGCACATTATTGTGGCATGCCTCCATCTTTAAAGCAGCTACTTTAAACCATCTTTAAAACACATTACTGCGTGCCTCCACCTTTAAAGCAGCTATGCACATTACTTCATGCCTCCACCTTTAAACCCGAGCGCAGCTTGCAGGAGTCGGGAAGCAAAAGAAGTGGAGTTGCAGGGAACGTGGAGAAAGTCTCAACCAAACCTGGACCTGATGCTGCCAGAGGGACAGTACATGTCCAGACTGTCTTTTGGTAGCAGAAGAGTCCTGGCTCAGATCACCAAACCTGAGCTGTGAATCACACAAGTGTACATTTAACAGTGAATTCATGGCTCCTTTCATAGTGGTTGTCTGCACTTACAGCTTTGCTGTTTAATTGTAGAATGTGCTAGTGGGTATTAATGAAGCTAGGCTGCTTTCAGATTGTTATAAAACCTGTTTAATACAGCAGTATAAATCACCTGATTAACTTACTCCCTGCTCAAGCCCAGTAGCTAAATATGTGGAGGCAGACAAAAGGAAATCTACTTCCAGAAAATAAATCTTACGTATTTTTCTAATCATCATAGGGGTGCATCCTGATGCCTGTTTCACGTGTGCAATTCAGTGACTCAGAACACGAGGGCTGCATGAGGGCTGTTTTATCTCAGTCTGAGGGCTGTATACCAAAAACAAAAAAAGAAAGTTGTGACTATTTGCTTTAAAAAAAAATTTTGCGTTGAAAAAAGAAATAATTACTCAATAAAGAAGAGAAGAATAGACTGGCTTGAAAATGTGTTTTAGTAGAGCTCAGTGAACACCTCTCAGTTACTTTTACTAGTCACTGCAGCATTCCAAAATGAAGACATAAATCACTTGGTTCAGGTAATTATGTAAATGAATCTGATGAAGTAAATTAATAGTATAAGTGACTCACAGTGTACTAAACATGAATCAGTCTCAGTGTACTAAACATGAATCAGTCTCAGTGTACCAAACATGAATCAGTC
>JAOXYF010000004.1:17510349-17524885 GCA_028565775.1 Sternarchorhynchus goeldii
CACATCTGTGTAATTACAGGAAGAATCTCTGCATTGAACACATCTGTGTAATTACAGGAAGAATATCTATGTTGAACACATCTGTGTAATTATGGGGAGAATCTCTCTGTTGAACACATCTGTGTAATTACAGGAAGAATCTCTGCATTGAAATAATATTTAACCTAGATTGTTCAGAGAGTTATACTGTTTAGGAAAAGGAGTTTCTTCAAGAAACACTTTCCTCTTAAAGACTTTGTCAGTAAATTTTGTTGCCTGTCTTGGTGTTTTAAGATGCAATTATGTAAATCAAGCAGCTAAGTCACTTTAACCTCTTAAATGCTATGCTATACTACATTAAGGTAGTCTAGGCTAAGCAAGTTTATCTGTATCACAATCGTCATACAAAATAGCAATTCAAAAATGTTGCATGAAGGTCCATAGATCTATCGAAGACTCAATAAAAAGAGATAAAGTCAAATAAAATTGTATATGCAAAGTCTCAAAATAGGTAAAAAGACTAAATGAAGGAAACACTAAAATTGAAATTGCTACAAAAGAGTAATACTAACTGAGTAGGCTATTGTGCTGACTATGGTGCTGACTGCTCAGTACTGAATAGACATAAGCAACAATAAATCAACAACACAAACAAGACCAGTTATGTATTCAGGACTTTTCTGCAACAGAAAAGAGAAGTGTTCCATTCCTACCTTTGAAAATGTTTTTATTGATCTATTTTGAAGGATTTCTTTCTTTTCTGCTTCTTCTTCTTTTTATTATCAACAACAACAACAACAACAACAATACTACTACTACTACTACTACTACTACTAATAATAATAACTGTTGTAAATGTTTTAACTTAAAAAAGCTAAATAACCTGATTGCCTTAAAATAACTTTGTTGCATAAAATATATTGTATACAAAGCTTTTGTTACAACAAATGCATCTCAAAACACTTATGGAAATGGACTAAACATTTTCAGTTAGACATCTCTGCCTGTTTTTAAGAGAACATATTGTTTGTAGATTTATTTTCATAAACTCGATTAAACTATAGTGCCTAATTTACCAAGTTGCATTTGTGACAAAATCACAAAAATTCTAACAAAGTAACACACATGCTGATCTCTGAGGAATCAGACAGCCCACCATGAATCAGACAGTCCACCATAAATCAGACAGTCCACTATAAATCAGACAGTCCACCATAAATCAGACAGCCCAACAGCCAGGTGCATGTGATAAGGCTGCATGTTTGCATCACAGGTGAAGCAGTTCAGCCGTGTGACTCTATGTTCAGGTGAAGCAGTTCAGCCATGTGACTCTATGTTCAGGTGAAGCAGTTCTTGGATGTCTCTGTGTTCAAGTGAAGCAGTTCTCGGATGTCTCTGTGTTCAGGTGAAGCAGTTCTTGGATGTCTCTGTGTTCAGGTGAAGCAGTTCTTGGATGTCTTTGTGTTCAGGTGAAGCAGTTCTTGGATGTCTTTGTGTTCAGGTGGCCTCTGAGTACTTCAAAGACACCACACTGCTGCTGATGGGTGTGATCTGTCTGGCTGCTTCCATAGAGAAGTGGAACCTGCACAAACGCGTCGCCCTGAGAATGGTCATGGTTGCAGGAGCCAAACCTGGAATGTATGTTGATGCACTCACTCACACACACACACACACACCCTTAAACAAAAAAACACACACACACACACACACACACACACCCTTAAACAAACAAACACACACACACAAACTCACACTCACCCACACCAAGTCAAAACAGCGGTGTAATCATTTCAGATTACGCGCTACATCGCATCCCAGAGTGAGTGAGTGAGTTATTTTGTGTTTAGACTGATGTCATACTGCGTAGGTGAGATCAGATAATTTAATCAGATTATGGTGGAGGATGTGCTCTGTTTGTGTTGGATGGATGTGCTGTGATTACTTTGGGTGGATGTGCTCTAGGTTGGTGTTTGGCTTCATGGGATGTACGATGTTCTTGTCCATGTGGCTGAGTAACACCTCCACCACTGCCATGGTGATGCCCATCGCGGAGGCAGTGCTTCAGCAGCTCATCTACACAGGCATCGCCGACTCCCAAGACGACTCCGACACTGTGGAAACGCAAGAGGACGAGAGCGGTACCACCAAAGCTGCCCAGCAAACACCTGGTGTTACTTTAGAGTTGCTCTACAGAGCAAACTGTACTGTAAAAAAAGCTGTTAAAACACCTGTTTCAGACACAAACCACAGTGTGCAAGATCATCAAGAAAAAAATGCTCTAAAAGTGCAATATTGTAAATATGCTGCCAACACCTTGATCTACCTGGACATTTCATCTCTACAGATAAAGAGGACAATATAACCAAGAATCGTTTTGAACTGTACCACAAAGACAGGTATGTGTTCAACCAAACCATAATGCTTTCACTACTGCTCAGTCTCCGGCAAGCTTATTTGTTATCATTTACAAGGGATCTTTGTCTATTTCTGCAGCTGTGAGAAGCAAGAGTTGCAAGAGCTGTGCACTGTAGCCGAGGTAAAACACATGACATCACCTGATCATCACCTGATCCTTAACGACACTATTGCACACATGCCCCGTTATTCATTTTTCCTTTCTGCAACCAACAGGAAGCCAATGGATTCGGAGTGAAGCCAGGTCAAGGTCCAGACCTCCCAAAGGAGACTAACAGGTACTTACCCGAGGTGAGAGAACCAACCAGGCCCAAAAACAGCCCTGATTGCATTAAATCTGACGCTGAGTTTTTGACTGTTTGAATGATCACTTGCAAACTGCAGACTGCAGTTGATGTTCCCATGCCAAAGACAACCGAGACTCAGAGAGACTTGCTGTATCCCACCAAGAGAGACCACATGATCTGCAAGTGTCTTTCTCTCAGTATCACCTACGCCGCCACCATTGGGGGACTCATCACCATCACGGGCACCTCCTCCAATCTCATTTTCGCGGAGCAGTTCAACACGTAAGGGCCCTCTTCTTTTTGCAGAAGGAAATGAGGATTTTCTTAGGCAGGTGAAAAGAGGGCAGAGTGGTGGTAAACAAGACCTTGCGCCTTACCTGGGACCCTGCTCTGACACTCTGTGACTGAAACTAGGGCAGGTTTGGTAAAGAGATGTTAATGATAGAGGTGTTAAAGTATGAGTGGGCAGGTTTGGTTGAGAGGTGTTAATGATAGAGGTGTTAAAGTATGAATGGACTCGTATGAGGTGCAGAGGTTGATTCTCGAATCTGCTCATAAAAAGTACGTTACAGCGTAATGATGCAGGGCATCTAAATATTCATTTATATTTGTAATGTGTCTGTTTGAAAAGGTAAGAGAAAAGCCCCTTTTTAAAAGAATGAATTTAATAATCAATTTCTATACTCAGCTCAACTAAAAAGATTATTTTTAAGAAGAAAAATTAAAAAAAGTGATATTTGGCAATCTGAATATTGGTTGTATTCTTAAACCATGCTGTTTTTATTATCTGTATTTCTGACTCATTTGGAGTAGCATGTAATCAGCACATTACACCACCTCCCTCTCCACCTCTCTTGCAGTCGATACCCAGAGGCAAAGGTCATCAACTTTGGCACATGGTTCATCTTCAGTCTGCCTATCGCTCTCATTATGCTGGTGTTAACGTGGGTGTGGCTGCACTTCCTGTTTCTTGGATGCAAGTAAGATTAAACTGTCCAACAAAAATGTTTGACCTCATTTTGTGTTTTTTGTATTTTTGTATTTTTCAACACAGTGGAAACACAGTTCTGTTCACTCCTCTTTGCAGATTCCTTAGGCACAGATAACTAGATGGAATCTCCTTACAATCTCCAAGCTTGTTTCCTGAAAAGTTGTTTGCTTGCTGTCTTTGGTTTTGGGCAGTGATGAAATGTTCCCCGTATTGATCTAATGGTGTGATGTGATGTGTGTGATGGTGTGTCATCTCAGTAACAGGCAATCAGTAATAAGTGTCTTATGTTGCCACAGTTGTGTCTCATTGTAACCGTGTCTCATTGTAACTGTGTCTCATGTAGCCACAGCTGTGTCTCATTGTAACGGTGTCTCACTGTAACTGTGTATTATGTTGTCATGGCTGTGTCTCATTGCATAAACCCATTATGCGTTTAGTTTCAGAGAGACTTGTTCTTGGAGCAAGAAACGCAAAACCAAGCAGGAGGTTCTCTCAGAGAAGCGTATCCACGAGGAGTACCAGAAACTCGGTCCTGTCAGGTATGACCACGCCCCCTGCAGAAGCGCTCTGACTCTAAGCCTGTGAGATCCATTTCACAGTTCTGCACCTGACGCCCTGCGTGTTCCGTCTCCCCGAACAGCTACCCTGAAATCGTCACAGGCCTGTTCTTCATCCTCATGACTCTCCTGTGGTTCACGAGGGAACCCGGATTTGTCCCTGGTTGGACGTCCCTGTTTGAGAAGTGTGTGGAGGCTCTGCACGACCATTTCTGCTGTATATCATCATTTCTGTTCGGTTCCATGAGCACGACTGTTAGATCCCACGTGATTGAAATGACGGGACCGGGGACTCCAGCCTCCATGCTCACGTTTGTTGTGTGATACCTTGCAGGAAGGGTTACAGGACGGACGCGACTGTCTCGGTGCTGCTGGGCTTCCTCCTCTTCCTCATCCCGGCACGCAAACCCTGGCCATTTGCGGGATCCAGTCAGGGCAAAGGTCAGCACCTGTGCCCTCTCACACAGGGCTCCTGTACCGTCCTCACCATCCGCAGGCTTACCCATCTCCAATCAGCACAGGCCTGTGGGGAACCTGCTGGCTCAGTGTCACCACTTGCTGGCGACACTGATAAAATGCCTTTTTCTCTTTTTCAGAGGAGAGTGTTGAGGAGGATAAACAAGACCCCCTAGCACCTATGATCACATGGAAAGACTTCCTGAGACTGATGCCCTGGGAGATTGTTATTCTGGTTGGAGGGGGGTATGCACTGGCAGCAGGGTGCAAGGTAGGTCAGCCATTCCCCACCAGCGCCTTCTAGAACATGTCACACTGATCCAGAATCAGATGAGCTCTCTGATGACTGCAGTAGCATGTATGCACTATCACCAGTAAGCACTGCTCTGGGCTCACCTGCGCAGGTATCAGGGCTCTCCATGTGGATTGGCCGGCAGCTGGAGCCAATGAGCGGCCTTCCTCCGTGGGGCGTCACGCTGCTCGCTTGCCTGCTCGTCTCCGCAGTCACGGAGTTTGCCAGCAACCCCGCAACCCTCACCGTCTTCCTGCCCATCCTGTCTGCCCTGGTAAGAACATCGCAGGAAAATGACATCTGTGATGGGCTGTGATGCTCCCTTGGTAGTGGAAACCTTGAAAGTTTGAAGTCATACTTTACATGTAGCTCACAACCTTTAATCCGTTTAATTTGCTGTCGTCGCAGTCGGAGACTGTGAAGATCAACCCTCTGCACACGCTCATCCCCGCCACCATGTGCGTGTCATTCGGAGTCATGCTACCGGTCGGAAACCCACCCAACGCCATCGTGTTCAGTTACGGACACGTGCAGATCAGCGACATGGTGAGTCTGTGCTGGTTTGAACCTGCATGCACATTTCAGACCTGCTGGAACGTACAAAACCAACACGTTTACGATTTACACAAACACGTAATACGGCACATTGCTGAAAAATCTTTACTTGAGTTGTGTCTCCATCACCTTGCAGGTCAAGGCTGGTTTCGGGGTGAATCTGATCGGCGTTCTGGTGGTTATGCTGGCTATATCCACTTGGGGAGTTCCCCTCTTCCAGCTCACAGAGTTCCCTCCCTGGGCAGTAGTGAAAAATGCAACCGGGAGCTTGTAGCCACAGATGTGGGCAGAAATGGAGGACACTTTGAATGTATAGTGATAGAAGTACTGAGAAAGCAACCCTTCAGATGGTCTGAAGCGCTGAGTTAAAGAGCAAGTGGTTGGGAAGCAGTAGTGAACACAGGGAAATATTAACAAATCACACATCATGTCATCTGTAAATGGCTTCATATTTCATCCCAAAGTTAGAAGAATTTTCTATAATCTATAAACAGATTAAGTATTTTCACCTGGACATCAGCAGGAAGCATTTGAAGTGTAACTGTAAAGCACTCAGTGAGTGTAAACAGGGAGTTTGTTATTGGTTCTTTAATCATGCTGTTCTTTGAGATTTAGCATCACTGTTTACATTATGGCAGGTGTAGAATGATTCATGTTAGCTATACAGCAGCATATACCATTTACAATAAAAAAATGAAACAATAAACTAGTCATCTGATGTCTGTTATTGAACCAAAATAATAAAAAATATCTGCCCATAAAGAGATTTACTTTCAGGTATTTGAGAAATGACCAGATTCACACGATTGGGTTTTTGCATCTTGAAGAATGATGATTATGGAAGTGGTTTTATTAGTAAGGTGAACAAACTGGAAACACCGAAGATCATGTGGTCGTGACCTTTCCATGTGGTTTCATTTACATGCTGCACACAGCATTTGGAACAGGTTGCAAATCGCTGTAAATAAAAGGAACTTCTCACAACGTCGGTGAAATTACCACCAAATCAATGTAAAAAAAATCATTTATTTGCAACAAACCTATGTTCCACTGAACATCATAATATAAAAACAACCATTTTTGTTTGTGTAAATCACAGTCTACACCAACAGTTGTGTTCATCATGTTAATTACTAATGCCTCTGCACACAAACCCCGTGTGTTAAGGCTTAATCTTTACATGAGGTCTTAAATGTCTAAATACATCACACCATTCATAAATACGAGCCACTAACACAGTTGCAAAAGGGTACAGCATCGTTAGAGCAGAATTAACACCCTGTCCGGGACAGATTCACCATCTACGTTCAGTTCGATGAACTAAAGTTTTGTTGCTCCAGCGGCTGAAATCCTTTACTCTCCATCTCCTCCTTGTACTTCTGGAAGTTCCTTCGCTTGATGAAGTGCTTCACCTGTCATTCAAGCACAATAACACCCTTAAGCACCTTGAAACCGCGTACACTCTAGATGTGGACGCGCTGAACAGGATATATACATTTGATGCATGACCGCATCTATTTTGACACTCAGCACATGGTAAGATCACGTAGGGCGATTGCCAATCATCCCATTTTCTATCTACAATAGAAAAAACTGCACTAATAACAATAAAAACAATCACATTCACCAGAGACCCTACACTATAAAGCACACACACTGATTCTGAGCACTAACCCACTGAGCGGGACAATTCGTTTCGAATTGCATTCGGTATTTGTCACAAGCAGCGGCGTCATCTTTGCTGTAGTCCAGGCACTTCCAGAACTCATCCCTGGCGTCCCAGCAAGCACGCCTCTGCTGGGAGTTCGGAGCGCTCATAGCTACCAGCTCAGTCCGACGTTAACTCATACGAGGGGGTCCTGGAGAACAAACAACACGCTTACCAAGGTGAACTTGTTGGCTACGAGAGCAAGCTTCCTAAAGTATACAAATGACGCATCTTGCTGTGGCAGGCAAATATACAAACAGCTGCCACTCCTAAAGACGTCGTTTCGTATTCGTCATCTTCACATTAGTGCTTTATTGTGTTCCTCTCATCCTGTTTAGTGGTGACGTTAGCTCTCTAGCTAGACAGCTAGCTAACAAAGTACACATTTTTAGCTAACAGTGGTCACAAAATCTAAGAGAGCTTACCGATAAGCATTATAAAACAGGCTTTAAGCGATGCAGTGTCTGCAACTGTAGTTAGACTGTTAGCTAATTATGTTTCGGATCACTGACAGTTTTGGACAACCTTCTTGTACAAAATTACCCTGAATTTACACAGCAGCCAAGGGCGCAACACCAACCACCTGTGTTTTCCATGCGTCGCAGCATTATGACGCACGTAAAAAATAAAATCAAACGAAATTGTAATTCCGCTGATGGCCACTAGATGTCGCACATAATTACTTTACGTTTATTTTGAACCTCAAGTCATTCATATGATGAGAATTCGTCCATGTCAAATAAATAGCCTGTAATATTTAATCACTTCTTAGGACACCAGGGTTGAAGTACAGATGTTTGTGCTTAATTTACAGAATGTCACAGAACGATAACTAACTCGGTTTGCTTTGCATCAAACTTTTTATTCACTGTTAAAATCCACCCATTCAGACTTTTAAGCTGTGTTGCCAGTTTTGCGTCTGCGGAGCTTGCCAAAGGTCCTGTTTTGTTTCGACACAATAAGGTTCGCTGCAGTCCAGACCTTTAGCATGTGAGAGGGGTAGTTCACGAAACAAAGAACTCAGACCTAAAGGCCACGGAGGTGCGTTCAGCGGAATACTGAGCGCGTGCGAACGCGCGAGGCCGTACTTTCTGTTTTTAGACTGGGGGTGTTGCATACATAACAGTTCCATTAAGAAGTAGCCCACATGCAAGACATTACAATCACTGTATAATAATTGTAATTAAATGGAATTCAATTCTTCAGATTTGTCTCATTGACACTGTTCATTATTTTGTTAACTCTGCAAACGTGTTAAAGGGATAACTATGGAAAAAGAATCCATGATCCATATTTCTCCCAAGATCTTGAGGATATTGGATAATGATGGTGATGATTTTCACATGTTCTGGTTTAAAGTATTTACAGAGGTATTACAGTACATATGACATATTACAGTGTTTTGATGTACGGCAGTTTTGTTGTAAAGTTGCATAATCTAATGTGGTGAGAAAGGACTATAACTGGACTCAGTTGAATAGATGAATAGTGCTTTTCAAACCCTCTGTGATCCAGTGTGATAGGAATCTGGACCACAGCACATAGAGCTGGAGATGTTCAGTTTGAACTGGGCTCAGTTACTTACAATACAGTCACTGAAACGTAACATAGACTGTGCATTTCACCTGGATAAGGAGTGCTCCACCTCCACTACACAGGTTACAGGCTCATCTGATTGTGTCTCTAGTAACATGGTTCATACTCTTCGCACAACAGAAATACAAAACCTTGAGATGCTCGAGTGTAGAGAGGGTCCACTCTGACTGGTGCAGCTCTCTCTCTCTCTCTCTTACACACAAACACACACACACACACACACACACACACACACACACACACACATCTCTCTCTCACGTGCACATATTCTCTCTCTCAAGTTTTAGATGTTTATCTTAAGTAAGGGTTATTCAGAGAGATGTTGCTATCACTGTCACTCTGCTTGCAGCCCCTTTACTTGAGATGCTCTCTAGAGTAAAATGAGAAGATCACTGCAGGTGAGCTGGGGTTTTTCAGCCTGCCCCCCCCCCCCTCCTTTTCCCGGCTGATGGAGGCCTGCGGCTCCACCCTGCTCTGCTGTTTCTCACACAGGAAGCTTTAGTTCACTGACTCACCTCTGAGTGATTCCGCAAGCATTATCCTAAAAGAAAAGTCACCTCTTTCACGCTAGGCCACGCCTACATGTCAATTTGGGGATTTCCTCAATGGGTCATTGTTGTTGTATTTTTTTCTACTCTTTGCAGCCAGCACTCCATCCACATTTCTGGGAACTGGTGGTGATGTATTTTTGGTTCACTACTGAACCAGAGCTGATTCGTTTCTTTAGCTCAAGACTGGTTCTGGAAAACATGGACACTAATTCAGAAGTGAAACATTGTCAACAGAATAATATTTAGAGTAGCATTTAATAGTAACATGTTTATCTTAAAACTACAGAATAACGCAGCATCCAGAGCACACGCGTACAATGGCCTTTCGATTTAAAAGAAATCCTATCGAACTCTAGAAAAAATGCGCTCCAGCAAGTGAAGTAGAGATCCTGCATAAATTAAAGATAATCTCCGTTAAATTATGTAAATTAATGCGAAACGATAGCAACGAGGAGCGCACGAGCGGCATGTTTGTGTGCGCTTTGGTTAAAACGCAGCACGAAACTATGGAACTATAACGAAATGCATATGTAGTGCATTTTCGACTGCACAGCAAAACTTTTTAACTGTCATATGGAGTACGATAAACACTTCAGTCCGACTGTAAATCGATTTGTATCTGCCGTCAATTTATTGGCAAAAGCCTGTGTTTGTGTAGGTTAAAGACTCCGGAGACAAATGTACAAGTGGTGAACAGTTAGATGGCCCTGTGAAATTTCTTATTCATGCAGACCGTACGTGCAGTGATGGTAATCTTTCTGATAAGGGCATAAACAGCACACATACCACCAGAGCCACGATTTCGCTTCCTGTATTAATCCTCCAGGGTGAACTGCTCGAGCAGCGGTCGTCTGCTATCGTAAATCTGTTGATTCCCCGCCAAAGAATCGGCTGGGGGCGGCGCGCATTCACAATTCTCTCCCGCCCCCTGCACGGTAATTACCGAGCGCTTTATAGCGCTGCCGTGGAATACCGAGTGAGGGGTACAGTCGTTATGGACCGAACGTAGCATCCTTATGTACGAAACGGCGATTTTACTTGGAATTGTCATTTGCCCGAGACTTAACCTAAGCGGTTGTTACTACAGCAGAGATGTCTGTGACCAAAGCCTGCCTTTTGATCGCAGAGCTGTGGGTCTTCACTTCAGTCGGTAAGAACCTGTGCGTGCTTCATTCAGATGACTGTGGGTCTTCAGTCGGTAAGAACCTGTGCGTGTTTCATTCCGATGACTGAAGACGGTTTAGTACCTTGCTTGCTGTTTGCACTCCATAGGTTTGACCGCAGAATGAGTGAACGCTGTCAGGTAATACAGCTGCTCCGTGCAGTACTGAAGATTGCGTTCATTATTTTATATGAACCGAATATATGAACCGAACTTTTTTAAAGCAGCAGCGAGAGGTATATTATTTTTTATTATTTAATTTTTTTTATTAAACGTCCTTACAGTTTTCCCCTAAGTGACTGCACGGTGACACATCTGTGCGTGTTTGTCTCTGTAGACTCCTTCACTACATCAGAAATATAACGATGGTTTGAAATGAAACTACGAGGTGTGGAACGTCAACCTCATTTAACGGCTCAATACACGTTAATCGCAGCCGTTATATTCATATTCCCAACATTTCAGGAGACTGTAAATAATTGCACGGATAAACTTGACTGACAGTAAAATGGTCGTGTTCAGTACTTGCTCTACAGTTACTGATTGACGGTCACGACCAAACCCTGGTGTCGTCCAAGTCTGTAAATGCAGTCATTTTGTCGTGCTGCTTGATCCAGGTGTTGCGTGTCTTGTGTTCAGGAATTAATCAGGATGCAGACTGGTTTGTGTGCACAGTTTTGCCACTTTGGTCATAAAGGCATCCAGGGTTGCTTTGATAGTGTGTTTAGTGTCGTCGTCCTACTGAAATCTTCCACGCCTTCTGTTAAGGAGTTGGGTCGGATCTGAACAGCTGAGATCCTTCTGCTCAGAATCGACTCTGCTATTGCTGCCAGAATCACGTCTGGTGGCGAGTGAGGGGCTTCGTAGACGCTGCCAGCAGTTCTTCCGCTCTCCGCGGTCCACTCCGGTTCACGGGCATTTTTATCTCTGCGTTCAAGTGTAAAAGCCGCAGGATTTTAAATGGACGTTTTTTAAAAAACTGTGGTTGCCTTAGGTGTTTTGAGGTTTAGTAATGTGGTAAGCCCTCTGAGATGAGCCTGGTTTGTTGGGTACTATATTGTAGTCTGTGACACATATATCCCAACACCTGTTTAATTTTCTTGATTTGTTCAATCTTTTTTCTCTATAATTGACAAGATTCTTTAGTCATCACCTGCTACATGCTATTGCTAAACTCACGGGCACATTCCTGCTTCTTATCAATGTACAAAACAAAAATGTAATACATCTGCCATTTTAGCTATATCTGTATTGATTTTTCTGGTTTAGTGGCATGGCCAACTGCACTCATGTTGAGGAACAGCCGAAATGGATGCCGATTGAATATACCACACGTCTAGAATCAGCTCGAGATGTTAAACTAATGACATCACGGCACACAGCTGGCAACTGTCCAGTTAGTCCTGTTAGTAAGTCCAGTTAATCCACTTAGTATGTCTCCTGTAATTGGTCTTTGAAGAAAAATGTCTGTTTCTCCTATATGATTCACACAATATTGAAACCTTCAAAATCAATTTGTGTGTGTGTGAAATAATTTCCCATTTTTAGGAATCACTTAAATATTCTTATTTAATGACCTTATAAATCTACATGGAGTTTGAGTACATTTGCAGCATACACTAATTTACAGAACTCCAAATGTGACTCCTCTGAATGACTGGATAGTTTTAGGCTCGTGGACAGAGAAGTGCGACCAACTGATACACACACCGTGCTCGTCCAGGCCTTTAAACAAAATGATTTGATATGGCAGCCCTGGTGTGTTGTTCCCTAACAGAAGGACACCATGGAGATGGAACCATCTGTTTCTTTGGCCTCATTTCATCCTTAAGCTCAAATGCCCTGATCCCTCAGAATCTGTATCAGTTGAATAATGCTACCCAGCACTGCACTAATACCCATGCGTCTGAAGCTCATATTTTTCTCATGGGTTTTATTTCTGATTTGTGTTGGTAATCTTCAGTTCTCTCCAGTGTATGGGGTTGTGATGGCAGCTGTGCTGTCAGTGTGTGAGAGCTGGCACATGCTGTAGTGTGTAACATCCAGTGGGTGACCGTATAACATCCAATGTGTGACCGTGTAACATCCAGTGTGAGACCGTGTAACATCCAGTGTGACGCTGTGTAACATCCCATGTGTGACCATGTAACATCCAATGTGTGACTGTGTAACATCCAGTGTGAGACTGTGTAACATCCAGTGTGAGACCGTGTAACATCCCGTGTGTGACCATGTAACATCCAGTGTGTGACCGTGTGTCCAACAACCAATCATCCACAGACTACAGCAGGAGAATTAAAAACTTCAAAGAGAATCAGTGTTATTCATTCTATTCCAAACAACACACTGGGCATTTTATATGACACTAACCTGTCGTTTGTCCAAACAAACTGCTCATATGCCATTTAACATTGTTGGAAAGAGGATCTAAGTTAGTTTCCCTTTACTGAAGGACTGCTAATTGGAGGAATGATTTTCAATAATGACCAGCATCCCAAAAATCTTGTCCTTTCAGTCTGAACACACATCCATGACAAATACATTATCAGTGGGGAAGACCTGAAGCTTCAGTGTTGGAAAAGTAATTTGTAAATGGTGTAAAATTTTTTGTTCCATGCAGATTATCTTCACAAAGCCTGCGTAGTGATAACCTGTGAGGTTCCTCCCAGCACACAGGGTTCTCTTATACAACACTACTGAAAGCATTCAATCTCCTCCAGACTCCACAGCCTGATGGATATGTCAGCAGGCAAGAGAGCCTTCTGTGTGCTGCCTCACAGGTAGATACAGGTGCAGAGAGAAACAAAACCCCTTATGTTATCGTGTCAACCTGTAGCTGGAAAGCTGTGTGGTACCAAAGTTCCATTTGCCCATTTAGAATGATTGTTGTGGGATTGTTGATGTTTTTCTGCAGTGTGTACTGACTCCTGTGGGATTGTAGATGTTTTTCTGCAGTGTGTACTGACTCCTGTGGGATTGTTGATGTTTTTCTGCAGTGTGTACTGACTCCTGTGGGACCGTAAATGTTTTTCTGCAGTGTGTACTGACTCCTGTGGGATCGTAGATGTTTTTCTGCAGTGTGTACTGACTCCTGTGGGATTGTAGATGTTTTTCTGCTGTGTGTACTGACTCTTGTGGGATCGTAAATGGTTTTTCTGCAGTGTGTACTGACTCCTGTAGGATTATAGATGTTTTTCTGCTGTGCATACTGTCTCCTGTGGGATCGCAGATGTTTTGTCCTGCTTTACCAACCATAGTTTAAAGCAGTTTAAAGTTCACTTGCTGTATTTTGTTCTTCCACCAAAATGACTGGAGTTACAGTGGAAAGAGATTGGGCTAGAAAGGAATGGACATGAATATGTGAAGACAGAGTAGAAGGCAGGTAGAACATCGGAGGTTATTATGAGATGTCCTGGTCAGCTCTGCTGGTGTAGCGAGTGTCGTCTCGGCAGGCCGACACGTGTGCTGCAATACGGTTAAGGTTAGGATTAGGGTTACGGTTAGGGTTAGGGTTAGAGTTAGGGTGCAGCTGCAGACAGTCTGAATTAGCTGCTGCATCCTGGTATTAGAACCAGGGTTGAAGGTTTGATATATATAAGAAATGGTGGGAAACACAAATTGTTAATGTCTTCCTGTGTACTGAGAATGTTTGTCATCGAGGGAAATAATGTTGGAAGGGATTCAAGCATGGATTCAGTCTGTAACACGGTATGTTTAAAAACTTCACAGTTCTTTAGTGAACCCCAAAGATCCACTTTATTAATGATAACCCACCAGTGGCTAAATCATTTTCTGAACTAGACTGAATAAAATTGTACATTGGTTAACTGACAAGAAACATCTGCAGTCACAACCATTCGATGCTTTAAGTGTACCACCAGATAAGTACACTTGCTTGATTTTACTTGACACAATGTACAATTGTTGTAGTTAAGCTCATTGCCTTGGTTTCTTCTGGGCATGTGGGGGGGGGGGGGGGGTTATGGG
>JAOXYF010000004.1:17529985-17555666 GCA_028565775.1 Sternarchorhynchus goeldii
GTTTCAGTTTACATGGGTATCTTCATGTTTTGTATTTTCATTCTCCAGAAAATGACCCTGATCCTTTAGAGGACTCTGAATCAGAAGAGTATGTTGAGGTAAAATCACTCACTAGCTGTGCACCACCTACACTGAACTTGTTATCTTCATGAATAAGTTCTTTGTACCTGATGAGACTAAATCCTTGATGGCATTTCAGGAGATCTTTCCATCTCCTGAACTTAAGGTCAGGACACCAAAGAAACCCCTGGAATCTCCAGCCAAAACCTTCACCCATGACTCCTCTTCCTCAAAAAGCTCCATAAACATTGCCATGGCAACCAAATCGCCAGGCTTTGCGACTGGAAAGGTGACCAAGACACCTGTGCAGCAGAGGCTCACAGAGGAGTCTCACTCATCTCAGTCACCTTACCAGAGTTTGGTGGGAAGCCACACAAAGCAGACAATCGGTCACCTTGTTCCTGAAGAGGCCGAGACCACTTTGAAAGGCAGCATGACACTGACTGACAACCGTTACAAGAACTTCCTCAACATGAGCACTAGGGAAGCCACGCCCACCTCAGACAATGAGCTCCACAAGGTCCTAACTCCCACCAGTGTTCAGGACAAGATCACGACCTCGGTCACAGAGCAGGGGAGAACGAGCATTCCTGTCACCTCCAGTCTGTCTGAAGACGGATGGCATGCACTGGTTTGGACGACAGGATCGAACACCACCTTGTCTTCTCCAACTCACCACACCACCCTCAGAACTCCACACAGCAGCACCAACCCTCAGACCACTCCACCACCATCAGTAGAGACCGTCCACCAAACCACTCAGCCACTGTTTAACGGTAAACATAATCCTCTACCTTGATCTTGGACAAAATCTGTCAAAAGCGATATTCTCCAACAAGCACCAACATGATTCCAGCAGTGTGACGAGAATATTCTAAAAATTAGAATAGTGGCCCAAAAAGATTGAGGACACTATCTAAATGGCTGTGTTTTGTGGGGGTTTGTTGGGGAATTCTGGCTTGCTGGCCCTCCTGGTGGTCAAAGGGTGGTGGTGCTCTGCGTCTTTAGAAGAGGAGATCAAATAAAATTAGATAAAATGAGATTCAATTGCTTAAAGGGCACAGTGTGCTTTGCTATTGACTCTGCTGCTCACAGATGGATGCAGGAGAACATCTTGGTTAAGGAGCTTTGCTTGGTCCTCAGCTGGTGGTGGAGCTGAGAGGTGAAGACAGAAAACAGCAGCATTTGCTTCTTTCACTTCTTCGATCTCCAGTGCTTTGGCCATATTTCTGGTGGAACTGCAGATACCAGGATGGTATCTCACTTTCTCTCTCCCACGTTCTCTCTTTAGCTCTTCCTGTTGCTCCAGGACATGCTTTAGCTCTTCCTGTTGCTCCAGGACATACTTTAGCTCTTTGGCTATGATGTTGCTATTGCTGAGGGTGCCTCCTAGTGGTCGTTTTACTTAACACACAGTTTTTATTAGGTTCTAAGGGTGATAGATGCTGCCTGCTTCGTATGCAGTACCGTACCACATACCCCTGTCTCTACCCCACATACCCCTGTCTCCACCCCACATACCTTTGTCTCCACCCCACATTCTCTTGCCTCCATCCCACCTACCCCATTCTCCTTAGAAGAGGGTTCCACTCCCGTGTTGGATGGGCAGGGGGAGGAGAGCGGATCAGGGTCCTCTTCCATCTTCATGGAGCATTAGAGAGGGACAGGGAGCGCGGTGGGTGGTGGGTGGTGGCCTGGCGTTGGAGCTGCACCTGCTGGCCTGCTTACGTAACCAGGCCACAGCAAGCAAGACAGCCGTGGCAACGGCGAGGTGCCGCCTCCCGCTGGGGAGATGTTCTGGGGCTCTCCGGGGCCCAGGAGCGTGGAGCTCATAGCCTGGAGGAGAGAGGTGGCTGAGGGGGACACAGGTTCTGGGGTGGGAGATTCAGAGAGTGATCACTACGCTGCCCAAACTACACACCCACAAACCTCGGACTCCTCCAAAACAGAGTCAGCACGAGAGCCGAGCGCAGGTAAAGTTCATACCAGGTAACGTTCACACCAGCTCCCACTGCCTGCCAGAGGCGGCTGACCACTAACGGACCCCCGGGACATGTTGTGTCCTAAAGTGACTAGTCTAGTTGTGTATAAATACAGAAAGAATCAAAGACAAACTCATTCCTAGCCAGACATGTTTGAAAAACTAAGCAAAACTACATGTCCCAGATCAGGTACAGATGTACTGGACAGCTGTTTGGTGGCTGTGTGATTTACTGTGTGACTTACTGTGTGATGTGTCCTTCCCCGGACAGAGGCCAGTAACAGCAGCCCCCAGTCTCGGGTGGGGATGGTGGAAGGTATAGAGATGGAGCGGAGGACCGTGGTACCACTGGCTGTGGTGTCCACCCTTACTGCAGTCTGTCTGCTGGTACTGGTGGGAATTCTCATCTACTGGAGGTACTGGCAACACATACACACACACATACACAATAACACAATGAACTTAACTATAAAATGATGAAATAGGGGACTGGGCATAAAACATTGTTTATTGTCTGCATCGTGTGTATATGTGGTGTGTGTGTGTATGTGTGTGGGTGTGTGCGCAGGAAGTGTTTTCAGGCAGCACATTTCTATGTAGAGGATGTATGTAGTGTATCTCCCAAAGTCAAAAGAGCTATATCACCACCTCTGCTGCTAGCTACAGGTAACACAACACACACACACACACATATGTACACAGATACATATATGAAAAACTCTGAACTGTTTTTTTTTTCAGATGAACATGCCTCCCTTCCAGTGAAAGATTTCGTGGAGCATGTTCTAGACCTTCACTCCAACAACACATTCTCCAAAGAGTTTGAGGTAATTTCTCATCAGTCTCTTTCATAATGTTACTCAGTTCATTCAAATCCATGTGTGTTAAATGTACTAGGAAGGTTTGCACAATGCAGGAATGATGTCACAACTGTGGGCGATGTGGCGCTGCCACTGAGCATGTGCAGAAGTGGCATCTGAGCATGCTCTGTGCAAGGAGCACCGGTTTATGTACAGCACTGATTTCAGCGGCACTGTCTGCATGACTGTCCACACAAAGCAGGCCAGACTGAGTCAGTCAGGTCCAGTCTGAGCTGGTCTGAGCCAGTCTGATCTGGTCTTGGCTGGTCTGAGCTGGTCTGAGCCAGTCTGAGAAAGTCTTAGCCAGTGTGAGTTAGTCTGTGCATATCTTAACATAGGTCTGATCCAGTCGCTCTGAGTGGGTCTGAGCCAGTTTGAGCCAGTCTGAGCTGGTCTTGGCTGGTCTGAGCTGGTCTGAGCCGTTATCACGTAGACAGCCTCTCATGCGCTCCAGCAGGTCTTCCACATCAGCTCTGTTTGTCCTGGACTTTCACTGTTGTGTTTTTTTCTGCATTCTTACCCCCATTAGATCTTGAAAGAGTCTTACGAGGTAAGACATGTCTGCCTGTGTTTTTTCTGCCTGTTTTTTCGTGCCTCTTGTAGTTGCCTCTCATCTGGCCTAACTAACCACCGACAGTATCACTGTGCTCGTTGCATGAGTGCTGTGTGCAGTGTCGCGATATAGCAGTTCTGCAGTAGCCCCTTTAGTTGTACGAATGGAGCAAACATTGGTGCCGCTGAGTGACGGGGACTGGTGCTGGTTTACAGGAGATTCAGTCCTGCACTGTCGACATGGGCATCACAGCAGACAGCTCGAACCATCCAGACAACAAAAGGAAGAACAGATACATCAACATCCTGGCCTGTAAGACAGCTGTTCGTATTCACCCACACAAACACACATGCTGGCATCTGCTAGCAAGGACAGGACTTCTGCTGTTTGACGCTTTATTCCAATACATTAAATCTGACATAAAACGAAATGTTAAATTCTTATTAATTAAAATGCTTCTATGACCTTTTATGCTTATATCGGCTGGAATCACCATACATGAATCACAGAGCTGTACTGGCTTGCAGATCTCCAGCAGATGACTGTCTGACTATCGTCTGGAACCACCATTTAAGAATGGTTAGGGTTAGGGTTAGATACACACAATATCTTTCTTTTTTCCCAGATGATCACAGTCGAGTCAAGCTCTCCCACAATCTAGAGAGAGACGGAAAGACTGGAGACTACATAAATGCTAATTATGTGGATGTAAGTATTTTTAAGTAAATGTCTATGCAGAATTATAAATAGCCATTTTGTTTTAAAATACACCTGCAATGTAGATGAAGCTACTATCATTACTGTGCTCTCTTCTGTCATTGGTTAATACAAATATCATTGACAGTGTGCACTGGTTACCATGGATTGTAACAATGACAATGGATTTGCACTAGGGTTACAAACACCCGAAGGCATACATAGCCGCCCAGGGCCCGGTGAAGGCCAGCTTGGGGGACTTCTGGAGGATGGTGTGGGAGCAGAACGTTGGAGTCATCGTCATGATCACCAACCTGGTGGAGAAGGGCCGGGTGAGAGCGAGGGGACTTTCCACAGGAACTTGATCAGTCATGGTGTTATGGGTGGGATTGATGTTACAGAGCATGTCTGTATGAATCTGATAGGCAGGTGAGGTGTACAATATTACAGCTGTAACCACAAGCTGGGTCTGTGTGTACAAAGTCCAGTAGATAGTCTACATGCTCTTTAGGACTTTTGTTTTGTGTCATTCATATGATAAAACATGCATCTCAGTGAAGACTGATCATCAGTAAATTATAAAGCTGCTGTATGAAATGATTGTGGTGCGTAACTGTTCTGCAGAGGAAATGTGACCAGTACTGGCCAATAGAGAACCAGGAGGAGTATGGAAGCTTCCTCGTTACCCTAAAAAGCACTAAAACCTTGGCCTACTTCACCAGGAGAACCTTCAGCTTGAGAAACATCAACACGAAAAAGGTTTGAAATCATCATAATCATCCCAGAAAAGACCTTCACATCACATTACCAGAACTTCTGGAGAGACAACTTCAGAATAAGCAGTGTTGTGAAGATCAGAGTCTTAGTTCATGTGCTAAAGTTCCCGTGTTTCTATATCCAGGGGTCTCAGAAGAATCGCACTCTGGAGAGGACAGTTGTTCAGTACCATTACACTCAGTGGCCAGACATGGGTGTCCCAGAGTACACACTGCCAGTCCTGTCCTTCATCCAGAAGTCGTCTCAGGCCCAGACTCCAGACTCAGGGCCTATGGTGGTGCACTGCAGGTCAGGGGATGAAGAGAGACTGAACAGAGCTCTGGAGTGTTTGGAGAGAGACTGAACTGAGCTCTGGGGTGTTTGGAGAGAGACTGAACTGAGCTCTGGGGTGTTTGGAGAGAGACTGAACTGAGCTCTGGGGTGTTTGTAGCTGCATCCAGGGCTCTGCGTCAACCGTCACAGAACACACTGCTGCATGGACACGTATTCAAGAACTTCAATGATATCTGTGTGCAGCTGACTTGAGTGTGTGTGTGTGTGTGTGTGTGTGTGTATTTAGTGCTGGGGTTGGAAGGACAGGAACCTATATTGTCATAGACAGCATGCTCAAACAGATCAAGGCTGAAGGTACGGTGAACATCATGGGCTTCCTCAAACACATACGTACCCAGAGGAACTACCTGGTGCAGACGGAGGTACTGGCTTCACTGCATTCTGCTATACTAATCTGCATCTAATCAAACCACGACGGTACCAACACCACAGCTCATAGCCTGTTGCTCCTCCCACTGTCTTTCGCTCATTAGGACACATGCAGTTCGGCTTTTACTCAGCCTGGACCTGGATTCTCTGTAAAGCTGATTTCTGCTGACCTGCTATACATATAAATTTGAATCTAATCTTACAAATCCAGTTTTACAGATCCAAATGTAAACTATACCAAAGCAATAGATACAGTGGGAGTGTGTAAGCTACTGGCTGAGACTGTTTTTACTGTCCTGGTTCAGTTCAGTTCACTGCTCACTGGTGAACTGTGTTCTGCTGCTTTGATCATTTCTATGCATCAGTACTAAATAAACGTTTATTGGTAATTCAGGATGTGCCGTTTGTATATGGAGTCCATTGTTTTTCCTTAACCACAAGACCAAAGAACAAATTGTCACGGCCTTAGGGTTTAACAACAGCAAACAACCCGGTTGACAGTAACTAACAGCCTGGTTGATAGTAACTAACAGCCTGGTTGATAGTAACTAATGATTCGTTCAGTCGTGAAGGAACCCTGGTGCAGCACTGTTTCCTCTTTCTTGTGTGCAGGAGCAGTATGTTTTCATCCACGATGCCTTAGTAGAGGCCATTAAGAATAAAGAGACCCAGGTGTCATCCAGCCACCTTCACACCTACGTCTCTGACCTTCTTACACCTGGGCCGACCGGCAAGACGCGTTTGGAGAAACAGTTCAAGGTACGGCGCTATCACTGGACTGTCCCAGCTGTACGGTGGCAGCAGATGAGGTTAACCAGGTTAAACCTTTGTCTGGGTTGTAGTTGATCAGCCAGAACTGCACAAAGCAGTGTGACTACACGACAGCCTTGAAGGAGAGCAACACACCAAAGAACAGGAGTTCTGCTCTGCTACCTGGTGAGTGCCGGCGAGGAGTGCCTTCACACCGCATGCCTGCATGCAGTCATCACACACACCACCACCTGCAGGATAAAATGGTAGTTATTCTCAACCACATGGACAGCTGTTGGAGTGGTTTACAAAAATGCACAGGTATTGAAAAGGTGTCTCTGTAGGACTTTAGACAGGTACTGCTAAGTTAACGTGGCTGTGATCAGTGCACAGTGTGACATGGCATTTACAGGTCTTTTACTGGTCTTTTATTGGTCTTTAACTGGTCTTTAACTGATGTTTAACTGGTCTTTGTGTCTAGTGGAGAGGTCTAGAGTACGTTTGTCTACCACTGGGGGAGACTCTTCAGACTACATCAATGCATCATACATCATGGTAAGAACCCTGCATGAAGTTTCTAGATTTCAGGAACTTAGGAATAAAGTCATAACGCTTGAGGGGGGCTTTTGTTTTACAGGGCTACTGTCAAAGCTGCGAATTCATCATTACTCAGAGCCCTCTGCTCAACACTGTGCAAGACTTCTGGAGGATGGTGTGGGACCACAACACTCACATCATCATCTCTCTGCCAGACTCACTCAGCAAGGTAGGGTCCTGTGGCATGCACCAGTATGAACACTTACGCTACACCACAGTCTGAGATTAACACAACTGGCTTTTATGTTTTTTTAAGGAGGGGGATTGCATATACCGCCCCAGCAAAGAGCAGCCAATCAGCTGTGAGAATTTTACGGTGACGTTCAGAGGGGAGGACCAAGTGTGTCTGTGTAATGATGAGCCACTGGTTGTGCACGACTTCATTTTGGAGGCCTTAAAAGTGAGGAAAACATCATGTTCCATCAGCATGTTCCACTGTATGGCCAAACAGTCAGTAAGGTCACATTAGGTCGTTGTGGACTTTTCTGGATTGCTGAGACCATTTACAATTTCTTTTCCCACAAGCTTTATGCTGAAAATTAAGGTTAGGAAGTATTGATAGTGGCTATAGGTTCTCCCCATAACCATGTGACAGTTGTCATTATGCAACTCCAGGTGCTGCATGTTTCTGATGATAATTTGGAGATGTTTCTGTTGTTTTTAGTTTTAAGTGTGTAAAACAACACTGACAATGAGAGTGAAGACAAGAAGAAACGGCCTCACTCCATTTCAGCAGAACCAAGTCAGAGAATCCCTATATTTGTGTAGAACCCATCAGTAAATCTCTACGTCATTAAGTGATCTCCTGCGTCATTAAGTGATCTCCTGCGTCGTTAAGTGATCTCCTGCGTCATTAAGTGATCTCCTGCGAGCAATTCTGTTGCACTGAACACGGTTTGTACGCATTCAATGCCGAACCGTGTTTATGAGGAGATGTGATTAGAACGGCCCTACAGTGGAAAAGAGTCTGTTACTGTTCTTTATCAGACCTTTATCAGACCAGAACAAAAAAAAAAGAAAAGAACACAAGCAATGGACGTTTCTCTTTACTGTGAACTCTGAACTGCCCTGTGACAGGATGACTACATGCTGGAGGTGCGCTGGTACCAGGCTCCCTGCTGGCCCGACCCAGACAGTCCCATCAGCAAAGTCTTCGAGCTTGTCAACGTCATCAGAGAAGAGAGAACCCACCGCGAGGGAACCATTGTAGTTCATGACAGGTGAAGGTTCTCTCTTTACTGACACCGTCCTGCTGAAACTAGAATAATACTGATGAATACTGATCTTAACACTCCTTCTGAAGTAAACCTTAGCTAGCCAAGCTATTAGCTATTTAGCATGACCACAGAACTAGTACAACTGTGATGAAATAAGATGAAAATATTCCAAATAAGACCTAATTAGATCATCAGTTGGATCTAAACTGGAACCATCATTCCAAGTTTAACTGGGTCTGATCCTGCCTCTATAACTGCATGTAGTTCATCCACCTCTTTGCTTGTTCTTTGTTGCGTTGCCTTGCAGGTACGGAGGTTCTAGTGCCGGGATCCTGTGTTCCCTAATCACCCTGGCTAACCAGCTTGAGGAGGACAACTGTACAGACGTCTATCAGACAGCGAGGATGACCAATCTAATGAGGCCCGGAGTGTTCAGCGATATTGTAAGAGTACTGACATACTGATGTTCATCTAACTGCAGAGGTGTTTCTGGCTCCTTCCCAATGAGCCTAGACAGGAAACCAGTACCAAACGCCACGCTCATGGACACAGGGACAGTGCCAAGAGGGAGATTGAAGCCATTGTTGTCAACTCCTCCAGCGCTTCTTTAGCTGGGATTCTGTTGAGCTAAACTCAAAATCAGTTACTAGCGCACCTTTTATCATTTACTCATTGTTAATGTTAAGTCACTTTCTCATTGTTAGCTCAGTGAACTGATGAGAGACTGACATGAGTTTCCATGGTTTCAGGAGCAGTATCAGTTCCTTTATGAAGCTGTACTGAGCCTGGTCAGCACCAAGGAGAATGAGAAGGCCCTTCACTCCACAGAGAACAACGCCAACATCTTAACTGGATCCACCAACATCCCAGAAAGCCTGGAGTCTCTTATGTAACCCTGTAATGCCACATGTGTGGAGGTTAACACTTGTGATTGCCATTGTTTACATCAAACGAGCATGTTGGTTTTTGCCTTTATCACTTCCCAAAGTCTCTAACAAGAGACTCTTGGGAACGGGACGTGATCTGGTCTTTCATTGTGCCTTTCTGTATAACTTGTACTTTACAATGCTTTGATATAATGTTATTGTTGTAACTAATGCCAAAATTTTTACTCTTTTGAAATGTTGTCTACTCTGTTGGTATTGGTGTTTTTTTTTAGTGTAGCTGGTTAAAAGGTAATATTTATACATAACTGGTGTTTAAGTGTTTAAAATTCAATTCTGTATCTGTTTTCTGAGAAAGCTATAGATTTGAAAAGCATTTCTCTAAGTGAATGTAGCTTAAGTACATATTGTTATATATACTATTACACAAAGAACTCTCTCTTTATGATGTCTGACTTACAATTGACCACAACAGACCAAACGCCGTTTGTACGAATAGGTTTTATTTTAGTACTTTTGTTTTAAAGTGATTTTATGAGTTTAACAATTGTATAATTTCATTTATATATTTATAGTAACTGAAGAGTTCTGCTTTGGCCAGTTTTTTAAGACACTGACAGTCTGCCAATTCTTAACATTTACTTTGTGCAGATGTAAAGCAACGGAGGGTCTGTTCCTGCTTGGGTCTACACTGCTGCCAGTACCACGTCCATCGTTTAGATGTTTTGTATTTGATTCAGTAAAGCATGAATTAACACCATGATCCATAAACTTCTCATTGTCCCTTCTGGAATATGCATTTCATGTTTACATAATTTTTACTTTTTAAAATGTACATAGCAATTTAGCTCCTTCAGAGAACTTTACTAACTTAAGCAGAACTCAGACTCGTTAAAGGGAGAAAGGAAAGTGGCAGAACAAATACGTCAACATTCCACTTCGCCTGTACGTAAAACAGGGCAAACGTCTCCCATTTGTATTTTAGTTTAATTTTGCTTGTACTGTTGTTGATTTTATATAAGTTACATTTACAGAATGTGTGTAATTTGTGTTCCAATTGTACTGAAACAAAGTGCAAGCATTTTTTAAACTGCGCGTACCTAAAGTACAAAACTGCCCAAATCTTTTTTGATTATACAGCATGTGGTACATTGTGTCTGTCTTGTTCATCTGCAATACTTGCACACCTATTGCACCACAATACACAGACACAGTTAAACCATTCTAACAGTCTTCACATCACCGATACCAGCCGAGTGCTTTCATGTCAGAAGGTGTTTGCGTTTCTTGTCTGGAAGGGGACAGATGCTGAGGTGTTTGTGTTGTTGCATTACTGACTGCATTCGTATCCGTCAGACTGCATCTTTATATCTCGACACTGGGACTGAAACACTTCCACCCAAGAAAAGACGACCAAGTGAACAGTGTTGCATTATCACACATCCACTGAAGCTATTTGTATGTACAACGTTTATTCTTTTCTTCTTTTTTTTTTTACATAAATAAAACTTACATCAACAAAACGCCCATGTATGGGCAGCATGAATGGTTGAATGGTCTGGTGTGAATTCAACATTGGGGTCTTCAGACCGGCCACTTCCACTGGTTAGCAGGGCTGTCTTCCACCAGCGGTTCCCAAGGTTTCCATGCCGACATCTTCCTGGCCAAGAACAGCTCTGACTCTGCCTACATAAGAGAATTGAAATCCCATGACTTTCACACTGAACACCCGTGGTAATATCACCGTCAGGGAGGCTGCTGACATGAGCCACACGTGAGCAGAAACTGGGTCTCCAACACACGTGTCCCTTCAACACGTGTGCAACAACAGGCCACCAATGGGTACTTTTGTAAGCTTGGAATATGGGTTTGGCACCTTTGTACATCATCCACCTTGATAACAAAATGAGATCTCCATGTAAAGACAGTAGACAAAGTGAAGAAATATGTCTACAGAAGACTATGATCATGAACAGTTAACTAAGAGCATCCGTAGGTCAGTGACTCATAACTAGTTACACCCTTATCTGATAACTTTAGGCAGGGGAAAAGGAAGCTGTAAAGAACCTGTTCGTGTTTACCAAGCTGTGTGAAAACAGACGCCATTTTCTGGAATCCTCATTTGCATTTATGGCCCAGATAATTAAAAGTCAGGAGATCAGTAATAGGATTGGCTGATGGATCTGATCGGATCTATGCACAGCTAGGGTTAGGTTGCTAATTACACTTAAGCCTTCATTTGATCTTTGTGAGTAAAGGTAAAATGAGTTTTCAGTGTAAAGGTTAAAGGTTAACTTCACAAATAGTTTCTCTATCATCATGACTTGCCTGAGCAATGACCTCCTCGATCTGACCACAGTTGATTTTCTTTTCCAGCTTCTGCACATCAGGTTCCTTCATAGAACATCAAACAATAAGAAACCTCACACCACAGCCAGGACAGACCACTGTTCAATAACAGATCAGCTCACTCACAGTATGGAACATGTGTGGTCCACTGTGACTAACAGATACTCAGTTCTGCCATGTATACAAAGTTCTGCAACATACATGCTAGTCTCAACAAGAGACTAAGGTTAGGACTAAAGTCTGTTCCTATGGTTCAGATTCACCAGACATATTACACAATAATTAGATTTGCTGTGAGGCTCTAGGTAGCTGTGTTCTTACCACTGTGACGTGGGTGAGCCGCTCGTTGATCAGCTGCTCAGTGTACTTCCTGTATGCAGCGTCCCGGGGAATCGCCTGCAGGGACCCCAAAATCTTGGTGTACAGAATCTTAAGACGCTACGGGAAGAATATATTAAAAAAAGAGAGAGAGTTCAAGTGTTGTTTCTACAGGATATACTCTTCACACTGGTTTCCATATACCATCAGGCAAAAGTATGCAAGACTACATTCAGCCTGTAGTTGGTGAGATTTTGGATGGTTACCTCATGTGGGTTCTGTGAGACAGCAAGACCCACCAAGCCTGTGGTCTGAAAGGAAGGACAATTCGCGTTTATTCTCAATCACAGCTGCTGACTTTTATACCCTGAAGATAAGATCATTACTGCTTATTCAGCTGGGGGAAATTAAACTATAGTACTAGTACACCAGGTCAACCTTCACTCAGTTTGCTTTATTTTCTTTTACGTGATTACATGCCTTCCAAGCAGCCATTGGTGGGATTGCACGTTACGTACCAGAGACCAGTAATCTCAATCTTGTACGTACAAACCGTACAAATGTACATAAATGTTATTTTCAAGTAGTTACTGAAATATTCTCATACATGAATAAATCATGTTTACATCAACTGTATAACCCTTTCACTGGTGTAGCGCAGTCGGGACTCCAGAATTAATCCCCAGTGGCAGGATTTTTATCTGCAGCTTTAAGCAGTATCTTCTCAAGAAAGCACATCCATATAAATATGATTTAACTAGCTAGTTTTCTGATTTAAAAGCCATCCGTATAATTGTACATGTCGTATCATATAGTTCATTCAGACTGGGCCCAATACTGCATGAAAACAGTAGATGTGACTGTAAACGAGCTAACCTATCCTAGCTAACTAGCGTTTAATACACTATCGCTATGTTATTTATCCCTGACCTTTTCTCGATCTTTATTACTCGGCAAAAAGAAAAGCATCAACACCTTACGAAAGGCATCATCTGTAGGACAAGGATAATGTACCCTGTGGAAAAACATTAATGACCTCCACTCCTACCTTTTTCAACACTCCAGCCATGTCTGCTCTAACGTTTGTTCGCTCTTCCGCCGAAAAAACAGGACATCCGAATCTCACACTGCCCCCCTGTGGTTGTGTTAAATAAATCACATTGTTCTTAATCTCACTATTCGAGGTCTATCAATTCGTTCTAAAAAAGATTGACTAAAAATCACTTTTGCGTAGGATTAAATTAACTGAATTTATGTAAAAAGACCAAAACGTCAGCTTTTCTAGGCCTTCGGTGCAATTTTATCTGCGTCTCTGTTAGTGTTATTAAAAAAACATTTTTTGCAATTACTTTAAATTTTATATTTTATTTACAGCCAACATATTTTATATTGTTTTACAGCCAACATATTAGTCTGATAGTTTTCCTATTTCAGCATAGATCATAAGGTTAAGTTCAGCATCTTTTTGTTTTCGTATCCCACAGTGCGCCTGAACCAGACCCCGCTCACACGCGTAGACTGATCTGCGTTCTTCTTTCTGCGTGTCTGGTGAAAAGGAGGTCAAGACTAAATATAACCTTTAGTACTGCTGTGAAATCAACTCTTGTGAAAGTCACTTACTGTTGTCTGCGACTGCATTGCATTCGACAGTTTATCAAAGTTTAGGTTTATAAGGCTTTATATTAGGTTTATATTAGGTTTATAGGCTTATTCCTCGAATCAGATTTCAGATCGACTTCCACTATCTTTGCTAGCTGAGTTATCTGAGTTACCTTATGTTTAGTTTGAAGTTTGTTTACATGTGCGCTTGTTTGTAAACAAGGTGATAAACAAGGTGAAATGGCGGACATTGAACAGCTGGAAGAAGAGCAGATGGTTGAATACGCCGTCCTTCTCAGCCTTCAGGACGTCTGCATGCTCCCGAATCAGAGAACAGAGAAGTGGTGCGTAAAATTCCAGGCCCTGACCTATATAATCTTCGTCCTTGTATTTCTCATATCTCAAAACATGTTCTTTTAAACATATATTTTTAACTTTGTCTCACAAGTACCTTGGAAACAGCCAGTGACGAAAATCTAAAGATTTTAGCTGCAATTGACCGAGGTAATGTCATGGCTTATGTTATGTTTTTGTAATATACCCTGGATACTCGTTGAAATGCCGTAAGGATTTTCATTAACATCAGGTTTTTCACAGAGGCTGTAATTTGTAGTCAATGAAGTTCAGTCCTTTAATTAAAAAGGCACGAGTGATTCTCTGAATATGCACGTACAGCGTGTTTTAAATGACGCGACGTCTTCCAGGAGACGCGTCAACTCTGCGAGCACTGCAGCGACACAAGAGCGCGTTTAAGGAGACTGACAGCAGGGGATGGCTGCCGTTACACCGGGCCGCGATGCAGCCGGACGCACAGCTGCTGGACATCGTCCTACTGGGTGAGTAAGGGCACGCGATGATAAATTCGTGGTGACGTGTTACGCGCCTTACTGTGAAAATATAATTTCAGGTACCACGGGATATCTACATATGACAATTGAATTCTATTATTGTACATTTATTTGTTTATTTTCTTGGCCAGCTTCCCACGAGCTGACCTTGGAGGAGGTGACCGGAGAGGGTGAGACCGCGCTCACTCTGGCCGTTCTCGCGGGCTGTGTGGAGAACGTGAAGGTGCTTTTGCAGCACGGAGCTTCTCCACATAACACGAACAGCAAGAACGAGTCGCCCCTACTTCTCGGTAATGCTTCAAACCAGTATAATGCATATCGTGACCACTATCACATACATTATAACCCAACGAGCTATTAGTGTTTGACACTAAGGCACATTTTACACCACATGGCAGTAGGAGATGCTTCTCTGAGAATCTTTTTGTTTAAGGCTTAGGTTTGCTTTACTTTTTTGTTGAGATATGAATATATCTGGGAAAACACAGAGAAACAGAGAAATGGGAAAACAGTCTTGGTTATTGCAAGCTACTATGTGGCCAATAAAGATTCTGATTCTGAAGAGACACACTATAAATGAACATAAATACTGAAATGATTCTGAAGAGAGACACTATAAATGAACATAAACACTGGAATGAAGTAGAATCCACTCCCAGAGGTAAGTAGTTTAGCCCCTTGGGTTTGTATGAACAGTATGTAGTAAAGTCACTCAGACCAAGAGCCCTGATCCCAGAGCAGCTGCCTCCATCCATGTGCCTTTAACCTTTATGATATGAAAAATGAAAGCTGGTACTGGATCAGCACTCTTGCTCCACTTCACACTGCTGATCGTTGGCTTGTATGTCCTGTGCAGCGGTTGGTGTCGATTCCTATGACATGGTGCTGGCACTGATCTTGGGCGGAGCCTTCGTTGAGCAGGTGTGTCGGACGAAGTGGACGGCCACTCACGAGGCGGCAAAGGCTGGCTGTGCCGACATCCTGATGCTACTCCTGCGCCACGGTGGGAAGGTTGCGGCTCGGGACGGGCACGGCGTCACACCTCTCGGCGTTGCCGCCGAGTTTGGCCACGCAGACGTCCTGGAGATCCTCATCGAACACGGTGAGCTGGAGACGAGACTACAGAAGGAGCAGGGGAGAGCGGGACGAGGAACACACAAGAGAAGAGAATACAGACAGACATGTGCTTTAGGAAGAAGGCTTGTGTATACAGGCTTTTTTTTTAGAACAACCCACTTACACAGTAAAAACAGATCGATCTTCAGATGATGAATGCAGGTTATTGTGCTGTCCTCTCCACTAGGGGGCGACGTGAACGCACAGGCCACCAACGGAGACACTGTGTTGTACGACGCGGCAGGATCGGGAAACCTAGACTGCATCCAGCTGCTGCTCCATCACGGCGCGTGTCCTAACGTGGCCAGTTTGGCTTTTCAGCTTCCCATTCACCGCGCGGCATACCAAGGACACTATCTGTGAGCGTGCAGCAACCGCTAAAGCTGCTCACGCGCTACTAAAAAGCAAACGTGCTATAGAAAGAACGATTATTGTTTTTGAGAAAACCTCACCTCATCTTTTCGATTGATTGATTTTAGTATAGTCTGAATAACAACAACAACAACAACAACAACAACAATAACAATAATAATAATAATAATAATAATAAGCAGCAGCCATTGTTATTTACAGACCACACTTAACACCAAGGTGCTGTACACAAATTAATAACATAAAAGTGTAACCACGTCAATGTACAGTAATCACACACATGACATGTAAATGTAAAAAAGCTAAGCAATAAAAATATATTATTCATAATATTAACTTTAATGAATAAGCTTTATTTTTATAGCACAGTTTACAAAGTGCTTTATAAAAATAGAGATTGCACAGAAAAGAAGAAGGTATTTTGCCTCATGTTAGCCAGTGTTCATTTTGTTACCAATTTGGTTTTAAAACTTTACAGGGCTCTACAGACACTCATCCCCATCACCACTAAGAGGGCCATCCGTCTGTCTGGGATGAGTCCAGTCCACTCGGCGGCAGACGGGGGCCACGCCTCCTGTCTGGAGCTACTCATCCAGAAGGGGTTCAACATCAACTCACTCCTCGCTACGTACATCTCTGACAACTACGACGACATGAGGAAGTCGGCACTGTTCTTCGCCGTGTCCAACAGTGACGTGACGTGTGCCCAGCATCTGCTGGAGGCGGGCGCCAGGCCCGACCTGGACCCGCTCCACTGCCTCCTGGTGGCCGTGCGGGCCGGTCACTACGAGCTTGTGAGGTTGCTCTTGGCGTACGGTGCGGATGCCAACTGTTACTTCACGGTGGTGAGTGACACAGAGTTTCCCACAGCACTGCAGTACTGCCTGAAGGACGAGGCTATGCTACGCATGCTCCTTAGCAATGGCTACTGTGGAGACAGATGCTTCCACTGCAACCACAACCAGCACTACACAGGATGTGTCTGGGGACAGAACTTTTCACTACACAGTGACATGGACAGCTGCTCCAGTAAAGTGACGGTAAGTTCATTGTTCTCAAAGTGCTAAGAAGGACAGCTATTCTGTAAGTACAACAGATAAGTAACACCATAAGTAAGTGTCAGTCTTGTGTGCCATAGATTAGTGTGTGTTAGTTCTGTGTTAGTTTTACAGGTTAGTTTGTCTTAGGCTTGTGATTTTAAGGGTTTGTTAGTGTTGTGTTGTTAAGAGTTTGTGTGTGTTAGGTTTGTGACTTTATGGGGGGGGGGGGGGGTGTTAGTGTGATGATTTTACGGGTTTGTGTGTGTGAATTTTGTTTCTACAGATTTTTGTTTGTTAGTGTTGTGATTTTACGTGTTTGTGTGTGTTAGTTTTGTGACTTCATCAGTGTGTACTGGCTGAGACACATGGCAGGATCTGTGGTTCGAACCCTCATCGACTACGTCAGAAATGTGCACATCTGCTCCAAACTCAGGAAGATCCTGGAGCTACAGAAAGAGTGGACAGAGATCTGCCATATCCTCCGTAAGCCCCCCGCCAACACACACACACGCACACACACACTACTGCACTGTGTAAGCATGTGTGGGTATGTGGTGTGTGACCACAGGGAATCCACGTTCACTGCAGCACTTGTGCAGGCTGGTTATCAGGGAGAGGATGACACTACGGAGACTCAACAGTCCACAGCTCATGAGCACAGTTCCATTCCCTCCTACCCTGAAGAACTTCCTCATCTACAAGGAGCTGGACATGTACGACAGAGTACCACAGCCATGGGAGCCACAGAACATGTGAGCACCACAGCCATGGGAGCCACATAACACTTGACATCATCTAATTCAACTGAAAATGCTGTATTTTCTAGGAAGTTCAAATAGGTCCTGTTTTTAAAAGTGTGAACAGAAGGTTAGTGGCATTTCAAGTGTAAGTAGAACTGAAAGTTTGATATAATTTTCTTCATGTACAGTTTTAATAAACCATTATGATTTTCTTGATGTACAGTGTTAATAAACCATTTGAGTGTCAAATAACTTGGAAGGGTTTTCTTCTACACCTGTGATGCACAAGTAAAGAAATGCACACCTGGAGAGGTGTGGATTATTAAACAGTGGATTATCAAGTGGGGATTATCAAGCAGTGGCTTCTGGACTGAAGAAGTGAAACCTACGGAGCTTCCTGGAATAGGTTAGAGATAGGCCAGAGATAGGTTAGAGATTTATGTGAGATTTATCATTCACAGCAGTGGTGTCGAACTCCACAGTCTGATGACAAATCTCATTGTTTAACTCAAGGTTGAGCAGAAAGTTCAGCGGCTTACAGGAGTCTACTCAGCAGAGACGAGTGCTGTCAAGGTGTGCTACACTACAAATATCAGTGTGATGAACAAGGTTATCAGAGAAACAGGATATTTCAGACAGATTGAGGTCCTTCATTGGCTGTGCAAGCAAAATGCTTCACAAAACAAAAACAGTGCCGTTGATGGAAAGCATCAGAGCTATTTCAGTGCTAATAGTGCCCCCTAGTGGCAAATAATGTTAAACTTGTGGAAAAAGATGTTGCGTGAGTGTGTGAGTGAGTTAGTTACAAGCCAGGTCTGTGAGGTGTTTTGTATCTAGCACATATTTGCTTACACAATTGATGAAATATCTCTGTCCCAAATGTTCTGTTTCTATGGAAACCTTGTGTGCTTCACTGCCATTTTGACAACCTATATATGTTTAACTGATGTACACTGCAGATACTCCCTGAACTACTGCTGCAACTGTCAACAAACTTTGACCTGTGAAGGTCACCATTTATAGCAGCATTCTTGACCTCAGGGTCAGTGGGGGTTACACACTGGAAATGTCCTCAGATAAATATATATATATATATATATATATATATATATAAATGGTCCCTTACAGATAGATGAGATAAACACCACAGGGGAACTAGCAGAACAGAATCACAAAATGTTCAATGTTTCTGTTATGGAGTCAGAAGATAATTTAAGTTTGAAAGTATGTTACAAAATTTAAACGACGACTGACATAATTTTACAGGTCTTTTTGACTGGTCTACATTACTAGTCTGTTTTACTGGTTTACAGTACTGGTCTGTTTTATTGCCTTGCTTTGCTGGTCTGCTTGACTGGTCACCAAGTTTCTACGAGCTGTACACAACCCAAAACTGCTGTAAAACATGTTGAAACACCTTGTCCTCAGATGTCCTGGCTCTCTCTTGTGCTGTGTCGTTCGAAGCCTTGCTGGTTGCGTTAGTTTCTAAACTCTTCCCTCTTCATCTCGTTGGGATTATTTCAGACAGGAACAATGCAGCAAGGGGTCGTCTGTCACGTTCTATTGCAGCCATGGGGTGAGCTCACCTTCTTTTTGTAGCTCTGGGTGACTCCCACAGCCCAAAAAAGCGGAGGAGCATCAGAGGGCTTAGCGACGTAGCGCTCAGCGCTCTTTTAAAGCTCAGACAACCTGCCTGTCCCAGCAAACAGGCAGAGTACAGACACTGGTGCAGGTCACCTTCAGCGTCTCAGCACCCTCACCCTGTAGGAGCAAGAACAGCAGCCTCTCATACCCAGCTGGAGGTCATGAGCACCTTTGGCTATCGCCGGGAGCTGAGCAAGTATGAGGACTTGGATGAGGATGAGCTTTTGGCCTCACTCACGGCCAGTGAGCTCCAGGAGCTGGAGAAGGAGCTCGCCGATATCGATCCGGACGGCGCTGTGCCCATTGGACTGAGGCAGAGGGACCAGACGGTCAAAACTCCAACAGGCACCTTCAGCCGGGAGGCTCTTATGAAGTACTGGGAAAAGGAGACGCGAAAGCTCCTAGAAAATGAGAGAATGGGCTCCTCCAGCCCCCAGGTCAGTGACGCGTATAGTGTACAGTAATGCTCATTGTGTTGATGATGAAATATGTTCTACTAATAATCTGTTCATTTGCTATGATACATTACTGCTGAGTCATACTGTATTTATCATTACTGCTGAGTCATGCTGTGTTTATCATTGCTGCTGAGTCATGCTGTGTTTATCATTACTAACTATTCCAGGATGGTGAAAGTCATGAAAAAGAGGAATGTATGACAGAAAGCAATAGTTCTGATTCAGAAGGTGAAATAAAAGCTGAAAAGAATGAAAAAGATGGAGAACTGAATGATGACAATGATGAAGATGAAGATGAGAGTGAATCAGAGGAGCCTGTTAGTGAAGATGATGAAGAAGATGACGATGAAGAGGAGGAGGAAGATGAAAAGGAGGAGGAAGAGCATAAAGGACAGAAGGATAGTTCTGAAAAGGAGAATGTTCCTGAGAAATGTTCTCCTTCTCATAACCTGTTTAACGGCCATTCAGCCCTGAAACCAGAAGAGCCTTTGAGGAGGAGTTCTCCAGTGGAGCGGAGCTGCAGAGCCCACCAGAGCAGTCAGGTCTCAGGGAACCCCACCGTTGTGGATGAAACTCTGGAGAAGATCCTCAACAATGATCCTGACACCACGGAGGTCAACCTGAACAACATTGACAACATTTCGCAGGAAACGTTGATCCGCTTTGCGCAGGCAATGCGAACCAACACCCACGTGCGCGCCTTCAGTCTGGCGAACACGCATGCCGACGATCAGGTAGCCTTCGCCATCGCCAAAACGCTGCGAGAAAACCAGCACATGTCCACCCTCAACGTCGAGTCCAACTTCGTGACGGGGAAGGGCATCCTGGCGCTGGTACAGGCGCTCGCGCACAACAGGACACTCACAGAGATGCGCTTCCATAATCAGCGGCACATCTTAGGAGGTCAGGTAGAGATGGAGATGGTGAAGGTCCTGAGGGATAACACCACCATCCTCAAACTGGGCTACCAGTTCGACCTGCCGGGCCCACGCATGAGCATGACAGGCATCTTGACACGGAACCAGGACCAGCAGAGGCAGCGGCGCATGCAGGAACTCCGTCAGCAGCAGGGCGGCTCTACCACACCCGTGGACCGCCGCACCAGTGCGCTGCAGAAGAGTACGCCCACGTCCTCCCCACTCGCCTCACCTCGGGGCTCACCCTGGTGCTCACCACGGCTACCACGCCACAACACGGGGAAGAATAACACTCCTCTGCCACCTCCGCCACCTCCACCCCCACCTCCACCCCCTCCACCTCCACCCAAAGCCCAAAGCGTCCCTGAGAAGAAAGCCCCCACCAGAATGATTGCGGAGGTGATCAGACTCCATGAAGCTGGCTCCAAGCAGAAGCAAAAGGCTCCTGACAAGATGAAGTCTAAGAAAGGGAAGAAAAAGTCAAAGGACAAAGAGTCAGAGAGTGTCCTGAAGGAGCTGAGGAACACGCTGAGGCCCATTGCTGAGCGGGACGTCTCCAGACCTTCCACACCACAGCGGTCGGCACACGACCAACTCATGGCTTCGATACGAGCAAGCAGCATCAGATCTCTCCGAAGGGTGAGTATATCTCACACACACACACACACACACACACACACACCTGGAAAATAGTCTCTCCTAAGACCA
This sequence comes from Sternarchorhynchus goeldii, assembly GCA_028565775.1. Taxonomy (NCBI): domain Eukaryota; kingdom Metazoa; phylum Chordata; class Actinopteri; order Gymnotiformes; family Apteronotidae; genus Sternarchorhynchus; species Sternarchorhynchus goeldii. The sequence goes on from JAOXYF010000004.1 coordinate 17,551,172, forward strand.
GAAGTGAAACCAGACTGCAAGACAGTACCATCCAGGGTGAAAGACTGTTCTGTAATATATAGAGGTGCCACAAATTAAACCAGTCACTAAAACAGAGAAGATGAAAGCCTGTCAGTCAGTAAAAAAACACAGTAGAGTGCATGTATGATCACGGTTTATTAGGAATGTGTTATTACATGTTATTAGATGCACTGTAAGAATGTATTATTACATGTTATTAGATGCACTGTAAGAATGTGTTATTACATGTTATTAGATGCCAAATATGTTATGGCACAGCACGTTCTAGAAAACAAAACTGAACCTCAGACTGTGTGTGTGTGTGGGGAATGGAAAATCCTGTGTAGCTCTCAGATAGCAGCATTCTGACCCTACAAATACCACCACCTTAATGGCTCTATAAATAGAGGCTGCTTTAGCCCAGCCTGATAACACACATGCCTCTCTGCTCTGGGCAACAGCAAGGCAAAACAAACTCACCAAGGCCTGTTCTGCTCTCTGCAAGAGGAGATTATCAAATTTATGATGTCAACAACAGAGATCATCAATAAAACCCTGAATTGTTGAGAATTAATCAGGAATAATCACATTAATAACACAAAAAGGGCCAGAGAGACATTGTAAACAAAATGTCAGATTTGTGCACTAACTAAAAATGTAACATTTACTCGATGTCTCTCTCCTAGAAAGGATGAGCAAGTAGCTGTTTTCTTCCGTTGTCACAGGTGGAGGTTCCGCAGTATCTTAGGTAACACACCCAGAATATGCAGTACCAAGAACAATGGGCTGGATGGCATTAACATCTCCAGAGATCCCATCAAAAACTACCTGTTCAGGTGGAACAGGTGTGGTGAATCGGAATCATCAGTGGAAGCTTGGTGACTTGCTGTTGTAATGTCATCTTACATTTTTACACTTTTTTTAGTCAAATGGTAACAATTGCTTGCACAAAGTGTATCTCTTTGAGAGTGTATCGTGTCCCTGTCTGGGGTTTTTCAGTCATTGAGTAATGGGACCTAGGTAACAGCTGCGTAACCTGGATGCTTCATTCATACTGACACCAGTAACACCAGCAGCAAACGTTCTCATTGTTCTACATAGTCAAAGCTAATCTTTACTGTACACTGATCAAAGCAGTATATCTTGATATCCATTTATATTTCATATTTTTTCCATCCATGTCTGTATAAATGTAAATAGTTGCTTTGATGTGGAAAAATAAATGTTTTTCATTCGTCTATGTTTTTCTTATGGTTTTCTGGAAGTCTGTACGTCAACAAACCACTCACAAGCTCAGTGAATCCATGGTTAGGAGATGGGTTATCAGACTCCAGTAGCAACAGTAAACAGGGACAAGCAGGCCCTTGGATACTGCACATGGGTTGTCTTGTCTCCAGACCTGGGCCAAGCAAGTGACCCCAGGAGAGTAGGTGAGCTGGGCCAAGCGAGTGACCCCAGGAGAGTAAGTGACCTGGGTCAAGCAAGTGACCTGACCCAGAGCGCAGCCTGAGGAACCACCTGAACAGGATGGTATTATTTTTAAATATACAAGAGAATCTCCTCATCCAGCCCCTGGCCTTGGAAACACCAAGCCCAAATCCACCGTGTAGCTGTTGATGGTGAACAGAGGAACAAGATTCTGCCCTTTTCACGACAGATCTCGCAAAAAAAAAAAAAATTAGAAAAATAATAAGAAAATCATTTGGCCAACTGACTGCCTGCTATACCAAATGTAACAAGCAAAACTATGTCACAATGACAATCTCTCATCTGAAAGATTAATCCCAGCTACAGCAAAACATTTTTCTTCAAAATAACTGTCCAAGTTACATTTGTAGTTGTTCTCCATTAAACACAGTACAAGCAGGTCTTTGGGGAACATAATCAAGGGATCAGCGAAGATCTCAGTGAGGCGAGATTAAAGGGAAGTCATGCCAGCATCCATCATGAAGGCCTATTAAAATAGGTTTGTTTACTTTGTTGGCTCCCTCTGCTGTACATTTCACATTTGAAGTGCTACAATCTACTTCACAACCAAGACCACCAGTTCCTGGTGTCCTCACTGTAGATTCCAGAGTATAAAAGGGTCATGGTTTCTGATTTCAGCGTAAACCCTCGAGACATTTCTAATGTGGTGACTCACTAGAGGAAAGTCACCAAGACCATCATTCTGAGTATAGGCCTGACTGGACCAACCTCCAGGGGGTGTTATACACAGCACAGAATGCTAAGGTTTAATTTCTGATTGGCTGGAAGAACCAGCCTGGGGGAGGAGTCTAGAAGCTCTCACTGGGCCATCAGTAAGTCTGCAAGCACCATCAACAGCACACATTACCCAGTACTGACACTGCAGGGTGTTCAAGAGTGTGTTTGTTTACTGGTGCAGGGGAACATGAAGATCAGATTAAATGTCACAGTCCAGGAGAGGAAGGCGGAAAGCACGCGAGATAATAGATCACTTTCACAACATACACCACAAGTATACATACATTCTGTAAATATTAACATTTATTTAAGTGTACAATTTTTATAAATCTCAATTTCAACCAAAACTGTGGTTTCTTGATATAAATCAAAACCCCACATGAGACAAAAGAAGAAGGTTATTTCATCCACAGAGAAACAGCACCGTTAAAAACAGGATTATGGTTCAATCTAGTTAAAGATAAATGTTCCCTGGTCTTACCAACGTAACGACCCTGTAATGAGAATCAGGATGTTGGACTGGTGTCTGGGAGGAATTAGTATAGAACGTCCATTAACAGCAAGTGTCATTAGTAGAGTGAAGGAATAATTATGACAGTGGAACTGCAAAAAATAACTCGTTTCTCCCCCACATCTGAACGGCAGCTCCTGAGTCTCTTCCTGATATGCAGCAGGATCCAGGAAGATGGACGAGAGAGCCAGCCAATCACTGACGAGCACCATGCTGCAGCTGCAGGAAGGTGGGCCGGACCCTCAAGCCCTCTGTAGTGTCAGCTCCCTCACAACACCGACGTTACTCCAGCAGATTTCTAGCCTCATTTGAGCAAAAATATAAACATACTCCAACTCTTAGCAAATGTAGTCCTCAGCAATGGAGCTGTATGCATTCCAAAAAAGCTGATTCTTTTAGAAAAACTACCAAGGACTGCAATAAGAATGTAAAGTAGAGTATGAAAATAGTGTTCTCATTTTCAATAATTTATCAACATTAAGAACCAATTTTTCCTTATACCTTCCCTTCAATGAACGATGGGAAAATCTCAACTCTACAATCAAGAAAACTTGATGTACAATTGCACATTAATCCAAAAGAAAAAAAAAAAAAACCTTTAACAGATTAAATGAGGTATTGCACAGATTAATAAAAACAGCTCGAAGGCAACAAAAATATACAGCAAATCAGGCCGTCATTTACATTATAATCTAAGGAAGATTTCTAGCGCAGCTATTTTAGTGTCGTAATCTAGACTGCTGTAGTCATGGAGGGCGAAGAAAATTCACTAGTCATCCCATTCATCATCTTCTTCAAAGTCTTCAACATCCTCGTCATCATCATCCTCATCTACGGACAGATGAGAGCAGTTGGTTCATATTAAAACGGTCCAACCAGTATGAAGAAATTCCTGGTTTCGCAGTTTTTATTTACTTTTGATACAATCATAAAAAAGACAGAAAAGTGGAGCCTCATGTAAGAATATGTAAGTGTCATGTGTGATATGTAACGGTCTGAAGGAGGTAACTGTACCTGACGAGTGGATTGCTTTGCTCCTTTTCTGCATCACTTCCATTAAAGCTCCCACGATTCCCGCCGAGGGCGCCGAAGGAGCCGAAGGAGGCGAAGCCGTGTCCGACCCGTCTGAGATCTGTGAAAACATCCCACAATCTCCAAGAGCCCATATGACGTTTACCTTGAGCAGACAGATTCTGCCCCAGCAGCGCCAAACAGACTCTGCCAGGTCAAGAAAGGCTGCAGAGTGCTGGGTCACTGCCTCAGGTGGATACGAACCACAACAGAAAAGTGCACTGGCTGAGAGTCTCTCAGGACTGGGTTTAAAACCGCTGGTCCAGAACGTCCGTTTTTACTACGTTAGATGTGATGAGCATGAAGTGAACCGTTTAGACACAAACAGAGAAGCTTCCAACACTCACAGTTTTGAGCTGAATCCCCTGGCGGATTTGGTCTAGTAGGGCGTCCCTCCCACCGCCACCCCCTGCTGGTGGCTTGCTGCCTTGCTCCACCTTCTTCAGTGCTGCTCCTTCACGGATCTGCTCCAGGAGGGCACTTTTACCCCCTAAAGGTGGGAGCATGGGCTCCCCAGACTCCATACCTGGGTGAGCAGGAGGAGCGGGGGGCGGAGGCCCTGGGGGTGGGGGCGGAGGTGGAGGAGGAGGAACTCCTCCAGCAGAGAGCGCTGGAGGAGGAGGAGGAGGCGGAGCTTGTGGGATGATGGAGGCGGGTGCAGGAGTGGGAGGGGCTGGCAGGGGGCCTCTGGTTGGGGGTGGTGGTGGC
>JAOXYF010000004.1:17555766-17570626 GCA_028565775.1 Sternarchorhynchus goeldii
ACTTCAGTAGCTCTTATAATAGATTCACTGGCAGAACTTCAGTAGTTGTACTGAGAACTTCAGTAGTTGTACAGTATCTGCTCGTTATTGGGACCTAACAATGTTGACAGTTTCTCCTCATTTAAAACAGGTGCTGCTGTTACAACAACTCTGTAGGCTTTTCTCAGGGGACATGCTGCACATGTTAAAAGTGACTGAGTTTTTCCAGTAAAACAATGACATCACTTACTCCTTTTACGTTACTTAATTAATGAGCTCGTAACTCCTGCTGCAGGGATGTTTCAGAGCCTCGTCTGGCCAGGACACGAGTGACATCGGATGAGCGCTACATCCGAGTCTCAGAAGCAGCCTTGTTTTCCTGGTATCGGATATGAAACCTGGGCCAGATCCTGTGGTAGTGCATGCCAGAGAACATCACTGCTGTCTCCATAACAACATGAACCACACAGATCCTCAGTCTTTCTCAGACTAAACTTTAGTGCAGTGTGAGTGACTTCCTCACTAATACTGAATTACTGCAGCTAAAAAGGGCTTTGATGTAAGCCAGCATCCATCAGTATCCTGACAGTTACACGCTACCCCGCACCCGGGCTCGTCTTTGTGGACTTGGTGTCATATTTAAACTGAGAGATATGTTAACAAAAGTGATGGACAGTCATGTTTAGCAACAGCGGTGATAATCACGACAGAGTGATGTGAGGTTGTGTTAATTAGTGATGTGAGGTTGTGTTAATTAGTGATGTGAGGTTGTGTTAATTAGTGATGTGAGGTTGTGTTAATAAGGGATGTGAGGTTGTGTTAATAAGGGATGTGAGGTTGTGTTAGTAAGGGATTAATAAGGGCACATATAATCTGCACAAAGTCATTAATACATTTGTATTATAGTATTATGAGTGAATAGAAAATGAATAAAAATGAGGCACAAGTGAAAAAACCCATGTGAATACAGTGACTCTGAACTTCATTATTACAGGGACTGCCTGATCTTCATTAATGTAATATTTCTCGCAGAGACTGCAGATTTTACCCCCTCCACCACCCTACTGTCCCGCCTCTACCACCCTACTACCCCCTTCTACCATCATATTACCCCCTCTACCACCCTTCTACCCTCTACCCTCCCTTTACCACTCTACTACCCCCCTCTGCCATCCTATTACCCTCCTCTACCACCCTCCCTCTTTACTGCCACACCTGTCTTTGCATGCCTGAACACAGCGTGTGAGAGCAGGTTTAACCACGCTATTGTCTGACAGTAGAGCACAGATTCTGCTCCACGCAGTGAAGTTCAGACATACTTCAGGTGTCACTGGCTGGAGAAACGCCTCAGTCCTTCAGTGTGTCGAACCCATCATTCGCAGAATTGCTCGGAGACTGGACATACAGTACGTGCTGTTTACACGCAGACGCTGTGGCTAAAAAAGGACGGTGGTTCAAACAGGATTCCATAAATACGTAAATATGTGTGTTCACATCTAGCACTCTGAAGTACATTAAAATGGTTGTTCTTTATTAAATTCATAGTAGAAATCAACTTTATTAGCTCAAAGTTCAGCTGGGCCTCCCCATGTTCAGCTTGCTGTCCCCGTGTGTTTACAGTCATAAACATCAGACCAGTGCTCCAGGCAGGAAGAGCCTCACCGCTGGTACGTACGATTACTGGGGTTTCCATAGTCCAGCTGCCCGAGATTATTGAAGAAGGCACTCGACTGAAGTCTCTTTAAAGCTGTAAAATGATTTCTTTGCAAAAAAAGGTCAAAGTTCATTCCAACTAACATTTTGTCATTTTTGCTACAAGTGCTCAATGTCAAATGGTCAAGTGGATTTTTGCTACTATTTTGTCATGCAAAACAGTCAGGACAAATGCTAACGTGTGTTCAACTACAAACTCATAAACTATCATGAAGCATTTAAAGTGATCAGCAGTGGTGTGTGCAGCCTGGATCTAAAACACTGCTCACAAACTGCAGCAGTTTGAAGTATCAGTACTACATGAATGGTCATACACACCAAAACCACAGTGTAAAACCATTAATGATCATACAAACTAAATCCACAGATTAAAAGCTGCACACACAGCTACACTAATTTCGCAGAGGAAATACATTGCTGATTTGTGTGTGTACTGCTAATATCCCGCGATAGCTGGATCTCTTCACCTTTTTGTTCTCAGAAGAGCACTCTGGACAAAGTTCCCAAAGCTGTTTTTCTGATATGATTATCTTCAAACAAGCGTACAGAGATCAGATTAAACTGCTGAAAAGTTCTTTTTGGAATCGTTTTTCAGATGGTTTTGTTGGTTTAGGTAACTTCCTAAACTGCTGTCTGGGTTGACCATCAGTGCCACGAGGAAGCTCTGTAAACAGACTACTGAAAACACACAGTTTAAATAAGATTCAGCACCACTGCCTCTCAAATTTGGGTGGTTTATAGAAAAACAAAAAGCTTTTACTGCACATCTTCATCCTGTCTCTTTTGGTGAAGTACAAATTATTATTATTTTTCGTTCGTCATTAAACGCTGAGAGGCAGCGGGTCCCTTATGTCCGCCAGTGCGTGCGTTCTAGAATGCCACCGTGCACTCGCCGGTTTCCACGAGCTTGCATTTGTATGCGACATTCTCGTGGCTTCGATGCGCTCTTCTCCAAGAGTAAATGTTTTTCTGTCGAGGAAGCGGTCTGTGCAAAACGCCTATTATAGCACCACATAGAATTTTTTTTTCCTGAATGTTGTGTACTTAATGGTTTTTCTTTGGCATCGACCGACCATTTACACCAACGCCGAACGAATCGACGTCCTTAATATACACCACACGTAAAAGAACGTCGGAAAGCACGTCTTGATAAAGGCTCAGACAAAGCCATCCGGGCAGATAGAGCAGGGTCACGAGCCCCATGAAATTTAGAGGATAATGCGAGTAGTCCCAGGAGCACGCGCCATACTGTCGCAGCGCAAGCCCCCAGCAGAACTCCCAGGTGTAGATTAGACATATATATATCGGCATCCTTCGCCACGTGCCCCATCCGCGTCTGTAGTGCAAATTAAGATAGAGTTTTTCAACCACAAAGCTGCAGCTACCGTACACGAGAAAAGACCACAGGGACGTATGCCCGCTCAGCGTGCGGTCGGATTTCTCGAACAGGTTGAACGCAGACGTGAAGAAGACTTCGTCCAAAAAGCCATGCATTCCAAAAAACACAAACCGCAGGATGCCAGGCAGTGTTTTACCACCGCTCTTCTCCGACGTGGGTTTTGCACGACATCGTTTTTCAGGGCAGTGATAGCGAAGGCGCAGGAAACCTTTGTGAAATACGTTTGTGAAGTACAACGCCAGGATGTAGCGAAGAGCAAGTTGTGTTACTGAAACGATTCTAAGGTCATCCGCAAGCGTAACAATATTTCCAATCAAAATCTGTAAGCCTATATATAAGGACGGGTAAAAAATACAGTGAAACACGACGGGGCGTCCTTGAAAAGATTTCTTCTGCAAATATATTTTCTCCAGTACAAAATGAGTAATGGAATGTACAATGCAGAGATACGGGGAGGAGAAGCCCAACAATTTTAAGTCATTATCATATAAAAACCTGTGTGCAGATGACAGAATAACGTCCAACGTAACTCCGTGCATCCCGTAGAAATACAAGCGCATCCACTGTGGTAATGCGGTCATCGATTCGCCTGCGTGTCTAGCGGAGCTGACCAAACCCGACAGTCGAACCTTCTTCTGCGGTTTCACGCTTTCCGCAGCTCGCAGACGCTGGCCGTCTCTCCTCCGGTTCATTGTGACCATATTCCAAATAACACTCTCCTCAGATGTCGATGTCTCTTTGTTCAAACTGTTTTCTGCGTTTACTGGGTTAGTGCCAGTTTACACGCAGGTGGCGTAACGATTTCTAAAGAAAAATGAACGCTCGGCAGATGACGCTCTACAGTGCGGCCAACCACGCTCGAGCGCATAGGGCGAATAGACACGGTTTTTAAGACCAGTAAGATACTGCAACAACACACGTGCATCTAAAAAAAACCTCGCAAACGTAACGCGCATTTGTGGAAAAGGAGGAGAAACGATGTAAAGATCAGTGTGACATTCAGCGTGAATAAGCATGTCGTGGCAGGACGGTTTCCGCTTCTCTCAAAACAGATTTCTCATCTTTCTCGCTATCATGTTACACAGCGAAGGCTGTTTCACAAAATTTGGCATAAGATGCATAAGCATTTCAACTCCTGTGAAATACATAAAGTGGAGAAATTACAAGTGCAGTGAGACGCTGTCCAGCCTTCACCTGTAGACGTATTTACTCTTAAGCGCACATTTTACCTGTAGACTTATTTCCTCTTAAGCGCACACGTTCCTCAGTGAAGACAACTGAACATTTATATTACATTAGCAAGGCGCTGTTATTGCCATGGCAACAGCCGTGCGGGTCCTTCGCGTAGCGCCTGTGGATTAAGGGCAGTGAGCAGCTGTGGGCAGAAGCTATAACGGACTCCTTAGAGCCCCTAACCCTAACTGTGACCCTAACCCCAACCCTAAACCCCTTCTTCTCACGTTCTCTGCATGTGGCATCACTCAACATTATTCACATTGTGACCAACTAGCTTTTACAAGTAATTTAGGGGAAAAAAACACTTTCTTTGATTATTTCATCACCATTGGGACTTCACGTAACAGCAGTACAGATCTTCAGGCCTTGTGAGTAAAAAAGTTGCTGAATCATTGTAAAACTTTTCCTGCTTTAATAAATCTGCCAGACATCTCTGCTCTGCACAGACCAGGCCTGTTCTTACCCTGAATGGTTGGTGTTGAACATCACAGTATGCACATGTTCTTCAGTACTGAACATCACAGTGTGCACATGTTTTTCAGTACTGAACATCACAGTGTGCACATGTTCTTCAGTACTGAACATCACAGTATGCACATGTTCTTCAGTACTGAACATCACAGTGTGCACATGCTGCTCATAACTGAACTTCATAGTGTTCACATGTTCCTCAGTACTGAACTTCACAGTGTGCAAACACTCCCCAGTTGATGTGAATGTTGATGCGAGGCCTGTGCTAGCAGGACAGGTGTTATCATGAGAGTTATCTCCCTGGTCCAGCTCTCTCCATCAGGGAAGAACCTGTGAACCTGTAGTGTTATGGCTATAGAGAGCATGACATTGACTCCATTGCACACAGGAAAGATAAGCCACTTCCTCCGCCCTCAAAGAAGTTCCAAAACTTTTGGTTCCTAGCCAGCTGTTCCTAGCCACCTGACACCTGTTAATGACCTGCTCCTGGGCTGCAGGGCTTGGCCATGGGTCTGTAAGAGCGATGTTGTAGTTTGCATTGATGTGTCAAATCGTTGCGTGAATTGTGATGTGATGAATTGTGATGCTGATTACAGGAGCCTGTTCTTCTCTGGGCTTTATGAACATACACAAAGTGGAAATCTGCAACTTGGGATAAATCTTCTTTTGGGCTGCAGACATACATATTTATGTATTGTATTTACATATTTGCAGACATACATATTTAAGGCGTTTAAGCATTCTGTGAAGAATTCCCCACCTCCTTTAGCTCATCACCTGAGAGCTAGGTGGGGTCGATGAGAAGCTGGGAGGGGTTAGGGAGATTAATGAGGAGGGGTTTTGTCACATAGATCAAAGGGGAAGTTAGGAGTGATGCGCTGTATTTCCTGGTTGTCAGGTAGAATATGGTTTTAGGTGTCATAATACATCATGTATAGTTGTTACATAGTTCAAAACATAGCTCAAAACATAGCTCAAAATAAAATCACAAGAGAAAATAAAGCACTATTGAAATATGTCATGTTGGAGTACTTAATACTCTTGAGTAGAGTATTATGTAGAGTGCTTAATACTCTTGCTGGCTGCTGTATTAGTAGACCTGTCAGAAACAGTCGTTGTGTGATTTGTAAGGATACATTTACAGACTTAAGACCATTGTACTGCAGACTGGATGTTGATTTTGGTCATTCTTAGAACACCAGTAAAACAGACATGGTAGTGATGTGGTAGTGATGTAGTAGTGATGTGGTAGTGACATGGTTGTGATGTAGTAGTGATGTGGTTGGGATGTTGTAGTGACGTGGTCGTGACATTATAGTGATGTACTAGTGACATGGTAGTGATGTGGTAGTGATGTGGTTGTGATGTAGTAGTGACATGTTAGTGACATGGTAGTGATGTGGTTGTGATGTTGTAGTGACATGGTAGTGACGTTATAGTGATGTAGTAGTGACATGGTAGTGATGTGGTAGTGACATGGTAGTGATGTGGTTGTGATGTTATAGTGACATGGTAGTGACATTATAGTGATATAGTAGTGATGTGGTAGCAACTACAATGCACATTTGTAAGTCTTTCTGGACAAGTATGTCTATTAAATGCTTTAAACGTAAATATAACCTCATGTTAACTTTAGTACCATTCTTATTATTTATGATAAATTATTCATGAATTGTTATACTTTATGCATACGGTTATAAGACCATTTTATTTGGATTACTGCTGGGGAGTGTTCTGATCTTGTAGTATAACTGATCTACATTGTTATAAATATATTTAAAAAAATAAACCATTGTCATTTCTTTTTTCAATCACTAGATGGCAGTGCAGTATCTTCAACTTTAATAATACACCAGTGAACACTGCATCCCAAGCTGCAAAAGAACAGATGTTGGATGGGAAGTAATTATTGTTTCATCCACCTAATCATTAATGAATTTTAATTTAACAATACCAGATCTCACAGGATCCAAGCCAGTTAAAAGGAATGAAATTTTAGGTGGATGGAATGTAAAATCTATTGATACTGTGAAGTGACTCTATGTACAGTGAGACTGAATGGCTAAATGTTAGCCTACGACTATGTGACTGCAGACTGACAAATAATATGTTGCAGGATGTAAAAATCATGAAGTGTGTGTGTGTGTGTGTGAGTTTTGGGTGAGGGGATTGGGGTGAGATATACGTATTCTCAAAATCCTCAAAGGGTCTCAGAATGGTCTTGGTGGAGAACTCTATACTCAGAAGTCTATATCCAGAACTCTATATTGAGAACTCTATATCCAGAACTCTATATTGAGAACTCTATATCCAGAACTCTATATTGAGAACTCTATATCCAGACAACGGATGTAGATGCAGATAACCGTGGTGAGCTGCTACATGTCTGTGCTTACAGACAGACAACAAGAGCACTGTATTCTCCATGTGGGTCACCACTCTTCTCCCTGGGCCAAGCTCTCTCCACATTCTCTGCTCACCCACACAGCCCAAGAATCTGGAGCTGAACCTTCCACTGTTAACGACCTCCTGGTTTCTGTCCCTCCTGGTCCTCTTGATGCTGTTGTTTTACTGCACTAGTGCATCCCTGAACCCTGTAAATCCTAGTAGTGTTGAGCTACTGTGGTTGATCTGTGGGGATCAGGGTGTCAAGCGTGACCTTTGCCCTGGTGTCGGCGCTACTGCCACGTATTGCTCTTCTGTCTGTGGTGAATATCAGGAAAGGGTTAATGGTGACAGAACAGTGGCTGGACATCAATCACTTCATCTGGTGATTTGGGACTAATCTACCAACATTCCAGAGAATGCGCTTGAAGCAAATATCACTGGATGGCTATTTTGGGGAAATACACCCAGCAAAGGGGGCTGGAGATCTGCACAGCTCCCCAGGTGCAGGAGACAGACATCTCAGCTACTACCACCAGTGCTAATCTTATCCGACGTACCATCCCTCCAAAAGAAAATGGATGACCACTTGCTTTTAACTGTCACTGGCTGCAGAAATTGCTCACCCTTCTGCTTCACTGAGACACACCTCAATCAAGATCAGGTGGTAACCCCCCCCCCCCACACTCTCCACCTTCAACATCCTCAGACTGGTCAGTCAAACTACCACACAGTTCATGGGGGGGGGGTCATCTCATGGTCAGACAGTGCTAGTGTAACAACTTAACAATCCTTCAATACCACTGCTCTCCTGATAAACTCTTGCTCTTCCCCTATGCACGTGTGTGTTTGTATGTGTGTGTGTATGTATGTATGTATGTGTGTGTGCGTATGTATGTACCTCTTGTGACTCCCTCAATGAATTTACTGACACTGATGACATACACCAAATTCTGTTAGGAATGTGCATGTATACCAGAGCAGTGGTATGGTGCTAAAAACCCTGGTTCTGCAAAGAATAACACCTCCTACACAGACAAGAGAACTGGGCATACAGGAGTGGAGGCAGATTTGTACAGCATCACCAAGGACGTGTGCAATGAGTCCAGCTAAACAGTGAACATCTCACCCAGCAATTATAGTTCAATATGGACAAATCTTGTGGACTTGACAGATTACAAAAGAAAACTCCTCTTGTGATAATGACCGTAACCTCCCTCAGATCTTCTTAGGCACATTCAACGGGTTTCATGCAAGATTTAAAAAGCCTGTTTCTCCAGACATCCAGCCTCCTTCTCCAGCACCAATGTTCCTGAGCTGGGAACAGTGAACTGTTCCTCTCACCCCCTCACCATCTCACTCTCACTCTCTCTCACACTCTCTCACTCTCATTCTCACTTTCTCACCATTTCACCATCTCACCCTCTTACTCTCTCACCATCTCATTCTCTAACTCTCTCGCTCTTACTCCTATTTCCATCTGCTTTTTGTTTTCCTCACCTTATTTGTTTGTCTTTTCTGTTTTAAGTAACCTTGTGTTTGAGAAAACACAAGAAAGAAAACAAACAAACCACTAAATGTGACCCAGATGAGGGCATGGTTGGCATTAGCGCTGTGTGCATGCTCACACAGGGGAGGGCGGGACGATCTGCTACTTCCTCTCATCTGTAATTCATATTCCTGAGGTTGCACTGCAAAGGCCAGTGAACCAGGTCAAGGTTATCACCATGGAGATAGAGGCTGTGGTAGCAGTGCGTGCTCCAGGCCCGTGCGGAGTAAACGCGCACATCTGTGCTTCACTTCCACGTTCTGTAGCACGGCTCCATCTCTGCTGTCCCTGCATGACATCCAGACAGCGGCACGATCGCTAACGTCTTTGCTGTGCTCCTCTCTGTCTAACAGAAGCTCGTCTAGACGCAGAGGAGGATGTGACATCAGCCGCTCCTCCCTCCTCGTTTGAGGGCGTCTATACATGCATCAGCTCCTCTCTCTTCTCCTCCACCCCTCTCCACTCTCTTCTCCTCCCCTCTCTCCTCTCGCTGGGATTAATCACACACCTTCATGCTTTCCTGTGGCTTGGCATGGAGGTGTCTGTGTGTCTGTGCTTTAATAAATGTGATGGTTGTTGTACCATACAGCACTCCATTCTAGAATGGGCATTCAGAAGGAAGACCTCGCTCACAAACTGATGTATCATGGGATATAATGAAAGAGTACCTTGTTTTTTTGTACATTTAAAAAAAATTTTTTTTTTTACAAACATATAGTCCCGTGCTGGCATCATTTGCACTCAGCTGCATTTGTGTTTCCATAGCACCACTGGCAAATATATTTGACTCAGATGCCATTCTGGCACAGACAGGTGGAGAGAGTGAGACTGGAGAGAGAGAGAGATTGGAGACATGTCTCCACTCAGTTTGGAACTGAGATTTCACAAATGTGTTATTTGTTTTTAGTTGGCTGGTATTTGAAAGAACTTCCTGCCCCAAAACTGGAGAGGAGATTTAAGGTCAATGCTGCAGATGTTCCAGACGAAACTTTTCATTGCAAATGAAGGCATTTGTTCTGTGATGTCAGAGATGGCGTGTGATGTCAGAGGTGGACTGTGATGTCAGAGATGAACTGTGATGTCAGACATGGAGTGTGGATGTCACAGAGGTGGACTGTAATGTTACTGTTGTAGGTGTAAAGCTGTATAACGGCAGAATCAGACAACAACCTTCACGCATTATCATGGACAAACAAACCCAATTTGAATATTATTAATAAGACAAAACAACCATATTGAATAAATGTGCCATCATCTGTGCCTTATTGGTTTATTTATATAGACATTATTTTCTTGTTTATTTCAGCAATATAATTAATGCTCTTCAGAGTAAACTGAGAAAAGAATAACCTTTACTACTGCGCTATTAGTCATTGGTTTTTCAAGCTGAATTTGGTGTGTGAATATCCTGACCTTTAGTGTAAATCTCCACTGGTCTTATTAAGGCCTAATCAGGCTTACTGTGAACAAATTAGAAGGTTCTTGTTGTTGAAACAGAAACACAAAGAAAGTCAAACAAAAGACAAGAAACTATGCATAATTTCATCTTAAATAATGCACAATGTAATACACGTGATTTTAATAAATAACTAGAAAGTCTCTTTTAGTCCCTATGTGTTGCTACTACAGATCAGTTCTGAGACCAAACGACCTACTTTGAAGCAGAATTTGAGCGTTACCCCTGGTATCACTTTGAAGCAGAATTTGAGCATTACCCCTGATATCACTTTACACATGGGTGGGGGAAGTCAGAATAGAGAGCAGGATAGAATGTTTTCAGTGGCTGTACTGACCTACATGATACTGACACTGCAGTGGTTGGAGGGTCTTTGAATCTTAGCCTGAGCAACCTCACCTTCAGACAAGACAGTACTTAAAATAGTTCTGTGTAACTGTGTGGCATATTTAAAACTTAAGATGTTTGGAGGGAAATATAAAGTCATCTTTGCTCCAGTAGGATTCTTTGCAGCACAGATGAATGTGATTGGACAGGACTCTGGATGGGGATGCATGGTGCATGATGAATGTGCGATGTGATTGGACAGAGCTCTGGTCCAGGGCCACACTGGGCCACACAGGGAGCGCTGGGAGCAGATGACCACGAACCTATCAGTCCAACAGCATCCTTCAACCCACAGAGAGAAAATGTAATCTAACCTCTGGATGACTCAGTAATGGACTCATCCTGTAGTTTGAAACTCCATCTTCAGGAGCTGTCTGAAATATTCATGTACATGTATTTACATTCGTGTGGTTGTCTTCTCATACCGTCATTTAAATGCGCATTCATTATTAAAACAAACGCAAAGACAGAAATGCTGATAGAGAGGAAAGTGGCCTCATATCAGAAAACAGAGAACATCAAACTGCTGACGCGTTACTGTTACAGGCCTTAAAGAGTCCAAAGAATGAGCTCAGATCTGAATATGCAAAAATCCAAACAATGAGTTCAGATCTGAATATGCAAAAATGCAAACAATGATCTCAGATGTAAATATGCAAAAATGGAAGGAAGAGAAAGAAAGGACAGAAGCCCATTGGCTAAGAACCTGAGACTCGCTCATTAAAAAGTGTTGAGTATAGGCTTGTGTACTCGTTGAGTATACACTTATGTACTTGTTGTATACACTCGTGTTGTGTTTATGTGTTGAGTATGTATGTACTAGGAGGCTAGTTATTCACATGAAGTGACCTGCCATTGATATTTTTACTAGATCTTTTCTTTCACAGACCTCTTATGAAAACGTCAGCGATTCCTGCCCACACGTCCTCTGGTATGCTTAGATAATAGCCGAGACACGTCCTCACATAAATAACAGATGAAAATGGCAGTGTATTTTCTGGTATTTCTAGTATTTTCTTTTCTTCACCATTTGGCAGCAGTGTTGCATGTTTGAACTGCCTTTTTTGAAATGACTAAGTCACCCCCAACATGGACATGGATTCCTGTTAGTGTCCTGGAACAGAGGAACAGAGGACTGGCTGTACAAGGTCAGAGAGGAGGAGGCGTTCACAGATGGGGAGGAGAGGGAAGCACCTTCACTGGCCACGTGTCCCACAAGTCTGAGGAGTGTCCTGATACATGAGACTCCCTGAAATGTGAAGAACTACCGTTCTGTGTCTGTGGAGGGGAAAGTCCTATTGATTACCTGTCAAATAGCAGAACACTAACCCAACCAAACCAGCGGAACCAGCAGAAACAGCTTCTCTGCTGTAGTGGGTCTGAATTATTTAAGCACAGTGCACATGCTTCCGACCTGCTGTCCAGCCCCACGCTTTAATCACATGGAAATAAATTCACAGATGAAGCTGCCCATGCAGGAGAGCAGAGCTGTGAGCCAAGATTCACTCAGGCCTAATAACCACGCAGTTATGCAGCTCACAGCCGTGTGTGTGTGTGTGTGTGTGTGTGTGTGCAGTGCACGTGCACTGGTTAATGTCACCCCCCTCCCCCACACCCCCACAGTGAGGTCAGTGGACCAGAGTGGCCAGAATTTACATCATCTGGGTTTAGTCGTTAAACTGGGTGCCGTATCAGTTCTGTGAGGATGGCTGATCTGAGAACAGAAGACAGGGCGGGCACACCTCACGTTCTCATTCAATGGAAAATGCTGAAGGCAACAGTTCAGTAATTGTGCAGTCCTCCTTTTGAAATCATTCTCAGATCAGATGGTGTGATTGCTGAGATGCGTGGTGGTCTTTGTTTGTAAAAACTTTCATCTGAATCACAAGGGTTAATTGACAAAGGGCCAGGAAATGATGGGTAAAATCTGACCCACTGAAACATCTAAACTCACTACACATTTGACTAAAGGTCACTGGGACAAGATCCTGTACACACAGAGAGAAGACAGAGTGTGAATGAGAGTGTGTGTGTCTGTGTGCGTGTATCTGTCTGTGTGTGTGCACGCGTGTGTCTGTGTAAGTGCGTGTGCATGCATGAGCATGTGTGCGTGCGTATGTGTGTGTGTGTGTGTAGGCATGAGGAGGCATCACTTGATCAGCTTAACGTTGGATTGCTCTACTCCAGCCTGTGTGTGCAAGATTGAATAATTTACACACACACACACACACATACACACACAAACACACACACACACACTCCTACTACCCTTCCAGCATCCTCCAGACATTTCTGTGCTGTCAGTGTGGCTCTGATCCAGCTGCCGTCCACTCATGCAGGCATTTCAGCATTTCTCTTCTTTACTCCACCCCTCACCCAGCACACACCCCTCTGCTATAAACTCCACCCTCTCCCAGCACACACCCCTCCGCTATAAACTCCACCCCTCACCCAGCACACACTACTCCTGTATAAACTCCAACCCTCCCAGTACACACCTCTCTGTGCTGTGAACTCCACCCCTCACCCAGCACACACCACTCTCTGCTGTTAACTCCACCACTCACCCAGTGCACACCCCTCTCTGCTGTGAACTCCACCCCTCACCCAGCACTGGTGGACTATTTAACAGGTGGACTGATAGACTGGTGGACTGGTGGACTCGAGAGTTGTTTTCTTACCATTAGCATTACTCAGAAACACAAAACTATTGCACTGGTTGAACTGTGACCATTTGTCCCAGGTATCCCTCAGAAAATGTTAAACTAAATCTAGAATTGTTTGCTCATACACATTATGAATATACAGTAATATGGAAATATGTGGCCCAGTGAATAAATGTCTGCTGTGGCAATCAGTGCAAATACACTGTGTTTTCATTAGAGTATGGCCTTCTGGGTGTGGCTACCTTCTGGGTGTGGCTACCTTCTGGGTGCGGCTTCCTTCTGGGTGTGGCTACCTTTTGGGTGTGGCTTCCTTTTGGGTGTGACTTCCTTCTGGTGTATTGTGTGGCTTAACCAGCCTGAAATCCAATTAGCTCCTGTTGCACTTCTCATAAACCCATTTTCCACGGAAATACGGTCCGTTATTATCTGATTACAGTGAGTTATTATCTGATTACATCTCACAGAGGTGGAACATGTCACAGTGCCAGTGTAGTAGTAATACACTGGGAGAAGGGCAGGGGCCAGAGGTCACAATGTTAATTCTCTTATTTTATTTAACCTTTGACATGTAAACCTTAGGCTGCATTGCATTTTCATGTAACATAGCAACACAACGCAAACATAAAAATATTATTGCCTACTGTGTGTACAGTCATGTGAAATTAAAACACACACACATATATAGTAAATATAATGGATGCACAGAAGATTTGATCTGATTTTGGGTTTTTTTTTTTGTTTGCTTCTTTGAGTTAAACCTGAAAGTTTAGGAACATTTCAGACATTGTGACCCTGTGTTTGGTACTGCTGGATCTCTGGGGGCTCATGCTAACAGGAGACTCTTTCTACCTTTACACACATACACACACACACACACACACACACACACACACACAAACACACACACTCCAGTGAATCATCTTGCAGTGGGTGGTTCAGAGCATGTTCTCCTGCAGGAACAGCCTTTGTTGTCCTTGCTTTCTCTGTTTCTTGTTGTCTATTACGTGTGTCCTTTCAGTCCTTCCACGCTGTCTGCGTCTTCTTCCTGTTCACCAGGCTGAGTAGCTGCACTATGACAACCACCTATTTTCCCTCGTTCACCCGGCAACAAGCTGGCTCCCCTGCTGCGAGCTGCGATCTCTCTCTTGGCCTGTTAATGGCTGAAAGGCTCCTGTATTATGGCACCCCGAGACCCTCCCCCCTCCCCCCGTTGCTTCTATGGGATTTGACAAGAGTGAATATACCAGTTGTTTTGATCTCAGAGAAGATGGAGTTTGATAGGATGCTTTGGTTACTATAGCAATGCCGAATAGAAGCAGTGAGAAAATTTCCATTGCAAAGCAATTACTGAGAGCGTGAGAGTGGGAGGGGCTTGGAGGAAAACTGTCCAACCTTACCACTTAAACACATCACACAGAGCAGCCTCCAGCCTCCAGGCTCCGCCCATCTGTGGAGATTTGGATTCAGAGAACGTGACAAAAAAAGGATGAAATTGTGATGGAAGACCTGTACCATCAGAGTGGTTTCTTTGCACATACCCCGCCCCCGTGTCCTCTCCATCAGACACATGCCCCGCCCCCGTGTCCTCTCCATCAGAAACATGCCCCCCCCCCGTGTCC
>JAOXYF010000004.1:17575901-17591943 GCA_028565775.1 Sternarchorhynchus goeldii
GACACATGCCCCGCCCCCTTGTCCTCTCCATCAGATACATGCCCCGCCCCCGTGTCCTCTTCAGCAGACACATGCCCCGCCCCCGTGTCCTCTCCGACAGACACATGCCCCACCCCTGTGTCCTCTCCTTCAGACATATGCCCCGCCCCTGTGTTCTCTCCGTCAGACACATGCCCCGCCCCCGTGTCCTCTCCGTCAGAAAACATGCCCCGCCCCGTGTCCTCTCTGTCAGACACGTGCCTGCCTCATGTCCTCTACATTAGACACATGCCCCGCCCCCCATATCCTCTCCATTAAACACATGCCCCGCCCTGTGTCCTCTCTGTGATACACATGCCCCGCCCCCTGTATCCGTTTGGCTGCTGCACCGTGGGTGCACTCTTCCGGCAGGCAGGCGACCGGAGCAGCGGCGACAGCAGCACATCCCACCCAGCCTTTGCGGGACCACGGGACACTGCCGCCATTGTTCCAGACCTGCCATGTGATCTTGTCATTGACGCAAATGACATGCCTTTGTTGGATCATTCAGGGAGCTCGCTGTATGAATCACTGAGCAGGGGAGGAGAGGAGAGGAGAAGGGAGGAGAGGAGAGGAGAGGGGAGGAGAGGGGAGGAGAGGAGAGGGGAGGGGAGGAGAGGGGAGGTATGGGGAGGGGAGGGGTTTCTAGGTAGGTGGCCTCTGTGGTTATGAACTGTGTTTGAAGGATAAATTGATTTATTAATATTGCATAAACATATTATTTACATATGACAACATATTACAACTGAATATACATATAGTCATATAGTCCTAAAACATGTAGTTACAAGACCACGCAAAAGATATAATACATAACAAACAAAGCATGGAGTGTACTGATGCTAGCAGACAGATAAAATGAGTGAATGAGTGAGAGAGAGCGAGAGAGAGGGAGAAAGACAGGGATAGGGATCTCTCCAAGGAGATGCTTCTGTAGGTTCCCATGTTTCTCGCTCATCAAGGAGAACTGTCTATTTTCAGAGCTGGTGTGAGATTCTTCCAGACCAAGACATGACAGATAGCAGAATCTGGCCTACCTCTGGAGCCCCTTGCTGGGATGAACTGGGTTTGTTTTTTGTGGGCTGGTTATTTCTGGGTGGCAGGCCTCTCTCAGCCCAACAGTGACACTGACAGGAAAATCTCCAGCATCACTGCAGAGCCTGATTCACTCATACCAATGCAAACAAGACAGATGTGCATATGTGTCCAGTGGGAGGTGGGACTGTCTAGGTGCCTGGTATAGAATGGGAGTGGATAGGTTGCACAGAGATATATTGCATATGATATATGCATAGTATGCAAAGTGGACCCTGATGAACGGAGAGCCCCTCTCACTGTAACGGAGAGCACCTCTCAATGTAACGGAGAGCACCTCTCACTGTAATGGAAAGCACCTCTCAATGTAATGGAGAGCACCTCTCACTGTAACGGAGAGCACCTCTCAATGTAACGAAGAGCACCTCTCTGTAACGGAGAGCACCTGTCATTGCAGACATTCTGCCAAGGTTTGATACTGCTGAGCAAGAGACAGAAATAGAGAGAAAGAGCAGAAGAGAAAGAGAGAGAGAGACAGAGTTTCAGAGAGAGAGAGAGAGAGCACAGTAAAACAAAGACAGAACACCCAATAATGAATGTTGTGGCCCAGTAGCACAAATACTTACACAAAATGAAACAAAGAGTAATCTGTCCATCTGTCCACTGCACTGGGCTTGACCACTATGTTCCCTCCTCCCTCCCTCACTCTCTATCTCTCTATCTCTCTCTCTTCCTCTCTCCCTCTGTGAACACGTGGAGTCATGCACTTCATTCAAATGTGAGGTCACAGTTCTCTGAATTTTGCTCATTTTCAAAGCAAAATGATGCAGTGATGACAGCACTGAACAGTCTGGAGGAGAAAGAACCCTAACAGGTAGAGTCATCAAACAGATAAAGAACCCTACCCTTCAACTCCATGTAACAAATCATCAAACACATCACACACACACACACACAGATTTGTTTACAGTGGCCAATGTCACCCTTGTGTTTTTCCTGGAGGGGGGTGTAGACTACTGGCTAATTCATCACAGGTGGCCTTCAATGTGATCTTCATTATCACCTCCTTGTAAGCAAGACTGATTCCTTCCCTCCACACTCAGCAGAGTAGATGTGCAGTCAGAGTGTGTGTGTGTGTGTGTGTGTGTGTGTGTGTGTGTGTGTGTGTGTGTGTGCTCCCTGTGTTCCACGCAGCACAGAGCATCACACAGTTTCAGGAAACTTGCCCTCCCTCAAACCCCACCCTCAGTAGCTGGAGGTAAAGGTGGAAAAGAGATATCGATAACCCTATGTGATTGAGGAGGACGGACAAACTCAACGTTCAAAGTGGTGCTTTGAAATAAACCAAGTAGATTTGCCACAGCGACAAAAGCTGCAATTTTGTAGAGTGCATAACAAAACTGAAATAGACTCTGAAATGGCACATATATGAAATATACTGCTCAATGAGGAATGAATAATAACACTGCCTGCCCAATATCATATACACCCCCACCAGTTTTGAGTGGTAGCCTTGGCAACTGCAGTTTATAAGAAATGGGTCGTTTTAAGAGAAAGGCTGGGCTTCCACACTCAGAAGGCTGAAAGTGAGCTTCTTCTAACTTTGGCTTATGAAACATCACAGACAGTGAGTGGAAAGTTTTACAGCCAGAGCAGTTCAGTGTACTGACATTTGGGTAGAATAGATGCACTCAGTAATATTGATAAAGCTAAAAGCCTTTTCTGTGCCTGTTAACAACCTCCACTAGAAGAGGAGAGTCATCAGCACCTCAGCAGATTGGAAGCTGTTTGGAGAAGGTAATGACAGGAAAATACAAGGTGAGTTATAAGTGTCGGAACACAAAACTATTTGCTAAATGCTTAAGATCCCCAAGGACGGAACAATGACATGTCACCAAACTTATTTACTTGGATAATAAATCACTTCCACAAATTAGCTTTGTACTGTTGGCCAATGACCTACAAAGCACCATGTAAACATTTTTCCAGTTGGCATGTGTGTCTCTGTATGTATTTATGTGTGTGTGTGTGTGTGTGTGTGTGAGTGTATGTGTGTGTGTCTGTCTAAATGTGATGTCAAGGTGCCCGATTTCACCTGCTCTGAGTGCTAACATGTACAAAGACACATTAGCAAAAATAACACACATGCACTGATGCATTGTTTTTCTGTCCCTCTCTCTGTTTCTGACAGGGGGCGGGGCATAGTCTCTGCTTCAAGGGGCGGGGCATGGTGTCTGCTTTTCAGGGGGCTTTGTCTCTATTAAGGGGCAGGGCACTATGGTGTCCATCAGGGGGAGGGGCATTGTCGTGTCCATCAGGGGGCGGGGAATTGTTGTATCTATCAGGGGGTGGGGTGTTTCCTCTGATATCCATTCAGCTACAGTGGTATTTTCTGGGGTAGTGGACGACGTGAAGGCCCAGCACTGTGTCCTCTGTAGAGCGAGCGAGAATCCCTGCTCCCCTGGCTCGTCTCTCCCATAGCTCCTGTCTCTTCCCTGCCCATGATGACGAACTCCAGACACAAGCGCCAGGCTGGTAACGGGAGAAGTTAAGCCCCTCCCCCTCCCACTGTGCTAGGAGCTGATCAATATCCTATTGTTTGGGAGAATTACTGCAGCAGGGCTGTGTTGGAGCGAGCTGGGCTTGTATGGTAGAGATTACTGATTCAGAGCCTTTGCTCAACACTGGGTGGAAAGCATTAATGGCCTGTTCCTCTATTGAGAGAAGCACAAACTATGGCCTGCACTACTTCACTCAGCCAGAACAGCACTGTGGCATCACCAAGGCAACCGCATTTGGAGTAGCCACAGCGATGGGGGAGAAAGGGGAAGAACCATGGTTACCGGTGGGTAATTGCTGTGAATGATTGCTGTAGACTGTCTGATGTAATTAGAGATACAACAGAGAGGGGAGCAAGAAGGAGTTCCCCACTGTACACACATCCGAGTGTAACTACATGAAGGATTTTCACCTTTTTACAGGTTCTGAGTGTCCTTCAAAAACTATATTTGAATAACCTCTCAGATTTTTACGTTTTTGTTTACATCTACAACTAAAGCATCTTTTCTAAGAGAGCCTTAAAAGTAAGGTTTCCGATGTTGTCCATTGTATGTTTTATAACATTTTTCACTTCGACATTTTAAGGGAAATCAGTCTAAAATACTTTAATAATAGAATATGTCCACAAGAGAGAGGTATTTCTAGTGGAGGAAAGCAACGACATTCTGTTAGAAAATAAAATCCCTGCCAGTGTTGCAAAAAATGAAAGCTGTTACATTTTCATGACCCTGACCTTGGGAGCAGTAACCAGTGGATTTGGTCCTGGTGCTTGTTAGAAGCTCTTGATTACAGTGAGGCAGCAGCAGGTGTTTCCTGAGCAGCTGGTTGGGCTGTTGCTACTGCAGCCAGACCAAGCAGGGGGCGGGAGGTGAGGGGAGGCAGGACCTGCAAGCAGGGGGCGGGGCACCCAACTGAGGTGTAAATCACCCTGACCCTTGCACTCCTAGCAGGACACGACACAGCACATATTGAACTGAAGTTTCACTATGAACCTTGTGTTTCTGTGATCTTAACATTCAAGATTGCAATAATTATCCAGGTAATAGATTCTGACTGGTTCTAATAAACACTAACTGCATCTTGGGGGAAGGATTCAGCCTCTGAGGTGTATAATTCCTTTAACAAAGAAAGAAAAATCGATGTGGAAAAGCTGTAACTTTGACACTTTCAGGCAGTCCTACAAAATGTCTGCCAAGCACTTCAAGACCAATGAAAACCTTCATTTCCTCCACTCTGGTCAAATCACATTTGTAAATGAAAATGAACAAATTAGCTAAGAATTCAAAGAGTGATTCACGGAGATTTATCAGCCACAGCAACAGCAGCTTGTCTGTTGTGTTTGAGACTTATCAAACTGGGAAAAACATCGCAGTCTCGTGTTCCGTTGTGTTTTTATGGTGCATTGCTGGAGACGACACGAAAGCCCTCGAAAGCATGTCTGACCCCAGCAAGCAGGTGCAGCTAGCGCCTGCGCTAATGAGCGACATCTGAGGAAACCAGCTAGCACCTGTGCTAATGAGCGACGTCTGAGGAACTCAGCTAGCACCTGTGCTAATGAGCGATGTCTGAGGAACTCAGCTAGCACCTGTGCCAAAGAGCAATGTCTGAGGAACCCAGCTAGCACATGTGCTAACGAGCGACATCTGAGCAATCCAGCTAGCGCCTGTGCCGAAAAGCAACGTCTGAGGAACCCACCTAGCACATGTGCTAACGAGCGACATCTGAGGAATCCAGCTAGCGCCTGTGCCGAAGAGCAATGTCTGAGGAATCCAGCTAGCACATGTGCTAACTAGCAACGTCTGAGGAATTCAGTTAGCACCGGCGCTAACTAGCAGCTTCCGAGGAGCCCAGCTAGCGGCCAGTGCTAATGAGTTACATCTGAGAATGCTCTCGGTTTTCTGGCACAAGTTGACAAGGCTTTGAAGTGATTACTTAGCATCGGATAAGTGCTTATTAACTTAGACGGGCTGCAGTGGTCATGAACGAGAGACGCCACTGTGGCCTTTCTCTGCTGCTTCCACCCTCCCGCCTGGACGAGCCGCTGCTCCGACTGCTCCACCCATGAAAGTCCTGTGCTCCCTCATGCCTTCACTGACCTACAGATGAACACCAGTCAGAGGAGGCCTTGGGTGAGCTGAACAGGATTGGCAGGCAGGTTCTCTCCTGCTGGGGTCTGGCCGTAACACACTGTGGCCAAAACGCTGCCTTTCTAGCTGACTTTAATGCAGCAGTTCCTATGGTTTTTAGGGTATCCTGCACAGTACCTTTTTAAGACATACACTCAGCGTTACCAGCACACGGGTGTATTTAACCCAACCAGAAGAGTTTCTGCCGTCATGGCTCGGATTTCTTCAACAGATCTGCTCCCATCTGGAAGTCAAACTGCTCCCTCAGTTGATGCTGCGTTCTGGAGTCGCATCCATTTGCTCCTTTATAAATAAACATTCCCAGTCCCTTCTCCACACAGATGCACAACACCCACACCGACACATTCATCCTGCCTGGTCAAATTATTCATCTATGCTTTCAAATTATTGAAAAATGATCAAAATGATCTTTTACCAGTCTGAAATGACACCTTATTTGTTTTCCAACTCATAATATGTACAAATACTTTTTGAGTTATATTTATATTATCTTACAGGGATACGCAAAATAACCCCACAACAAAACATATCAGGCACTGTTTGCTCTGAATGTGTGGTAGGTTAGATGATCTTTTGGCCAGAGAACAACCAACAATGTTGTTTTGGATACGAGGGAATCAAATAACCAACCCAGGGTTTGGGGGATGTCGTCTGCAGTAGCTGCTTTGCTGGTGCTGTGGGGGAGAGGCAGACGTTGTTCTGAACGACCAGGCTGGACATGGTCTACCCGAA
Source organism: Sternarchorhynchus goeldii (assembly GCA_028565775.1). NCBI lineage: Eukaryota > Metazoa > Chordata > Actinopteri > Gymnotiformes > Apteronotidae > Sternarchorhynchus > Sternarchorhynchus goeldii. Next base: position 17,582,393 of record JAOXYF010000004.1, read on the forward strand.
CACAGAGCTACATGATTCAGGCAGCAGGACTCAGCCAGAGTGCGCTTGGGGAACAGCTAACTGCTGCTATTTCTGTGTCTCCAGAATAACCTCATTATGGAACACAAAACACACTTGGCTGCATTAAAAACACAGGTGGAGTGGCAAAGGCTTTCTGGAGCTTCTGAAGACCTACTACTAGAGAATCAGGAACACTACTAAAGGGTCAGGAACACTGCTGGAGGATCAGGAACACTGCTAAAGGGTCAGGAACACTGATAAAGGGTCATTAACACTGATAAAGGGTCATTAACACTGATAAAGGGTCAGGAACACTGATAAAGGGGCATTAACACTGATAAAGGGTCATTAACACTATTAAAGGGTCAGGAACACTGATAAAGGGGCATTAACACTGATAAAGGACAGGAACACTGATAAAGGGTCATCAACACTGATAAAGGACAGGAACACTGATAAAGGACAGGAACACTGCTCTATAAATGGAGCAAGGCCTGGCTGCTCCACCCTGAGCTCGTATAATAACCATCAAATTCATGCTACTTTCACACACAGGGGAAGAGAATGACAGAGCTGGCAGAACAGCAAGGATTCACAAATTCTTTACTGGGACAAAAAAGAGTTTGAGCAAAAACAAGCCCATCTTAAACTGCTTGAAGCAATCTTGGCATCAACTAGTCATAAAGGTTCAGAGCTGCGTGAAGTGTAGCTTTTGTCTGAGCTTTTGCCTGGGGTTACGGCTGCTGAGGGAAGAGCTGATTACAGGGAAGTTAACCAATCAAACTAACTTTCCCAGTGTGTCTGAGTGAGAACTGAACAACCTCCCTGTCTGTCACAGTCTTTTCTCTCTAAAAATAGCACGGTTCTGAAGTGACACAGGAGTTACAGTGGGAGATGTGTAAGACGCTCTCTTCTGCGCGGCGAGAACAGGAGTCTTCTCAGCACAGTCTGACAGCTCACACCATTACGCAAATAAAGACACGAGTTTCCTTATCGCGACTGATACAGACATCCAGATGGCACTGACACATCTGTCTCTGCCTTGAGACAGGAAGGAGGGAAAAAGAGGAATAAAAGAACAACAAACAATAAGAAAATCAGGCTAAACACGTTATTTTGTTCTGTTTTATTCCCATGAAGAATTGTGTATGAGGTTATACTTTTCATTAATGTGCATGGCTTCTCCCAGCATGTCTGAATACTCACAATATCTTTTACACTGACAGCACTGGCTTGGACAGACAGAAAAAAGGACACGTTTCCATTTTAATACGGCAGTTTGCCATTGTCCCAGCAAACCCTTCAGTTTATTAAAGTTTTTTTTTTTGGTTATATAAAAATGAGACTTAGAAACCATTAACTACACTCAGCATTACGCAGGAATCTGGTATTCTGCTATCAGACACATAGATAAGCTAGGGCCCTCACCTCTGCTAGGGCCTTCACCTCTGCTAGGGCCTTCACCTCTGCTAGGGCCCTCACCTCTGCTAGGGCCTTCACCTCTGCTAGGGCCTTCACCTCTGCTAGGGCCCTCACCTCTGCTAGGGCCTTCACCTCTGCTAGGGCCCTCACCTCTGCTTCACAGACCGATTTACAAGAATCACTCTCATCAAAAAAAGGTCACGGCACAGAACGCACATCTATCGAAGAGGATCATAGAAAAGGACACGCAGTAAGATGTACAGACACTGTGATGATACTGGAACAGCGTACAGAAGACTGAAGTGGCTGGCAGAGCTCAACATGTGCACGCTAATATCAAAGGCTAATATCAAACGCAGTCTCTAGTTCCTGAACACACACATGTTAAAGGTGATAATACAAAAGTATCATTACATACGGTTTGTGGACGTTACTTTCCTTCAGCGTGAATGTGAGGTCAGAGTATTTACTGAAGTTAGAAAGCTTGTGTTTTTACAGTACAAAGTGTGGCATGGTTGGCACTAACACACACACAAGCATGAACACACACACACTCAGCAGTGCGACCCAATGGCCATGTAACTGGACACACACACACACACATACACTCAGCAGTGCAACCCTGTGTAATTGGACGGACACACACACACACACACACACACTCACACACACACACACACACACATACGCACACCACACACACACACACACACACTCAGCAGTGTGACCCTGTAGCTGTGTAGCTGGACATCTCCCTCCGGATGGTGCTAAAGGGAGACAGCTCTAGCTCGGTGGTGCATTCGTGTTCGTTGTCGTCGCTGGCCGTGACAGAGGAACGGGCGCCTCCGCAACCACGCCCACAGGCGCAGCAGCCGTCCAGGAAGGCGCGTCCGAAGGGCCGGCACAGGCAGAGCAGGAGCACGGGCGTGACGGCTGCCCGCGCGAACAGCAGCAGCTGGCTGAGCAGGTGCAGCAGTGCCATGGTGCGCGCGGGCACACCCGCCGCCATGTACGCCGACACCATGTTGCACACGTTCTCGGGCACCACGCACGCACCGTACACCGTGGCCAGCGCCACCACCGTGCAGTTCATCTGGCTCTCCAGACGCACCTGCTTCTTGTTGCCGCGGGCGCAGCCCCGCTCCGCCCGGCGAATGCGGCGGGCAGTGGCCAGCGAGCTGCCGATGGTGAAGAGCGTGGGAAGACAGAAGTAGCAGCCAAAGCACCACCACAGACGCGCACCCTCGTAGGTCAGACCCAGCACGTACAGCGTGTCGGGCAGCGAGGTGGAGATGCGCACCAGGCAGCGCTCCGTCGGCACCTCGCCGTCTCCACCCTCCTCCGTCACCAGCTGGCGGATGAGGAGCTCGGGGAGAGCCAGGAGCAACGCGCCCACCCAGATCACGGCCAGCTTGGCCGCCGTGGACGTGCAGTTCTCGATCATCTCGTAGTACATCTGCACGTTGGTGGCAGCGCGGAAACGGTCGATGCACAGGGCGCACAGGGTGAAGGTCGTCACGCCCATCGAGGCCACCTGGAAACACAAGGGGTCAGAGGTCACAGTGCAGGTCAGAGGTCAGTCCCAGCCACATTCTGACCCACCGCTGAACTTCAACAGCAGGAAACACTTTCCATGTACTGACAGGTCACTCCGAGCTTGATCCATCTCTCTCAGTCCTGCTGTGTGTTTATGTTGTGGCCTTGTGTCTGCAGGATTCTGTCCCAGCAGAGATGCTGCCTAACATCACCTAACTGTCAGACGTCAGCAGTATTGCTAAAGGAAACTAACCCTTCCCTGCTATAACAACACAGTCCAGGGCAACTCTGGAAAGAACAGGAGACATATGTGGTCTGTTTTGTGTGTGTATCTCAGGGGATGTTCAGCAATCAAATGTCTGTGTTCATTTCAATAGTCAAACATTTGTGTTCATTTCCATAATCACAGGTCAATCAGTCACCAAGGAGGAGGGAAATTATGGAAAATACCCACAATACCTCTGGCCTCAGTATTCCCATACTTAAGTCTCACCCTACATCTCTAACAGCGTATCAGGCTGAAGTTTCACCGTTCTGACAGACAGGGCACAATGCATCACAAACCATCAAAGCACTAAGGAGACAGCGTTCGTTCATTAACTGGGAATTAGACTGGTGCTCCATCAGCTGCTTCACTTCAAAGCTGCTCATCAAACGTCCTGTGGTTTTGTGGCTGGGGTTGAGTTGTGAGTGGGTCGTTCAGGGTAAGATTCCTGTTGCTGGCTGACGGGAGGCCTGGAGCGGGAACCGTGTCCCGAGCCTCAGGATGCCCTGCCCATTCTGTTCTACAATCACATTGACTGAGGTACGAAGGATGAAAATGAATTATATACCACTGCACCTTCAGCTAAAGGAAACACACTACACCTTCAGCTAAAGGAAACACACTACACCTTCAGCTAAAATAAACACACTACACCTTCAGCTAAAGGAAACACACTACACCTTCAGCTAAAGGAAACACACTACACCTTCAGCTAAAATAAACACACTACACCTTCAGCTAAAAGAAACGAACTACACCTTTAGCTAAAGGAAACAAACTACAACTTTAGGTAAAATAAACAACTACAACTTTAGGTAAAAGAAAGACAGTACACCTTTAGCTAAAGGAAACACACTACACCTTTAGCTACACCTACACCTAAAGAAAACCATGGGTCTGCACCTCCACCTTTTCCGCAGGTAAGATGTAAGAACTCTCTCATAGCATAGTGTAGCGCAGTGATAAAAACATGTTCAGGTTTAAATGCCTGTGTGGTTGTGAGGGTTAAAGGCCTTCATGGTTATGAAGGTTAAATGCCTGCGTAGTTATGAAGGTTAAATGCCTGCGTGACACACAGAGACTGTACCTGGGCAGTGAGTGCACCTGGCTTGCACTTCCTCAGTCGCAGTGACACTCCAGAAACACCTCGTGACACTCCAGAAACACCTTGCGTGACCCCTCACTGTCTAGACGTGGCCAGTCCGACTGCCTGTGGTGCTCCCTGTGAGCGGGTGACACGGTGCCTGGCAGGGCAGGCGTTAATAACGCTCCATTAACGCCCTGATGAAGGACTGCACCAGCTCTCCACGGAGGTGGATATTAATCTGCTCCAGTCAGCTGCTCTGAGGCAAAAGGCAGGAGGCAGGCCTGAATCCCATGGCAGCGCCAGGGTCATCTCTCTTCACCACTGACATACGGGGTTACAGGGAGGATTCGCTTGAGTAGGCTGCAGTCAAAGACCATTACGGCTCTGGTGTTTTATGAGAAACAGACTGATCCGTAAATCGTGCTGAGAAAGAGGCCGTCTATGGGAGTGCACACTGATGTACGGGGAAGGTCTGCCCTAAAGTGGATTCAACCAAAGCATTCTTTGAGTTTGAGCGGGACATAGCGATCTGATTTCACTTGGCTATTGTTAAAGAGATTTTCAATGTGTCAAGCCAGAACTCAGATACTTCAACATTTTCCTGTACAAGCTTATTTTAAATGTCTGACTGCTGACTCTAACGACTCGGGGACACATACCATGATGCTGTGTGGACCACTGAGAAGAGCTCGTCTGTTCCTGCCCTGGATCGGACTCTTGTGCTTTACTGTTCATCTCCACATCCAAACACAGCTCAGATTTTGAAAGCACAGCTTAATGAAACTGAGCAATAAGGATGAAGCTCGTAGACACCAACTTCGCTCTTCAGTTCTATTCCATTGTTGCGTTGCCAGGCAACACAGCGAATCATCATTAACATTCATATGAAGCTTATTACTATGTCTGTGTAACTTATTCATATACAGTTTATGTCTACATGTCCAGTGTAAAAAATGCCAGTGCTGAACTGCGAATCTCCATGTGGGTAGAGGAAAGGTGGAGGTGCTGATGTAGCGTGTGCTCTGCAGATGACCTCTGTCCTGGTTACAGGTTGTGATTTGGGCCACATGGTGGGCGTGAGGTTTGAGCAACAGGCCTCCCTCCCTCTCCATCTCCCTCCATGCGGCTCTGGAATGTGGACATGCCTGGCCTTGTTCCTCCGCCCTGCACAAGGCTGCAGTGGTGCTTGTGCCCTGGCTGAATAAGGCCTGCGTACACCTGCTCCCACTGTCCTGCCTCACACTGCTGCAAACTTTTACTTTACATCCCAGCGGGAGTTCAGTTTATAGTTAAACAAAACAAAAAAAACTTCCGCTAGCAGAAACTGTATTTGGCTGCACGAGTCGCACAGTGATCCAAACCACCTCCTGTCCACAAGCTGCAAGGAGTGAGGTGTGATGTTTGGGGGCTGATCTGTATGCTACGTTTAGTTTAACACATGGAGGCGGCTCCTCTCTGCGCTGTGCCTGCACACAGCGTCTGCAGAGACACTTTAGCTCCTCTCATCAGAATCATGATGTTCACCAACCTCAGCCAACAGTGTAGCACCCTGCTCCAGCTCTCAGCCAAACACACTGCACTCTCCACCAGCTCTCAGCCAAACACACTGCACTCTCCACCAGCTCTCAGCCAATGGCGTCATGGACAGTGCGCTGTGTATTGGCTGGTAGTTCTGTGTGCATGCACCGCACTTTATGTGCATGAGTTTGTATGTGTGTGTGTGCATGCACATGAATATGCGAGGTTGCGTGTGTGTGTGTGTCTGCGTGTGTGTGTGTATCAGGCAGTGAGTAATTGTGCCTGGGGCTTTCTATCCCTGTGCAGGCTTCACGCATACCTCCAATCTTTCTCTCTCTCTCTCACTCTCTCTTTTTCTCTCTTTCTCTCCCTCACACACACACACACACACGAATGTAGACATTGCCAAATATATACATCCAGACAACAGAAACTGAACACTGACACACATAAAAGTACATACAATATTAAATACTAACAAACCTGCATGACACCCTCTAGTGGTGAGCACCACCACTGACCAATCACCACCCATGACCAATCACCGCCACTGACCAATCACCACCCCTGACCAATCACCACCACTGACCAATCACCACCCATGGCCAATCACCACCACTGACCAATCACCACCCATGGCCAATCACCACCCATGACCAATCACCACCCATGACCAGTCACCACCCATGACCAATCACCGCCCATGACCAATCACCACCCATGGCCAATCACCACCCATGACCAATCAGATTTTTCCAGTACCTTTGCAAACCCTGTCTGATGTACACAACACAGCAAATATGAAGTAAGTGATATTTGTGCTGTAAAAAACACATCATACAAACACCCCTCCAGGAGCCATTAGGATCTGTCCTGTTCTCCTTCAGCCCCTCCCTTCCTCTCCTCTCCACCCATTCCCCCCTCCTCTCCATCCTCTCCTCTCTCCCCTCCCTCTACCCAGTAAAGCTTACTGTCACACTCACAAAAGCAAGCGGTGTTTCCCTCGCGCTCTCCCCAGCCCTAAGAGAACAACAACATACACTACAGCAGCTCAGCCTCTACATACAAACGTACACTAGTTTTACATTCAAGAGGAGAAACAACCTGATTAGGCAAATGTGAAGTGCCAATTTAACTAGGGGCAGTCATGAGATGGGGATTTGTGTGTGTGTGTGTGTGTGTGTGTGTGTGTGTGTGTGTAGACGTCCTGAGGATGAAGTGCTCTTTCCTTGCAGTAACACTGTAATGTAGTATATAAGTGACACTGAACTTCTTTGTTTTGTACTAGAGTAGTTTTGTACTAGGCTAACTTTTTTCTCTTATTAAATATCAGATAAGTGCACATAAAACTAATCTCTCCATAGCAAATAAAGCTAAATCCTGACAACTAAAAACACAGTACTAGACATCTATGACACATCCCATAATTCATGATATACTGGCTATATCCCATGAAGAATAGGGTCGACTGGATGCAGTGTTGGAATAATTACCTCAATGTATGGGATGATCCTACAGGTGAAGTGGCCCAGTAACCAGGTTTTAGTCAGCTCGTGGAACACCACAAGGGGAAGGCCAAATAAGAGGAGTGCGAGATCCCACACGGCCAGGTTAGCAAGAAGCGCGTTAGAGATGCTTCTCATGTAGTAGTTATGGCACACAACGCACATTATTGAAATGTTTCCAATTATTCCTACTATGAAAATGAGCACTGAAAAACACATGATCGCGTAAGCTCCATACGTCTCGTTGGTAACGGGATAGAATGGGTTGGGGAAATATTCATTTTCCTCATCTTCTGGGTACGGAGGGGTCATAGGCGTAGCGCCCCAAGGATCCTCTACGTGTTTGGTGTAGAACTCGACGTGTCTGGTTAAATCGAAAGGGAAATCGGTGGCGGTAAGGGCGAGCGGTTTCGGCATTAGTTCCCACAGGGCTAGGGACGAGGTCAGGACGTTTGCAGAAGTTTCGGGTGGTGGTAGAGGAACGCCGCCTTTATTCACGCCTTTTCTCGCGCTCTTAAACGTCTTCTTGTGGTGTTCCTTTGTGCCTCTTTTGCGCCTGTGGTTTCTCTTGTGTGCCCCTAGTCTGCCTTTTGAATCAGGCTCGGCGTTGTTGCGTCCACCTGCTGTTCCCATGGCAGCACGCATCTCTCTATTCAACTTTTTTCTCTCGTGCCGCCGCATGCGCCTGTTTGCAACAGTGGCACTCTCTGTTTCAGTTCTCTCTGACAGAACGAATCTGTGTCCATGCTGTTGACTGTAATGCGCTGCTATCCGCCTCAGATTTGAAGGGATTGTGCTAACGTTGGTCGCTAAAGTCATCCTGACAGCATTTAAGGGTGGACCTGTAGCTCGTCGTCGTGCAGAATCCATGACATTGAATTTTCCCGAAAGGTGGCCTGTTATTAGATCAAACGCGTTAGTCCGAGTAATATTGTGGTCGCCAATTTCTTTGGTGTGTACATTGGCAATGTCTTTAAGAGACTGCACGTGTGCATATCCTGTAATGAAAAGTATTGTTTTTATAACAAGAACCTGCATTTTCGGTGTCAGTGGGTCGCGCTGAAGATGTTAAATCAACATATTACAGTGCGGCATTGCACTGGAAATATTATCCATTCCACTCCACATTCTCCGTGGCAAAAATAAGATGCCGAGCGAGTAATTATCAATGACTTAAACGAAAACTTTCGCCAAGAATTCACGCCTCTTCTCATAATCAAATCCCTTCACATGACGTGAATCAAATTCAGAACGTTCACCTGATAACCTCCGCGTATTCCTCGTTTTCCCGCGAAGTAGCTGCAAGTCCTATTATTCCTCGCAATACAGTTGCTTGTAAACAGTTCCCTTACTGCAAACGGAACGCGCTGGGTCCCGACCAGCTGCACGCGACGAGCGCTGTTGCATGCCGGACTCCTTGGGCGCGGCAACCTGAGACGTCCAGTAGGTGGGAAGCGTCGGCGCGCTCACTGCGATTCCGTTCGATTTGCGTAGAAATTCTGAGACAGGGACGGTACTGACCGTGAGGCTAGCGCGAGGACGTGCTTCTCCCTCAGTAGCGAGCAGTCCGACGGTGAGCAGGACGGCGAGGCGCTAGGGAATGAAACGTCCTCCCCTAGCGGCTAAACCCTGATCCGTCAAACCAGGTCCATGAACATCAACCTCCCTGACCACAGCAGCCGGCAGGCACCACGCCCGCCCCGCGCGTAACACGTTTATCGCCACCAATTACGCTTGTGGACAGAAACCAGGAACCTAACAGTCCCCCCCGAAAACCCATCTATTTGCAAATGTTTCTCTAACATGACAAACATGTGAAATCGTAAATACTTTTGAAAAGACGCGTTGGTGTATAATGAATAGATGATGTCTTTGTCATCTTAATCTGAATCATATTCAACGATGATTTCTGCTATATTTAAGCGTAAAATTACCTCTGATATTACCATTGCGTCATTACCTTATGGAATCACTAAGCATCACGACGTTCATTAACACGCATCAGGACAAATGCATCACATGACCTGTAGAAGCGTATCTTTGTTTTTTTCTTGAGTGTTTTGATATTGTGCTCAACAGCTTTTCCCTCTGGCAGTTTCCCAAGACAAGATCTGACCCGCTTCTCTTTAGTTCTTAAACTTCGTCTGAAAAGGAAACACACACACACACACACACACACACACACACACACACACACACACACACACACAAAAGTTCT
>JAOXYF010000004.1:17592043-17611860 GCA_028565775.1 Sternarchorhynchus goeldii
CCGTCTGAGCCACTACAGGACGCAGTATCAGTCTGAGCCCCTACAGGACGCAGTATCAGTTTGAGCCTCTACAGGACGCAGTATCAGTCTGAGCCCCTACAGGACCCAGTATCAGTCTGAGCCCCAACAGGACCCAGTATCAGTCTGAGCCCCTACAGGACCCAGTATCAGTCTGAGCCCCTACAGGACTCAGTATCAGTCTGAGCCTTGACTCCTGCTTTCATAACCTTTACATCTCATTAACTCCCCAGTTTATGTAAACACGGCTGTCCTCCGACACACGGGGTCATGACCCTGAGCTGTAGGTGATGCGGAACCCAGCGCCACAGAGTGTGAGTTTGTCACATCCTGGTCCTGCTCTGTGAATGTCCTCGTTAAGCATGCTGGAGCTCTGTGTGTCCAGGCGTCTGTACAGCATAGGGCAGTTTGAACCCTTTGAATCCTCTTTCGAGATATGAACCATAAAACTGTAAAATCAGAACTAAAGCTCCAGCTGACCGAACACCCACTGTTCAGAGGTGATATTAATACATGAGTAAACCTTCTAGAGGGCGCCCCCTAGAGGTGAGTAGGGATGAGCACTACCTCGCACTTTCACTGTCCACGATGTCCTTCAGTGAAATACGGCACACGAGCTGCTGAGATTTCAGAACCATCACCAAGGTACCAGCCACAAATGGGCCTTCTAAAGTAAAACAATCCAACAACACTCCACTGGTACATTGCCAGTCTATTTAGTTATTTCAGCTGAGGAGAAAACAATCAGAATATGTTTTGTTTTTGTTGCCATGGAAGGTTTGTTGATTTGTCCAGCAGGTGGCAGTGTGACTCAGTGACACCTGCCACCTGCACTCAGACCATAATGTAAGCGTGGAGAATGAGTCTCCCCTCATTCTCCACACTTACAGATGGTGTTTGAAAGGCAAACAGTCATCATGGTGTTTGCCTTTCAAACACCATGATGACTGTTGTTGACAGTTTGACAACCAGCTTGGTAACAGGCCTAATGTGGGAAAGCTGTAATCGAACTGTGAATCAGAGCAGATCCTGTGCTGTGTCTGAGACAGGATGGTCAGAAGAGCTCACCGCTAAATAAAACAGCAGCTGAGAGCCAGAACAGTTTTGCACATACATTAACATGTTCTACATTTACATTCGGTTCTTTTGGATTTTGTACACATCACTATTGAACACTACCACATGGTTCTCAGTTAAAACAGCTGTCTACAGTGCTTTGCTGTACTGGAGTAAAACTCCAACCCCAAACACAAGTGATATAATACAAATTTAATTGAACTGTTTAGGTAAGATTAAGAAACAAATGTTGAATTCAGTGCCAGATAAACACCTTAGATCTGTTCTCTACACTTGTGTGTCCCTGGAAAGGAATGAAGAAAATTTTTCTGTTGAATATAATATAAAATGTCTAGTTATGTCAGGTTTCACTCAGTTCTTGCTCACACAGCTTGACCAGTGCTGTGAAGGACGAGGGGACATATCAAGTCTTCCTTTAGTTGTAGTTTATTAATTCTGTTTTCCAGGTAGATTTTGCAGGTGAACAGTAGAGAGTGGATTGAGACAGTAGGTAGGTTAGAGTTGATAACCTTTAAAATAAACAAAAGAGAAATACAATGCACTACACAGCTATCACAAAGCACTGTAGTTCAGTAAATAAACAAAACAACGTTAAGTTTATGCAAGTCCATGCAAATTCAGAATATCACATTTCCAATTTATGTATAAGCATCACATACAATACCATTCACATACTCTACAAACATAAACCATGTCTTTCATACAATATAAACTGAGCCACTAATGAACAGAGACGGCAGTGTCTGAGAAAGCAGAATCTGTGCATATACTGTATATTATTCATGTAGAAATATGGTAGGTTTCAACATTTCTACATAAAGAATCAAAAGACTACACTTCCCTGCCCATCTTTAAGAAAGGAGAGGGGTGGAGTATAGATGGAGGAGAGGAATAAGAGGGGAGGAGTCGGGGAGGTTTGGGGGTGGAGTCGAGATAGAGGAGCAAGAGAGGAGGAGTTGGGGCAGAGGGGTGGAGTCAAGGAGGAGGAACGATGTGAGATTTATCCACAGAATTTTAATGAGAGAAATGGACTCCCTACACAGAATCAACTACAATTACTATTATCAACTGCTGAGAAGGATAATTTACTCATAGAATGCATCTACAACATCTACTACTGCTGTAACAAATAAATCAGAATATTCATGAGTAAGTCTAAGGCCAGTTATGGTACATTTGGGAGGATTGTGGGAGAAAATTTGTATGTGTGGCAGAGCTGTGACCTCAGCAGGATAAACATCACTGAGTTTTTCTCTACACATGTGGGTCAGCATTAGGGCATCAGACAAATACAGTCAAAATGTCAGTTCTGATATACAACATCATGCAAAAAGGCTGAGGCTGACGGACATGTTTGAGAAAAACATAATGAATGTGTAGATGTATTGTGTTTTATGTAGAAATGCCCCCCACAGATGGATGGGTTGGGTCACATATGAAAGAATGAACTGTCTAGACACAACAGCTAGTGTTCATTCAGTAAACTTCAAATACAAACCCACACATTACCGTGAACAGTGACTCTCAGTAGCATGGAGTAACAGCACCTACTGTGGGAGGGCAGCAGAGCTAACAGCTACACCGCTACACTCTACACAGCAAGGTGTGGAAGCAGCACTGAGAAAGCGAAGAGGCGGAGGAAGGAGCGTTATGGTTGGAGACTAGAAGGGCAGATCAGTGTATGGCCTCCACCACAGCCTTTCCAATCTGAGCTTCTGGAAATAAAAACATCATCATAAAACTACAGCAGCTGGAGTTTTGCTCTTTTGTGTATGTAACACCACAGTGTCATTTCTCATCTCTTGATATGAAAGGTCTGTGACTGGAATCTTTCTCAGCGCATGTTCCAGTATGTTCCAGTCATTTCTCTTTAGTTCCAGTCCTATTTCAGGTAAGCAAATGTGTCCTGGCATGGATAAAGCACCTCAACTGGGTATAGAGCACTCAGTCTAAGATAAGAATTCATCATTTTTACGAAGATAATCTATCAAACAATGACCTGCTTTCTGTTCATTGTGTGGTTTGCTGTGTTTGTGGACAGTGTGTTTCCATTTTACTGGTGTGATGTGAAAGAACTGGTTACAGACAATGGATGTGTGTGGCATCCTGATGTGATTCATTCATTCTGATGAGAGTTTCAGGAGTTTTTACTCACCATTTATAAGGATTTGCAAAATGTGTGGAAATGTGTGGAAATCACTGCATGCTGAAGGCTGAAGTACTGTGTATGACACACACACACACACGTGCAAACACACACACACACATGTAGTCCAATGAGCTTCCTTGGTAAGTTTCCAATAACTGCAGAAACAAAGAGGCTCCTGTCAATGGCCCCCATCCACAGGACTCTCCACACAAACCCTGTGAAGGCTGTGCTGCCCAAAATCCTCATATCACTCTATTCACTGTCCTCCTCCATTAGAGGAACTCCCCTTAGGAGAGGAAGTGTGAGGAGCAGGGTTGCCGTGTGTAGGCAGTGGGAGCTGACTGATGTCATGACTGAAGATCATCCAGATGAAGATCTTCGGTGTCTGAGTCCAGGAACACACAGCGGTGTGTGTTACAAGGTCCTGAGTCCAGGAACACACAGTGGTGTGTGTTACAAGGTCCTGCACCCATGTGTGGTATAATAAAGTGGGAGACAACTGAGAAAAAAAAAGTTTTGGAGATATTGTATTGTTTATGTATTGCAAAATAGTTTTTACATCACATTCACCCATATGAAGCTTCTCTTAGTGCTGTAAGGCCTACAACTGCTACTGTGGTCAGGGTACGATCCTGCTTCAATTAAATAAATACATCAATAATTTAAATAACTACTTCTTGTTTATTGCTTTAAGTTTTTTTGAAAATTGTGGAAAATGTTCTCAGTTTGTGCTGTTAGTTGTATACACACACACACACACACACACACACACACACACACACACACATATATATATATATATATATTCACAACACATGCATCTGGCAATGTGAATCTGATGTGAATAGCAACAGCAACAGTTGCACTGATGATTTTAAACGTGATGATTTTAAACATGTGCGTAGTTTTGTGAAGCTTTGGCATTTTAGAGGAGATGTACTGTTTAGAGGAGAGAGGTACTGAAGAGTGCAAACTCTGAGCTGAAGAAGGTAATCCAACAGATTTCAGGAATGACATCAATGTAAGTCCAGAAGAATGAAAAAGATAAGTTCTGTTGTGAAGTGCAAAGCGAAAAAAACTCAGAACTGACACCCTCTCCCCAAAAACCACTTGTCAACCAAGATAAATATTATAACAAGAATATTCATATATCTACCTGTTACAAGGTTTCAACTAACATTGCAATAAACCCACAGCAGCAATCTCATCATCTTCACTTGGTCCAGTAATCATGAGTAAAATCTCATAATTTCCTACTCGACTGATATGCAGCATCATCTTTCTGCTTGGCATAAATCATGATATATTTGATGTCTGGTGCAGCTACTGAAGGCTTTGATTCTCTCACGCACATTTCTGCAAATACTTACAGATCTGTCACTGCAATCAAAAACATTCAGTTTTTCCAGCACGAAGGGGATCTGCTTCTTTCACATGTAATTAATAAGGAGCATTTCATATTTCTAATCCAGCTTTGATGAATGTTGTATGCACAATGTGATTGACACTGAGAGAGAAGCTTCCTGTCCTGCCACCATGCCCTCTGCTTCCTGCCTTGCCCCCTGCCCTCTGCGTGACTAAAACACAAGAAGGCTCAGAACTCAGAATGCTCTGAACTCCGAACACTGATTTCTGGGTGTCTTCAGAGGTGGGAAAAGCCCGAGCCCCTCTACCAAATATGGTGAGAGAGAGAAGAACTAGATGGACAAGAGGTAAGGTGGAGATGGAGAAGAAAATGTGGTCCTTCGTACAAATTCTGCTGTTGATCACTGAGACATGGCCATATTTAGATTTCTTTCCATGGTGGTATTTATGGTCCAAAGGAATAAGACAGGAAACATTAGAATTTTTTTCCAAAAAACATATACAGAAACACCACCAGCTTCCATTAAATCACTGTAAAAGCTTGTGTGATTTAAAGTAAAGTGAATGAATCTGTGGTCGTGGCGCTACAGGTGGGAGTGGTCATGGCTACAGGTGGGAGTGGCAGCTGTCAGGACGCCAGCCAGCTCTCATCCTCTCAGCCACAATGGAGCACCTGAGAGGTGAAGAGGATGGAGAACGGCACTGGGCTGAGCCTTTGGAAGGCAGCCACACTGACTCCGTGCCCGCTGGCGAGGACCCGGGTGAAGCCTGAGCCAGGGAGACTGGGAAGATGAAGAGAAACTCGGCAAAGGAGATTGAATACAAAGTCCATGAATATCAGAGCTGATTCCAGGATCAGGAAGGAGCGAAAAATGCTGATGTGTAGAGCAGATACAGGATGTCTGTAGATACTGATGTGTAGAGCACAGATACAGGAATATCTGTAGATATGGTTGTGTAGAGCACAGATACAGGGTGTCTGTAGATATGGTTGTGTAGAGCACAGATACAGGGTGTCTGTAGATATTGATGTGTAGAGCAGATACAGTGCGTCTGCAGATTAGAACAGAAAGGAATGTGGAATGTTTATATACTCTATATGACCAAAAGTTTGGAAACACCTGACCATTACACCTATATGAGCTATTTGGACATCTCATTACAAATCCATGGGCATTAATAGGAACGAGGCCCTCTCGCTGTGGTTCATTCTTTGAAGACTGCTCTCAACAAGATCTTGGTGTGCCTGTGGGATTTTGCACCCACTGAATCAAAACAGTATTTGTGGCATCAGGCAGTGATGTAAGAAAGTCTGTATCACAACTGCCATTCAAGTTCATCCCAGAGGTGTTCAGTGAGGTTGAGGACACTGGAGTTCCTCCACATACTCATTAAACAATGTCAGTACTGACCTCAGTTTGTGCACAGGGACAGCAAAGGGTTGCCACAAAAGATAGAAGCATATGATTCATCTAAAATGTAATTGTATGTTCTAGCATTAACATTATCCTTCACTACTAACAGCATAGCCCAAACTCAGAAAAAAACAGCTCCTGTCTGTTCTCCCTCCTCCACCAAACATAACTGTTGGCACCATGTATTTTGGTAGGTAATGTTATGACATCTGCCAAACTCAGATCCATCCATCTGACTGCCAGATAGTGAAGCGCAATTCATCACTTCAGAGAACACATCCCGCTGCTCCAGAGTCCAGTGACAGCATGCTTTTCTCCATTCCATTCCTTGGACTGAGAATACTGATCATAGGCACGTGCGCAGTTGCTCATGGAAACCCATTTCAAAACGCTCCCCACACGCACTCATGCTTCTTCCAGTATCAGTGTGGAACTCTGGAATGACTGATGTAACCAAGGAGAGGTGTTTTTCCGTACTAAGCACTTCGAAGCTCAGTGGTCCCAAGTTCTGTGTGCTCCATTTTGTTCCTGAGCTGCTGTTGACCCTATGTGTCTCCATGTCACAGTGACGGGGCAGATAACACTTCAACAAACTGGCTTGTGGAACTGCTGGCACTCTATGATAGTGCTACGTTTAAATTCACTGAGCTCCCTAGTACAGTCATTTTTACTGCCATTCTTTTTCTAATGAGATTGTGTTGCTGTGCTTGATTTTTACAACTGTTAGCAGTGGGTCTAGCTGGAACACCACAACTCAGTTAGGAGTGGTACCCATATACTG
The DNA here is from genome assembly GCA_028565775.1 of Sternarchorhynchus goeldii. Taxonomy (NCBI): domain Eukaryota; kingdom Metazoa; phylum Chordata; class Actinopteri; order Gymnotiformes; family Apteronotidae; genus Sternarchorhynchus; species Sternarchorhynchus goeldii. Next base: position 17,598,849 of record JAOXYF010000004.1, read on the forward strand.
TTGGCCATATAGATTGTGTGTGTGTGTGTGGGGTGTGTGTGTGTGTGTGTGTAAACAGCAAAGACGTTGGGTCCAAAAGCAGTTGTTACATCACGCACTCCAGACTTAATTACAAACTGTCAACAGTTCACAGGTTTCTGTCAGAGGCTTTAAACAGAATAAATCTAAGACCTCTAAATTACACAATAAAACAAGGATCAGACAATAAAGTAACTGGAATCAACCAACAGGGATGCAACATTGTGGGGTTTGTATAATCCTCCAATAAAAACAAAATAAAAAAGGACATTTTTGAGTAAAAAGGACATTTTTGAGCTGCTTCCATGAGGTTCCTTTTGTACCACTATAAAAACAGAAGTACCATTCAAAATCACCAGCCACCAATGAAAAGTGACTGTGCTGAAAGTGACTGTGTATTTATAACCTTTTTAGTCCAAGTAGTCCCAGTTTCAGTAGTGAGTCTATGGTGGGTGGACAGTCTCTGACACAAGATCAGATCGACTGGCAGCACTGGATCGTCCCCCGACAACAACGGCTCATACCCCAGGAGCATCAGTTCATCAGGTGGCAGAACCAGGTAACCCTCCAGGTGTTTTGTTACCAATGAGTATGTGTAGTCCATTACTGGCATCACCTCTGCAATACTTTGCAACTGAACAGAAAGATGTAGGAGAAATGTGTAGAGATGAAGACCATATGAACAGTCCATATATTACAAGTATGCCAGAGATTAGCATGTAGGACATGTCTGTGTGGGGTACACCATGGTTCTCCAGGGAGGGGGTTTTGCTTTGAGCTAACAACACATACATGGAGGAGAGAGGGATAAGTCCAGTAAGTCACTTCTACATCTAATGTCTATAATTACCCATATCTATGCGCACAGGATGTTGCTTTTTTACAGAATGAGTTACACCAGCCATCTCTGGCAACAGGCCCAGCTCCAATTGCCAGCCTGAAGCAGGAAAAACAAAGACAAGCCCATAAAGTGAGAGAGGTGAGACAGCACTATGGAAGAGGGAGGTGAGATAGCACTGTGGAAGAGGGAAGTGAGACAGCACTGTGGAAGAGGGAAGTGAGACAGCACTGTGGAAGAGGGAAGTGAGACAGCACCGTGGATAAGACGCGCATACAGGTCTGATCTGCAGGGATACACTACTGTTCCTCTGGGAGACAAGACTACGGAATGGAGCGTGAAGATGGATCAGAGAGGCAGATAAAGCAGCAGACAGCACTGCCTGTGTGTTATCAGTGTCAGATGCTTTAGTAATGGTGTAAAAAAGTGAGACAAAATCATCTTGTGGAGGGCAGAAATACACAGGAAAACAATTACTGACAGAGGAAAGAAGAGCAGATGAAGGTAGGTGCTTCAGGCCTTAGATCCCTACAGACACACAGCCCTAATAGAGACCATACAGACCCAATAGAGGCACATACAGACCCAATAAAGACCACGCATAAACCTACATACACATACAGGCCTCTACAGACAAATACAGACCAATATAGACAAATAAAGACCATTACAGACAAATACAAACCACTACAATTACTGCAGTTGTCCTGTCTCACTTGCCTTGTGAATATGTAGATAGAGACAGGGTTGAGGATCAGTATGTCTCACCCATACAGGACTGAAGATACCGGAATTACATCACAACAGCATGCTTTGCTTCTGAACAAGCTCAGGGTCATGTAATCAAATGGCCAAGCCACAGGCTGAAGCACGGGAAAGAGGAGAGAAGGCAACGATAAATATGCAGAATCTGGGAGTGTAGGGCCCTGCGCAGGTGAGGGGTTAAACGGCTTTGGAAAAGGTCATGAGCGCACTGACTTGTGTGTGTAATCACAGTGGAAAACAACTGAAAGGGGCTGCAAACAGACCCATAGACACATTCAGACATATTGTGCGGACAGGTTCATGTAAAGTGAAGCTTTTCTAACACAGTGAGACACAACAACCATGTGGAGAACTCACCTCCACGACCTGGGAGATGTGACGCAGCAGGTTCCCATCGGCCTGTGTCTGTGACGGAGAGCAGTTCCCATTTTCCCAAAATACATGGTTAAGATAAAAAAAGGTTTATCTTTCTTTGTGTTTAATACGAGCTCTCAAGCCACTATAACAGAACACTTGCTTCTTTAGGTGTATGAATGAAGTTACTCTTATAAAATATCTTTCTCAGAACCCAGGCAACACAGTTTTTACACACAGTCAACACCCCGGTTCCTACCATTAGTTTACCTTTATCTCTTCACCGCTGTGTGACTGTAGCTCCCACCCACGGCTGATCGGGTTTGATATTATTTGCTACTGATATTATCTCAGACGTTTTCAGTACAGTATCAACACTGGCATCAAGTGGTGTTCCAGACCAGTTTAGCGTTGGGTTCCACACTACAATTGAGCAGGAAAGCTGCTCTTGAGCAGGTCTCAGATCAGGACCCAACCCCTGAAATGGAGACCAGATGGAGGAGATAATCTTTCTCTAAATGTCACATCGTGATGAACAAGGCACAGAAAAAGGGCAAATGCAGCAATGTCTTCCCTGTGCTTTCCGACAAGCATCATTAACCTGACCCTTAACCTAACACACCAACACGCCAGAGGGCTCCAAAGGACAATGATGTTGTCAGTGTCATAAAGTCGATTAGAGTTTCTTAACGAGTAAACCTGATAATTGCTCATCTATTACCTCTGTCTCGATTTGTGCTCCCTTTTCTTTTGCCCTTGCTGCCCTGTCCATTAGGGGCGTCATTAGGTATTTTTAGAGCAGAATGAATAAGATGTTTACTTGTGATGGCTGCTCACGACTAGTGATATTATGTTTGTCTGCAAATGCCAAGGAAAATGCCACAGGAGTTTAGAGCAGACTCTGAGTCCCACAGAAGTCATTTTCAAAATATTGTTTGGCTTGAAGGTCAGTCTGAACCTTGAGACCAGCCAAGGCAAGAATGTTAAATCACGCACAAATTCACACATAAAACTTTAGAAACTAGCAAACAAAATAAAATGTAACAATGGACTCAGAACATTTTTGCATTAAATCTGTATAAAAATTTATCATTACAAGCTACCACGACTAAAAAACGCATTTGCTATCAGTAGCTGTGTATATTATTCATTAACAACTAGCACCCAGTTTATTCAATATCATCTTCTCATAAACTACGACACTGTCCACCGGCCTCGATCTCAAACAGATAAACTACTACACTGTCCACCGGCCTCGTTCTCAAACAGATAAACTACGAGACTCGCCACTGGCCTCGTTCTCAAAGCTCCTCTACTGTCACACTGGATTTCCACGTGCTCCGTAACACAAAGGGAAAAAATGTCTTTTTCTCACGCGCTGTTATCACTCTCTTCAGGCAATTCCATCATCCACATGCTTCCTTTGAGCGATGATTTCCACATTCGAACTATAATTGTATCCACCAGTCGGACTGTGGTACACTTGAATAAAACGAAAAGGAACGTATGTGCGGGCGTTTTAACTAAAAATATGTTTATTTAATTAATTGATATATATTTATTTATTTATTTTTTTATTGAAATACAACTCCATTTAGACCCCATTTAGCCTCATATGCCCACAGTGTCTCACATCGCATGGGCTGAAATGTTTTAGCACTAACCAAGTGGGGTGGGAGCAGAAGAGTTTTATTACACAAATGAAACACGATATAAAACTAGAGAGCAGAGACGAGTGAGCAGTACAACCGAAACTCGAAACGAATATACAAGAACAAACTCAGACAAGCAGAACACCGCTCTTTAAGTAACAGAACTAATCTCAAGATCAATAGAAAACAGGTGATACCACAGGTGAAACAGGTAATAGGGAAACGCATGGAAAACCAGGAACCAAAACGATAGAAAAGAAACAAAAGACAACTCCAGGGAAAGGGCGACTGTAACATCTTCACACTTCGTCAGAAAAAGAGGTTGTCAAGTAGTTCAGAAGACTTCATCCAGTGGGGCGGTGGTAGCTCAGTGGTTAAAACACTCAGCTAGTAATCAGAAGATTGCCTCTGCCAAGTTGCCACTGTTGGGCCCCTGATCAAAGGTCCTTAACTCTCAATTGCTCAAGATGTATCCAGTCATAATTGTGAATCGCTTTGGATAAAAGCGTCAGCCAAATGCCATAAATTTAAATGATCACAAGCTCTCCATAAAAATCTCACTGTTTCCCTTCAACTGGATGACTGTGTATCTCTATATAAGTCTGTGTAGGTCTGTAAAAGTCTGTATGTGCTCTGCCTGTATATCATTCTTAGTCAAAACGCTCCATCAGTGAAGCTTCCCCCATGGTTCCTATAATGCTGCATGAACAAGTTTGTGAATCCTTTGGAATTACCTTGATCTGTGTGTGAGTGACTCATAAATGTTATGTGATTATTATTTACATTACAGTGATAAACACGCTAATTTAACTGTATTAAACTCTAATTTTCTAATTTATTTGTACTGAAGAAATTTAACAATATTTAAACAGCGGAGTCAATGATGGAAAGAGCATGCAAACATTTATGTTGTTAAATAGTGGAATCTCCATTACTGACAACAGTGTGTTCTGCTTAGATGATGCTGCGGTATTTCAGTGGCTCTGAGATCATTTGGTTTGAGCTGATTTGATTTCGCTGTAAAACACAGAACTCATCCTTTGAGCAGCTCGGTTCCTCCTGTGTGAGCAGCTCGGTTCCTCCAGTGTGAGCAGCTCGGTTCCTCCTGTGTGAGCAGCTCGGTTACCCCTGTGGTGTGTAGTAATGCTACTGCTGCTCGATTTGTTGAGTTCTACATCACAGTTGCATGTGTTCGGAGATTCTGTTGCAGAATATCCATGTTCAAACGGGAATTTATTGATCTTCTACTGAGTTCTAGTTAAGCAGTTCCACACCAATATATAAAATCTAGTTTTATGGCGAGGTTGAGGTTCCCTTCAGCAGACTCATGAACACAGGTATGACATGTTGTTCTTTCACTAGGATAATGAACACAGGTGTGATTTGTTCATGAATCAGGGATACCTGCAGATCTTTAGGGATAGTTTGAGGTTTCTACAGTCTTAGCATGTTCCGAGCTGAATTTTACGAACAGTAGAAGTGATGTGGGATTTCTCCTGCTGGTGAACTAGCGGATTTCTCCCTGCCTGTGGCTTGATAATAGCCAGAGTCCTTAGGAATTCTTCTGTAACCCTTCTGGGCTCATTACCTTTCCTTCAACACCCTAGGAAAAAGTGGAACTGCTCTATACTACATGTCTTGCAGCACAAGTGAAGACCTGCAGTGAAGAGAAAATGATCCAAAGTGACCAAAATTGCACATTTTGTTCTGCAAGGATATGCTAACATAAAATGGTGTGTGTGTGTATGTGTGTGTGTGTGTGTTTTTGTGTGTGTGGAGGAATGTGTGGGATATAAATAAAACAATTTTTATCTATTGTTATGGCTTTCATGTAGTCATGCAATTCAAAAAGCTTTCAAACTCCTGCAGTTGAGTGTTTCTCTTCTGCACCCTTTGCCCTTTAACCCCTGTGCCCCCTTGATTTTTAACCCCTGTAGCTTCATGAGAGCAAAACCTTGACTTGCATTGATGAAAAGCAAAAGTTGGATGCAACATTTGCACAGTTGTTGAACAGCAATAGATCTTAGACTATGGATTTGGACTGCAGTGGTTTTATGTTCTGCAACTTCAGGTTCTCTTCAAGAACGTTATAGTGTCCTCAGTCCTTCTACTCCACATGTAGTTGCACTGTAGAAGAGGTTTTGATTAATGTGGTCAACATTTTCTGCTTCTGGGCATGTTTGCGAAGCCAGACGCAAACATTAACCCAGAATAGCCCTACGTAGATCAAACTAGCAACAGAACACAGAGAGCAGAGCTGCAAACACTCCGTTATGGTAAACAATATTATGCTGACAGTACTGGTTGTTAGAATGAATAATGGTGTAAAATTGCATTGAACTTTTCTCTGGAAAATCAATGGTTGTTTAAAAGTGGGCAGCTGTTATATTGTTTGTCCTGTACTGGCCACCACTACCATATGGTAGTTTCTGGCTAGTGTACATTCAAGATAGCTGAAAAACTCTTGCTGTTTGCCAACTCTTGCTGTTCAGCAACACCAGAATATCTAGACTTCAGTATCATATAGCACATCTTTACCTATTAGATGGAAGCATTTGTTCCATGTTGGGGAAATGCATGTGAACTGCACTGCCCACTGGAATTGTGGGATGGTGGCGTATGGTTCAGCTGAGTCGCCAGCTGTGACGAGAAACAGAAGGCCATTAGTCTCGTGTCCGTGGCAGGCACTTAGCAGGCCACCCGACAGGGGTCCTCGATGACTGACAGGTCTTCCGTCCCACAGACAGTTCAGGACGTCTGTGTGCTGGCCCTGTCACTGCCACGCTTGACACTCCTCTAGCTTCACTTACATCCTAACAGCCCATGAAATACAGCTTTCCCTCTGCCGCCAGTATGAAAACTGAGCAGATCTCTAGCACATATTACATCCATGCTGTATTAAAAAAATGATAAATTGATTGATTTTTATGGGATTCCTGTATTGTTTAGAGAGGCTTGATCCCAATGAAATTCTCATATGTTGGATTACCTAATGAAAGTGTTACCCAGGGGATTCTGAGATGGTAAAACTGTAAGGTTTCCAATACCTCAGACTTATAAGTAGCATTTGTTTTATCCCATGAAATCTTTTTTTAGTCTGGCAATATTCATGGTGCCCTTGGGGGTCCTGTAGCACATTTCCACCAAAGAGCAGTTATTAAACATGCGTGGCCTGTTTCGTAACCCTGACAATGATGTGATTTTACTATATTCTTTATTTAAGGCATAACTGCAGCATGAAGGGGCATTTCAATAAAACACCTGAGGGTCTGGCTGAGGCTCTGGAAATTCACCCTTGCGTAGTGCTTTCTGATCCTTACTGGTGGAGACCAGTCCTCCCAAAGTGGTATTCTGGATGTACTGGTTCAGAGAAAAGTGCATAGACCTGCTCTCTGTAGAGCAGAGAAGGAGATTTGGATGTTGAAACTCTGAACCCCTCCCCCACAACACCCCACCCACCCACGTCGCTGGAGCTGCGATTGATCTGTGCACCGATCCGCCCGCGGTGGTGTGACGGGAGTCGGCCGCCGATCAATAATCTGAATGTGTTCAGGTGCAGATAATTTTGTGTGCTAGCCAGTGGTTGACTGTGCTCCCTGGCACGAAGCCATGCTCTGATTGGCTGGCAGGACGGCGTCCTGTGTCTCAGTGCCGGGAGTCCCTCTGAGAGCTGAGAGAGACGTGACCCTCCGACGTGTCTGTGACCCACCGCTCTTTCTGGACCTTGCAGGACAGCTGCAGGATGTTCCTGGAACAGAGGAAGAGAGGGAGAGAGAGAGAGAATGAGAGAGAGAAAGAGAGAGAGAAGGATCGAGAGGAAGAGTGAGAAAGCGTGAGAGAGAGAGAGAGACCAGGAATGACTAGGATATCTTTGCATGAGAGACCAGGAATGACTAGGATATCTTTATGAATGGACCAGGTACTGTGAAGATGTTTGTAGGAGAGCTTTGTGGATAAATACGATCAATGAATTGAGATAGTACTCATGCTGTACAAAAGTACACAGAAGCAAACGTTTCTGGCTATCTGCACTCCACTGCTCGTGATTTTTCACTTTTGTTCTTTTATTGGCTTGAACATGCTGCAGTTACAAACCCATATCAAAAGATGGCGCTGTGGTATTTGAATTAAAGGCAGATGACTCATCTAGGGAGAACACACTGGGGGAGTGGGGGATTCTCTCCTGCAGATAAATGAGATTACACAGAATACGGCGAGAACAGAGAGAAGATGTGTGTCTCACCATATCGGAGCTTGTTTGCATAATCAATATAGTTCAGATTCCAGTGGAAATGTAAACGTACAGATATATATACACACACACTGATGTCCACTCCACATTCATCACTATGTCCAGGAATCTGCTGCTGCCAGTTTTCCTTGTTCTAAGTGGCAGCAGTTTTGCTGATGAAAGGTCACTAGTTTTTCATATCAAAAGCATCAACAAGGGCGTCTGTGAGAGGTTGGGCTCCAAACAGCAACTCTGACTTGAGCAGAACACCCTCCGAGAGACACATCTAAATTCACTCCCAAGCACAGAGTCTACAGAGGCTTGCTGGGAAAATTGCAAACTAATCTCCTTCTCCTTGCCAGTCTGCCTAATACACTGAGAGATGACCTGCTATCCAATAAGAACAGGACCAGCTGTAGTATAATAGTGATTGATAATATACTTGAGCACATGTGCCTGTTCTCAGCTAGGTTCTGTAGGAACATTTTTTTTTGGCCGAAAAACACCCAAACCTGCACATTCCTGACTCACCACTCCCCCCGCCCCACGGGTCAAGGGTCACAGAGTGGGCGGTCCAGCTGTCTGGGCAAAGGGTGTAGAGGTGTGTACAAGCACGACTATGAACACGTGTGCGTGTATGTGTGTGTGTGTGTGTGTGTGCGCAGGCTTGCATGCACCTGTGAGAACGCTCTCATTAAAAATGCCTGGCTTCACTGCAGAACTGCTGCTAAAACTGTGGGTGAATGCACACACACACACACACACACACACACACACTCTTATGTACCAGACACCATGAGTTAACTGGAGCAGTAGTGAAGGGGAGAACCTTCTCTACATGAATTTCACAAAGCACAGCCAAAATCAAGAGGAAGACACTTTTAAAAATATTAGATTTATTTCTTGAATTTCTAAACAAGCTCCAATTCAGAAAGCTATGCACAAAGCAGGACATTTTCCAAACCTATTCCAGCCCACAGTGAGACAAAGCAGCAGTGTTTTGGTTGACATTGTATACAAACATTGTTTACAAACAATACCCACTTTTTAAATATCTTTGTTAATGCATATCTTTGTCCTACTTAGCTTTTCAGTCCATAGTAAATTAGTAAAAAAGTAAATAATGGTAACAATAAACCTTATTTATATGCCCCCGAGAGCAAATAGAGAAAATAAAATAGAAAAACTCCTTTTCCTGTTTCTGTTTCATCCTTTGTGTTGTCACACGTGTTAAAGTGCGTAAGTGAAGAAGGGCTTAACTGAGTGAAGTGTGCAGACAGATGCCCTGCTGTGTTCGCCTCCAGCCGCCTCCAGCCGGGCCGAGGCCTTCAACCCTGCAGCAGACTGCTCTCCTGCTCTTCCTCACCAGTGCTCATAGGCAGGTTTGCAGAGGGGAGCCGTGTGTCATTATAAGGTGCTGGCTGTCCTTGTGCAGGCCCCTGGCAGCACCAGCAGGGAACAGACAAACAGAGAGTCAGGCAGCCGCGGGGAGCCGGGTTCTCGGCACATTGCGGTCTAATGGACCCAGCACAGAACCGAACCCCGCCAGGCAAATCTCAGTGCTCCACACTACATAACGCATAAATAAATACTAACACAAAAAACATCAATACAGCAAGCCTTAATACAATAAAAAGGAACATTTGGTTAGGTTTGGTATCCGGACTTCAAATGCTTCAAACACACTGAACTAAAACTGGAGACCCAGGACATAGGAAAGCAAGAACTGATTTCAGAGATGATTGGTGAACTGGTTGGTGAAGTGATGTAATACTGGATGCAAATATGTGATCTAGGTTGGTGTCTGGAACAAACTTGATTTTTAATTTGCTTATTTGTTTTGGTATTTTAGCAAGGGCACTAAATACTCATCTCATTATGTGTTAAAGGCCTAGAGTATTAGATGGAGGTGTTCAGTTACACTCTAGAAACCCACCTACTGCTTTGCATAATTAGTGCTGATTGGTCTGATATTCTGATAATCAGACTGAAGTTCTTGACCACAGTTCCTATTAGGTGCCTCTGCACCTCTGTGCCATTTCTGTCTTTCTGTTTTGCCTTCTCTGTCTATCGTTGCTGATTGGTGGATTGATGTATTACTCATGACATGACCCAGATCACCTGGCCAATGGGCATTCAGAGTCCTCACCCATTTACGCTCATATACTCATGTACGTCTAGACACACTTGGATGTTTTACATTTACAGCATTTGGCAGTTTTTATCCAGGCAACTTACATAAGTGCTTTGCAGCCTCTATCACATACACATCCTCGCGTGACTATAGACAAGTAAGTGTTAAAAACACAACTGGACCTTGGCTAGAGGGGAAAAGAAGGCAGTAACCAATTTTAAGTGCATATTTACGTGGTTATTTAAGTGGCTATTTATTGACTATGTGAAGAGATGAGTTTTCAGTCTTTGTTTGAAGAATTGGGTGTTCAGTCAGAGGAGGGTCATTCCTCTGCTTGGGTGCAGGATGGAGAAGAGTTGATGTGCGTCTTCTTTGAGTTTTGAGGGAAGGTGTTTTATATTGAGACAGACTAAGACTAGAGAGGCAGTGTAGGGCAGAACTGGGATTGATCAGTGACTTTGGTTATGTGGGAGCTGCTCCAATTAAATTGTTTGGGGGGGGGGCATTGGAGAACTTCAGGAGGATGAAAACAAACTACACAGCTGCAGACCTGCAGGGGTCAGATGGCACTGTAGTTTTTGTTTTTTTACACTTGATTTATTTTATGTATTTGGTAACAACCAGAATTTGAGAAATAATACAAGCAGCCTGGTTGAAATAAATGACGCATTACACAAATCAGTTTAAAACAACAGAACCAACATATTTACAACATATATGCATATTTACAGCGAACCAAACTAAACAGCTCGTGTAAACATACATGTGAGTAACCAGAACTGTGCTGCTCACCGTCTCACTTTCACCAGCATGTTACACCCGTTGTATAAGATCTTCACTGGCTTCGTGTTAAGTACTGCATTTACTTCAAAACCAACCTTCTCACTTACAAAGCTCTTAATAAGTCTTAATAATATTGCTGAGGTCCTTTTGTGCTTTGGTGTCTGAGCATTTTCCAGATGTGCCCCACGTTTCTGGAACTCTCACCTTAAAGCAAACCTCTTTCAATGGCCTTTGACCTTCGCTAAACCTGATCCACCCCTGAGTTTTCACTGTGCTTCTTCCATGTCTTCTTTAATGTTTTAATTTTAGTGTTGTTGTGCTCACTGTGTTTTCTGGTGTCTCTTGTACTGCAGGTTGTCGTAGCATCTCTGGGTTCGTAGCATCTCTGGGAAAAGTGCTATATAAATAAGACCCCCCATTGCCAAGTTTGGGCCCTTAAGTAAGGCGCTTAATCCTCAGTTGCTCAAGATGTATCCAGTCATTGTTGTTAGTCACTGGATAAAAGCAGCAGGTAAATGCCGTGAACGTAAATGGTGCTGCCACCTGGTGGTTTGCATGATAGCTACAGCACAGGGAAGGCCTGCCAGGAGCAAGCTGTAGTAACCAATCTTGAAATGACAAGGGACAGAACAAGGGACAGAACAAGTATCTGAGTGGCTTCACTGGAGAGAAATGACCAGATTATGCTGATGTAGTGGAGGAACCTGCATGACCAAGCCAAGAGAGAACGATACTTGCTTATCCAGAAGGTTGCATGCTTTGTCAGTTGGAGTGATCTGATAATTCTTTAGTTAGATGTCAAGGTCTTGACCTGGAGAGATATCTCCAATGATATATCTCTAGTTAGATGTCAAGGTCTTGACGTGGAGAGATATCTCGGGTGATATATTTCAAGTGATATATCATAGCTCAGTCATGCTTCAAGTGATGAGCTGCCATGCAACAAGAGATGTCTGCCAGACATGTTAAACTACAAGCATTACCTTGTAGCAGTGGGAGGAATGGAAAAAAGAAGTGGTATGAGAAACTAGGCAAGCATATGACCTCACTAACAGAGGCTTATAATCTACTAGATTATAGGCTTTTATAGAGGTATTTATAGATTATAGGATTTAGAGGGAGAACAGGAGAGAGGCAAGTACTGAGCCTTGTGGGACACCAGTGGAGAGTCTGTATGGAGCAGATGTGGGTACCCTCCATGTCACCTGATACGGCTGTCCCTCAAGGTATGTTACGTTATATATTGGTGTTTTCTAAGTGTCATTTTATCGAACTTCACTTTATTAATCCTGTAAGTGTGCCTGGCAGGAAGCCATAGGAAGGTCATTACGCTAACACAAACAGATGGGCTATCTGACCACAAACTGACCAGCCACAAGGAAACCGAGCCTGATTAACTCAGAATGCCAGTAAACAGGACACAGTCTGTAATGTCCACCTAAATAAGTGGCCTGTGAGTGGAGACACAAGGGAGATGTTTCTAATTGGTGTTTCCAATATGTATATGCAAATTGTGCAGAGAGGAATTTTTATGGAATATTATTATATTTTGTTCCATATGCAACTGACAAATCAGAAGTCTACAATTAGTTTTACAAGGATTATCTTCTAGTGTGGAGAGATGGAAAGTGCAGATTGGGGAAGTATGAGTGGAAGGTACTGAGTGGAGAGATCTGGGGAGTATGGAGAAGTACTGAGTGGTATGGAGAGAAGTGTGGAGTATGGAGAAGTACTGAGTGGTATGGAGAGTACTGTGGAGTATGGAGAAGTACTGAGTCGTATGGAGAGAACTGTGGAGTATGGAGAAGTACTGAGTGGTATGGAGAGTACTGAAAAGGTGGAACCAACCAGGCAACATAAAGGCTCAAGATAATAAGAAAAAATGGATTATACAAAACAAAGACCCAGGGATGTAAAGAATAAAGAGATAACGTTGATTCAGTCCTCACTGGTTGCAATTCCTCAGCCTCTCCTTACTCTAATGACACTTTCTCTTATCCAACAGACCCTGTCATATTAGTCTACAGCAAACAATCTCATTTAGAGACCCATACAGCACTGCAGACTGTACAGAACAGAGAGACAAGAAGAAATGGGCCAGAAAAAGAAAATGGTAATGGAAATAATGGAGGAGATTAGAGGACATTGAGGGAAAGATTGAAGTAAAATAGAGGCTCTGTGTTTCTGTTAAGTGTTAAACTATGCCTTGCATTTCGATCTTTCCTGTTTGGAGGTGG
>JAOXYF010000004.1:17642888-17673670 GCA_028565775.1 Sternarchorhynchus goeldii
ATAGTGGTATGAACCAGTCCATACTGGTAAGAAACAGATCATAGTGGTATGAACCAGTCCATACTGGTAAGAAACAGATCATAGTGGTATGAACCAGTCCATACTGGTAAGAAACAGCATCGTATTTTTTCATAATAAAGTCCATCATTAATCAGACAAGCAAAATCAATGTCCCCACCCCCCTGTGGGTGGAGCACCGTAATGGACCCCCACCTTGACGTAGTAGGTGGTGAGGATGCGGCGGAGGTCAAACACCTGCAGCATGGAGGCTGCGCTGTTGTCTGTGATGCTGTAGCCCTCCAGCACGTACTTGGTGACGAGCAGCTCCCAGGCCAGCCAGCGCTGGCTGAAGGTGGTGTTGAAGGACAGCAGGTGGGGCAGGTGGCCCGGCTCACAGCAGCAGCAGCTCTCGTCCTCCTCCACGCCCTCCGTGATGGCCTCCACCTCCCGCTGCTGGCAGTACGTGCCTACACACACCCACACACACACCCACACACACACCTAATGGTAACCAAACATTATCTTTCTTTTTGTTTACATTTTTTTGTTTTTGTTAAAAGCACTTTTCAGTGATTTTCCTGGTCCTGACAGGGTAGGTAAGCTCTGACTTCCTGCTCAGTTAGGACATGTCCTGTAGATGTCCTGTACACACCCCTAAACTCCAGCCCCCTCAGCTGGAAGGTGACCAGGCCGTTTCCGATCTCCACCAGGTGCACCAGGGCGTTGAGGTAGTCGGAGGCCAGGATGAAGCAGTCGCCCGTGCCGTAGTTACCCCAGCGACCCAGGAGCAGGTCCCCACACAAAGAATACTGCAATGAACGAGTCAAGTGCTCGTAGAAGATCGAGTTCAGGTTGTTGTCGTCCGAGCCTGTGGGGGGGGGGGGGTGTCAAACTATGGGGCTGACTGGAATTTACACCTCATGTGTGCTGTAAAACATGCATTCTACATGCGTGTTCCTACCTGGGTTTCTGTCCAGCTGAGACGCCAGTCTGGTGTTGGAGTGATCCACTCGCTTAGTACTAAACACAAACACACACACACACACACACACACACACACACACACACACACACACACACACACACACGTCAATGCATTACTAATGTGAGAACAAAAGAAAAAGGGAAGAGAGAGAGGTCAAGGAGCGGGAGAGAGGGAGTCCTACTTGTAGTCTCTCTCCCAGAATTTGACAGGGCGCACGTAGGAGGTGATGAAGATGGCGCTGCCCAGGAACGGGTTGAGCGGAGTGGAGAAGACGGCGGAGATCAGCACCTGCACAAACAGCATGGCAGAGTCTGGGGGCGGGGCTAAGGACTACTAACACGCCGCATTCAGAGCATTGCTAGGTCTCACGCACACGCACACGCACACGCACACGCACGCCCCCACATGGGTGTGTAGCAGAAGGATACGAGGTACAGCGAATGGCTGGGCGAAGGCGTGGAAGGCAGAGCCCCAGGTGATCTGCCACGGAGCCATGTAGGTGTAGACAAAGTTCAGCTTGTACAGCAGCTCCCACAGCTACACACACACACACAATCAGCATATTACTGTATGTGTGTGTGTGTGTGTGTGCGCATGCGCGCGTGTGCGTGGCACAGACCTTGCTGAAGACGATGGACATGACGAAGAGGTCGACCAGCAGTGTCTCAGAGAGGTGACGGCAGTCGAAGGTGAAGAAGAGCACAGTGAAGAGCACAGTGACGTACTGATAGGTGGGACTACTGAAGGACAAGCGCAAGAGCTTCAGCCCAGACACTGTGATGAGAAGAGCTACCACTCTGGGGGGAGCGAGGGAGAGAGAGAGAGAGAGAGAGAGAGAGAGGGAGAGGGAGAGAGAGGGAGAGGGAGAGGGAGAGGGAGAGAGAGAGGGAGACAGAGAGAGGGAGAGAGGGAGAGAGAGAGAGAGGGAGAGGGAGAGAGAGGGAGAGGGAGAGAGAGGGAAAGAGAAGGAGGGAGAGATAGGGAGGGAGAGGGAACGAGCGAGAGAGTGAGTAAGAGAGAAGGAGAGAGAGAGGGAGAGGGAGAGAGAAGGAAAGAGAGAGAAGGAGAGAAAGAGAGAGGGAAAGAAAGACTGAGGAAGTGAGGAGTGGTTAAATGAGAGAGAGGGGAGGTGATGGAGGGAGAGAGGGAGAGAGACTGAAAGAGAAGGGAAGACTCAACTGGAGGGAATCTCACACACAGAATGAGGTGCACAGTATGTGGTTCCTCCTGGGTCAGCCTGTCATGTCCTGTTTAATGGGCTTTCCATTAGTCACTCATAATCTGTTACAAAGTCATCCAGAAAGGAGAGTTTAAAGACCTGTTCTTCATTTCAGTCCAACCTAATTATCAAATGAAATATTCGGCTCTGTTCCAGGGCCCAATGAATGGACAATTTCCCCCTTTTGTGGGCGACACACAGATTTATGGTGATTAGACCCACCTGGGGGATACCGTGGAGAACTCCATGCCTAGAAGTGCGTTGGTGGCTTCCAGAAAAATGACACTGCAAGAAATGCGGTTTAAAACCCGCAGGCTGAGGAGGATTTGGGGAGGCACACACTGACGACTGACTGCAGCGCTGAGCTAAGGGTTAGGGCTTTTAGCAGAAGCTTTTATCAGAAGAGCTACAGTGGTCAAGGTCACACAGCCCAAGCCTTGATTGTCATAAACAACAATGAGAAATAATAGGAGTCTATGGAAACCATTGAAGTTTCAAGAAAGCTGAGAAATGCATGCTATATTAGTGAGAGTTCATAAAGACTAGAGACAAACTAGAAATATAACAAAGGAGAAACAAGCACAGGTGGTAAAGACTAGGCAGTACCAAGGAGGAGTCAGATGTGCTGTGGACCAATCAGCAGCAGATGAAACAGGGAGGACACACCTGCTGAGGGTGGGCCATATTAGCAAGAAGGAATTGTCTCACCAAAAAACACTATTTCACCCTTCATCTTTACATAGGTCTTATTTCTACTCTGAACACCCACTACGCAGTTGACAAATATTCAACAACTCTGTGTGTATAATATGCATGACATCAATAAACCCACGTTCTGATACCCGCCATGCAGCTGGGTGCCTTCAACACACACAACAGGTTCTTATTGAAAGTCAGGACACTGTTATAGGTCACCTTGACAACGTTGGTACAATGAGCAAAACAACCTCCTGTGGGGAAAGTTAACCAAAGTTGGACATGAGTGTTTTATTCATTTATAAAGGCACATAAGAATGCTACGACTCTAACAGTTCAATCAGAAAATAAACACTTAAAACGTTTGTTTTCGAATGTTCCTGCTTGCTGTCTGACCATGTTATCTTTTAAATAATGACATTGAAATATTGAGGGGGGTAAAGAGGTGAGTGGGTTCACACTCGGACGCCCTGTGGGTTGTTATGGGGGACGTCCCTGTGGGTTGTTATGGAGGATGTCCCTGTGGGTTGTTATGGAGAATGTCCCTGTGGGTTGTTATGGAGGATGTCCCTGTGGGTTGTTATGGAGAATGTCCCTGTGGGTTGTTATGGAGGATGTCCCTGTGGGTTGTTATGGAGGATGTCCCTGTGGGTTGTTATGGAGGACGTCCCTGTTTCTCTTATTTCTAAGGAAGATTATCCAGATGCTCCACTTGAGTCCTTATAAATATCCCTGTCTTTGAAATGTGTGTTTATGATGTGTGTTTATATATGTGTTTTGATGTGTGTTTATATGTGTTTATATATGTGTTTATATGTGTGTTTATGATGTGTGTTTATGATGTGTGTTTATATGTGTGTTCATGATGCAGGCTACTTTCTTAATTTCAGTGCCATCTACAGTCACATCTAGGTGTACAGGTGCAGTACTAGAACATCTCATAATTTCTGCACGTTGTCCTTCCCATGACCTTACCAGGCAAGAGACTGATGCTCTTCTGCACTGCCAGAACGACTCCTCTGGCACTGCCAGTCCTGTGGGCAGAATGACTCCTCTGGCACTGCTGTTGTGTGTTGTGCTAGAAGGCTGATGTTTAGATGCCCTCCCCCCCTTATCAGGATGTGCATCATGTCCAGACATTAGACAACAGAAGACTGATCCATGAATGTCTTTGCTTTGGTCTGCATTAGCCAGCAGCCAAGAACAAGCACGAGCTGAAGAACTAAAGCTGGACGTTTGAACAGCTGGCCTCAGTTGTGCTGGACGCTGTAGGATTTCAGGACAGAGTGTTTCGGGTCATATGCAGGCCTGTCACCTCCGTCAGGAGTGTGACGCGTGAGGGTGAAGTGGATGACAGACGGAGCGTCGGCCGGAGCCGTGTGCTGATGGCATGAGGGAGGGAATGTTTGCTCGTCCAAGCTGACTGATGACGGGCCCACAGGGGGAGGGAGAGGGAGAGAGAGAGGTAGGGTTAGGGTTATAGGCAGGCAGACTAGACCGTGGTTAAATTATTCTGCTAGACAGTGGTAATATGTAAACAGACATGGGAAGGAGAGAGAGAAGGGAATCATGTTTGGAGAGATAATGTCCTCCCTCTCTCCCCTCTGCTCTTTCATTTCCTCATCAAACAAAAGAGGGCACTTGCAGAGAGTGGGAATTTTTTTGTTGTTATCACAAAAAGACAAACAAGCGTCATCTGAAAGAACAGCTCATCATTCACAGGCTAGAAGAAAGAGACAGACAGGGAGAGAGACAGAAAGAGACAGACAGGGAGAGAGAGAGACAAGGAGAGAGAGACAAAGCGAGAGAGTGACATACAGGAGAGAGAAGGGGGGTTCTACTTCTTTTCATCTTTACATCAAAGGATGCAGAGATCCACTTCACATACACTCAGTCTCTGATGATTTGTTTCTGGTCTGTACTGGTGCTTTCTGGCCCCGCCCTTCCTCCCTTGTGACCCGTGGAGACCTGCATGGACCCAATCACAGCGAGGCTTTCTAGTGCCCGCCCCCGCTCTGCAGAGGACTGTAGTGTTGTAGTGTGCTTGACCTGAATGGTGCCTCTATTGTATGGCAGTTTTCAGCACAAGCAGAGTTTTATTCTCGGCTACCTATTGAGAGCTTTGCAAAATAAGAGGAAGAGAAACAGAGGAAGGCCCATCTGGTCCACACAATCATCTCTGAACTGCCCATATATTCAGAGCAGTTATTCATTTGAGTGTGCAGCTCTGGGAGTGGGACTTTATTTACTCACTGTCAGCTGGATGGAGGAAGTGTCATATGATATTTACAATGTTTCATGTATGCAAAGTGTCATATTATCTCAGTATAAATATAACTTGCCCTGGATGGTACCAAAGTTTGAGAAAACATCTACACAAACATCATGAAGAACAAGGTGGTATCAAATACAAGCCTGGGACAAACTGTAGAGGATTACTGACGAGGTTGTGGCTACCAAACTGGGAAGCTGGTTAGAGTTGAGGGCATAATAGATGGAGCAGAACGCAGGCAGAAGAGACTGAGACTAGGACAGAGGTTCACCTGTCAACAACATGGTGGCTCTAATCATACTTCCAAAGCCATGCATGAGTGATTCAAACACAAGAACGTTGGTTGAGCAAAGTGACCAAGGCCAAACCAGTTTTACCTGGAAGAATGTGCATAGGTGTTGGCATTGTAAGAAATTCGGCAATGTGTGTGTGGTGTGATGTAAGTCCAAGCTTACCTGTAAGTCCAAGGTTACCTGTAAGCAGATCAAACAGTGATTGTGACTTAGCAATACAGGAATCAATCCAGAGCCTACAGGAGTGACAGAGGCAAAATTCCTCCTGACTTACCCACTGTACTAAATATTCAACTCCATCACAGACAAACCCATCCCCACAAATACTGAACTCCATCACAAACCCACCAACCCAAATTCTGAACTGCATCACAAACCCACCACTCAAAATACTGAACTCCATCACAAACCCACCACCCCAAATACTGAACTCCATCACAAACCCACCACCTCAAATACTGTCCAACAGTGCCCTTGAATCTCACTGCTGAAAACCACATCATCAGAGGAATGCAAGATGCACTCTGAGAGAGATGCTTATTGAGTGGCTGTTGGTAAACGTTTGGATTGTGATGAACATCTTGTGGTAATCTGATCCACTGATAATCTACATCTTCTACAGTGAATGCAAGCCTGGGACTAAAGGGACGGAGCAGGAACCAGTAGCCATGTCACTGATAGAAAAACAGGCGTAAGTATCAGTAAGTATGTTTTGTTGAGGGATCAGCAACCAGTGGGGTCAACTTGCCAATATGTTGATTGATTATTCGCTAGTCACTGCCATGTGTCATTGAGCTTGTTAACAGGCCAAAGTGGGATGTTGGATGAACTGTGTTCATGAAAAGTTCTGTTCTTTTCTCAGGTTGGTCTGTAATAGGCTGAATGCCCTGTAATCTATCCTCACTGATTGAATAATGCTTCATATATGGAGAGGGGTGACCTGTAAGAATGACTGGTTCTACATCAAGAAGACCACAGACATCCTCATCTGCACACCAGACTGGGTGATAAACTCAATCAGAGTCACTACTTCACAAAAAGGAATCAGCACTGATTGACACTGAAAAAGTCAAGGACCTCAGAAAGTCCATCCCAAAGACATTGTCAGCTTTGTCAACCCCATTGAAATCTGCCATGAAATGATTTTAGGTTCCAGGCGGACAACAACTGGATTATCTAAGTGAGAAAAACACTGGTATTATCCATAACTGCAACAAGGACGTCTGTTAACAGTGTTAACAGCACACCCCCAAGGCTGCACAAAATTCCTCTGATAAAGTAGTCATTTGGGCTCCCATTTCAATCAGAAAAGAAACATCCTATTCCCCTATTTGAACATCAACAAAGGACTTATTTTCACACATTTACTGATGGTATAAAGATGGGCAGAAGTAGCAAGGCTGGTAGTCAGTGCTCCTTGTACAGCTTTGAAAGTAGCAGATATCTGTTTCTGAGAAAATCGCGTTCCTGTTTCTGAGAAGATCTGTGTTCTTTTTACGCCAGTCTCTGGTTCTTTTTTATGTACCACTGCTGGACACCATTCTTTGGTTCCTGTTCCTGTGTGAACTGTCTTCAACCTGCACCTGCTTAGTAGCAAGAGCTGGGGATGCGAATCATAAATCATCATCTAGACCAGGGGTGTCAAACTCAGCCACTTAAAGTGCCATATTGAAAAATCTCAACTAAATTGGGGGCCAGAGAAAGTGCATATTTTAATTCATTTTAAAATAACATTTTACTATATGACCTCAGCAGTCCACCTTTTATTCAAAATATGCCAAAATAACAACTGCAAAAATATAGGCACTTGAAGTAGACCTGGAAATATTACTGTAATAGTGGAAATGTTCGAAATACTTTAAAAATGCATTCATATAACCATAGACTACATTAGCTACAGGTGATTTCAAACTTCTTTAATTGTACACTTTGTGCAATATCTTGATGTAAAGGCATGTATACATTTGCATGTTGCATGTTGATGTTGTATGACAGGTTTCCCCTCACAGTGTATCTTGTGCTCTCATTGATTGAAGCTTGACACCACAATCACTACTAGACACAACCTGTTCCAACACTTTTCACACTGCAGGATTTGGACTTGCTGACAGATCCAGACAGATGGGTAGTCCAGGATTTGGACTTGCTGACAGATTCACATTTAGCATGTGAAATATTTTTCGGGAATGTGAGTGTTCGGCAAGCCTCTTGAATCACGTCTTTGAACAATTCACACATAGCAATCGAAAGCTGATTTTTGAGCTCTGATTGAGTGCTGATTTGCCTCCTATCTGGATCTTTTCTCAGCAACCTCCAAAGCCTGCTGGCGAGTGGAAAATCAGGCCGAAAACTTGTGTAGTGTGAACTCGGCATGTGTTGTGGTACAACTGCGGTGGAACCACTGTCCCATAGCTGCAGTGCATGCTGGAGACTGTAGTGCAGAGTATTGTGAAATGGGCTGTGAAAAATCAAAAACATTTTGAGGACCAGATTGGATTTTGCTGTGAGCCTGATGTGCCCATGGGCCTTGTGTTTGACACATGGGCTCTAGATGATCGAACTCATGTGTGAGATTCACAGCTTGACTATCTTGCTTTCTCCAGTTTGGCGTTTCAGTAAACAAGGCCATGTGTCTGCCAGCTGCACAAAGTATGGTCCATATTTGGAGTCATCAGTGGCCCCTCCTTTTTTTCTGTGAACATTTCTGTCTCCAGTCAGTAACTCTCTAACATTTGTGAGTAAACCACATATTAAAAACTTTACAGCACTGGTCAGTATCTGTACTGTTATCACTCTACAATACCCTATCATCTAGCTCTTTGTTATCTGTCACATTAATATTTCACTCACTGTATTAATAGACCCTTGCAGTGAACACTCTTCACTCACTGTATTAATAGACCCTTGCAGTGAACACTCTTTACTCACTGTATTGATAGACCCTTGCAGTGAACACTCTTCACTCACTGTATTGATAGACCCTTGCAGTGAACACTCTTCACTCACTGTATTAATAGACCCTTGCAGTGAACACTCTTCACTCACTGTATTGATAGACCCTTGCAGTGAACTCTTGTCTTATCCTTTGCATGGGATCAGTAAATTCAAGAGTCATTTTTCTTGGTTGATCCAGAGTTTTGGCGTCTAGGGTAACATGTCTGACCTTCAGTTTGGTTTCTTTGAAGTCATCCTGTTATTTCTCACCCCAGCAGTCACCTGAGTCAGTGAGCACATCTGTAGATGCTTTAGCATCACTAGTTGTGATTTACTGTCACTTCCAGCCTTTTCTGAGGGAGAGCAGGTTTTAAATCAGTGTTTAGAGCAGTGTTTAGAGCAGTGTTTAGAGCAGTGTTTAGAGGGTTCTGCATACATAACAGCCAAATCTGGATACAGTCCAGTTGGAGCTGTAAGATGCTCATTCTCACAGTGACACGGCTGTCCTGGTGTAAGGGCTGAGTGTGCACGGCCCTGCCTCACCCCCAGAGAGCGAGTCAGTCATTTACTGGAGCCTCTTATATTTTTGGGGGGTTTTTTTTGAGCATTTGAAGCAGATGTTTCATGCTTTTTTACACTCTTCAATTAGTTGATCATTGTGCTTGATCAGACATGCAATCCAGTCCAGTATTTTGCTTCTCTAGTTGTGAGGATTTAGACCTGGAGTTGAGTTTAATACTGAAAAAGTCTTTCTTCAAAAAAAACTTGCAACACTGATCATGACTAAAGAGCAAAAAAAAAAAACCCACTGAAATTAATTTTTATATTATTACAACTTCACCTATTATGATTGCAAATCATTTTACCTAGGCAACTTTGGTCCTCCCTTATCTAAAGAGCTGGTTTTATATTTAGGAGGTTTCCAGGAGTCGTTCCCTAAATGTTCTGAGCTTTGCCTGTCGGCTATAGTGAGTTAACAGGATAAACAATCAATTATAGCAGTACTTCTCTCAATCGCTGGAATGAATCAGATTGCTCTAATCCCAATTTTGTCTTCACCAACAATGAAGTAAATCCATCTCACTGTTTCTCTTTTGTCAGGACAATGGTGATAATCAGTGTGTCATCAGGGTCACGGCACCAAACTGTTCAGCAGTGCTGAGCCTCAGATTCATGATGTTTAAATACATGTGTGGAGAAACTTTGGGTCATTTTTATTTCTTAGCCAGAAAGAAATGTATAAGTCTAAAGAAGGGAGTGAATGTAACACCAGGTAGTCAGTTTAATTACAGAAGTGATTAAACTTAAAACAAACAACAACAACAACAAAAAAAAAACAGGAAAGAGGTGGAGGAGACAGAGGAGGGGAATAGATAAGGAGAGGTGGAGGAGACAGAGGAGGGGAATAGATAAGGAGAGGTGGAGGAGACCTCACAGGCAGTCGCCAGGACACAGAAGAGTTACAGAAGTACAAAGGTCATATAAAACAGGTGAAATTAAAAAGATAACATAAAACAGGTGATATGAAACAGGTGAAATAAAACAGGTGCTATAGAACAGAATCAGAAACAATCCCAGAATAAACAAACACATATGAATCTGAATTTATGATTCAGATGTGCAAAGCTGTTGGAACTGTACCCTAAAAGACATGCAGCTGTAATTGCATCAAAAATGTAATAACTTAGTATTCAACAACCCCCCTACTTATTGGTCCTGGGAGGAGTGATTTGCATTTAATTAACCTTTATAATGCAATTAAAAATAGACTTGTTGACATTCAAATGTTTGAGAAATATATGTCTCAGTGAAATGGTAAACAAATGATAAACAAATGATAAACAAATGTTTAACATGGCAAAATGTGAAAAGGTTCAATGGCATCGAATCCTTATGCACGGCAGTACGGCACTGTATTCTGGGTAATTTTACAGGGGCATCATCACAGTCTGGAGTCCAGCTGCTGATGTGCACAACCTTACTGCCTGGGCCCATCAGAACCATAACCACATCTTACTGGCTGCTGTTTGGGTGCCGCATAAACTCCAAGCCATGATGGCATGTTGGATATTGGACAGCACACGCGTTGTTATGTGTGATACAGGTGTGTTTACATGTGGTGGTGTCTGTTAAACAGGGAGGTGAATTGTTACACACAGTGACACAGTAACCAGCAAAGGCAGCATCCAACATTCATCATGTGCCTTGAAAAAGGGCAACAAGTGTTTTTAAGTTCGGCCTTCCGTGTAGTTTTGGGCAACGGGGCCCCAGGGAAGTCATGAATAAAGACACAGTAGATATGCCTTGCGGCACCACTGCATGAAGAAGCTCCTCCATCACCTGCTACCAACAGCAATGGCAAAGGTGCTTAGCCAAAAACAAACAAGCCTCGCTGAAAAAATGACAACAGTTGAAGACAATTTTTATGAACAATCCCTCAGCATGAGAGGCGGAGGCAGGACTGGGCGTTCAGAATGGACCATTTCTAGTTACATTACAACATTTAGCAGATGCTCTTATCCAGAGCATCTTACAACAGTGCTAGCACAAATCCTAGATAGTCCAATTATCAACTGAACTGACATACTGACCACAACATTAGTAACACTGGTAACACTTTAAAAGTATGCTTGTTACAGTGTTAATTACACTTGTTATAGTTCTTGTTACAATTTTACATATCATAATCAATGTGTCACAAATGCACAACTGATAGTTTGTAGGTAAATAATGAACTACTGCATACAAGTTTCTGGAATACTGAATGTTACTGGAGTACTGAACTTATCATTCATGTCACTTGGCATCTCTATGCGCCAACACTCCAGGTAACCATGGTAATCAGCTAATGAGCTGGATCAGGTGTGTTTGAACAGGTAAGTAATTAATCAGTGCTGGACTCCAAACCTCCAAGAGCAAGAGTTTGACTTTATGATGTAGAATAAAAAGTCCATTCAACCAGTGAATCTAAAAAGTCTCATAAAACGTCTGATAAAGTCTAATAAATTTCTGATTAAAAAAAAAATCTGAACTTGGTTCACTGCTGAACCGGTTGCACTGCTGAACCAGCTGGAGCTCATGTAAACATAGTGACACACACTCTGTAATTCCTTATCAGTTAAGCCCCATCTTTACTGCTTTTACAGTTGATAAAGATTATTCAACACATTAAGAACTACACCATACATAGTGTACATATCAATACACGCACACCAAAGATATAGTTTTCTGAAAGCATAATTAGTAAAGTATATTAAATAAGTTACAGTTCAATTAAAAACTAGAGTATAAATATGAAGGGTATGACCAAAAGTTTAAAAAGGACAAAGAAATGGATCACACTTTTATAAGCAAAAGGTTGAGCTTACCTTTCTGACAGCTGCCAACCCTGCAAGCAAAAGCTCAGAGTGTTTGCTCCCATGTGGAGAGTCTTTATTGAGGAGTTCATGCAGTACTGAACATGCCCTACTAACACCTTTACCTTGTAAAACTTTGGCGTTCATAGCAAACCTGCCATGGTTTGGCCTGTTGTCTACCCATAACCACCATCCCATAAAACTGGCTGATTGCGCACACACTTCCTGGGGCCCTCCCCCCCCCCTCCTCTCTCCATCTCTTCTCTCTCTCGCCTCTCTCTTCTCTCTTATTCTCTCTTCTCTCCCTACTCCTCCTTTCTTTTCTCTTCCTCCTTATTCTCCTCCTCTCAGTCCTCTCTCCCTCCCCTCTCTCTTCTCTCATCGTCCATGGTCATTCAAATGCAAAACAGGACACTTCTTAATAAAATACAATCCTGCTGAAGAAAGTCTGCTTTACATTAACTGGGTCCTGTGAAATATACTTTAGTATGAACACCATGAAGGAAACTGACATGGGCTCTGAACATTTTTTTGAGGTATAAGAGACATAACTTTGGCATTATAATGGAAAATCAAGACAGACCAATTTAGTTCTCACACAGTCCAATCAGCCAGTTCTCACACAGTCCAATCTCACCAAAGGCTGCTGACAGGTCTTATATCACTGTTTTGAGTCCTGCTGCATCAGCTGTGGTGCCCCACACTGAGACCTATGAGCTCCTGGGGGGGTTATACAGCTCCACAAACAGCCACAGAATCTTGTAGGTATCACAGGTGGATGTTTTAGGCCTTGGCACAGTGAGAGGATGGTTGGGTTGCAAGCTGACCTCTCCAGACCTCAATGGCATCAATTTTGGACGGGTCCTGAAGGGTTCTGGTGACCCAGAAAAATCCTGCACATTCTCCTCACCCCCTACATGTTTAACAGTCCATGGAGGATTTCAGTTAAATGCTGACGTGTTTTCTTTTTATGCCTGTCCAGTTGAATCAGCGTAACTCGTCTTTTTGTGGAAATTCACACCAATAAATTCTGTCTTCAGATTTACGATGGTCACAGAAAAATTTCTTTCCCCCAAGACTGTAACAGACTCAAGTTTTTTGGAGGCACTTTGAAGACTCAGAAGA
Source organism: Sternarchorhynchus goeldii (assembly GCA_028565775.1). Classification (NCBI taxonomy): domain Eukaryota; kingdom Metazoa; phylum Chordata; class Actinopteri; order Gymnotiformes; family Apteronotidae; genus Sternarchorhynchus; species Sternarchorhynchus goeldii. The sequence goes on from JAOXYF010000004.1 coordinate 17,655,769, forward strand.
TGAAGATCAGATATCTTCATCTTGGGACCTTGACTTTCTAGTCCTGATTTTTGTAATCGTTTAGAGTTCAAACAGTTATTGCAAGAGATTTGTCCTTACATCTGATCCCTAGATAAAGGCAGCAGGAGTTAAAAGCATATCTGGAGTTACTTGAACTTCCAGGGGTGACATTTGAATACCTATGTTCCATACCATTAATAACTTCCAGTGAGTACAAAATCCAGGGCTGGATTATGGATTCTGGACCTTTGACATAGATTTTCATAGTGTGCAATTTCTGGGCTCTCAAAAACAGCATGTTCTTTCTAGACAAAAACGACCCTTGAAAAGAGCCCAGCTGATGCCAGGAGCTTTGCTTCAGTCTAAGTGGCTTTACTGGAGCTGTGTAAAGGTTTGTAAAAGCAATTCATGTTGAAAGCATAAATCATCACCCTCAAAAACCTCTTCTTCCAACCCTGTCAAGAGGCTGTGTGGGTGAGTAGGAGAGCCAGGAGCAGAGAGCCAGGGCCATGCTGACCCGGCCCGGCCCCGGGACCACGCTGAGCTGAGCAGGCCCCATGAGCACAGAGCCACACCTGGGTCCTGGCGCTGGCCAGCCCTTGAGCACAGTGCCACTGAACACATGCGTCTTGTCAAATGCATATGCCATGGTACCATACTCATGCATAGCTATCGAACCCCTGCACGTGTGTCACAGGCCTCATCTGCATAATCTGCGTTAAGGGGAACAAAGGCCCTTTCAGCTCCAGGAGCCCCAGCCACAGGAAGCTGAGAGGAATTCTGGGCCTTTCATGTGGGAAACAGCAAGGATCATGTCTAGATGTTTTTGATCTAAGTGTGGATCTGGCCCAGAGCTCCTGAGAGTAACACTGCACCTCCAACAACCCCCAGCATGGAGCACACATCTCTTCAACATTTTAATATGAACATGTTGTTCTGTGGCCATATTAGTGGAAAGATCCTTAGAGTACAGGGAACAGGAGATGAGTGGGTTTGATCATCACTGTGACAAAAGTGTGTCAACACTGTGATTGATTAACATGTGTCAACACTGTGATTGATTAACACGTATACACTGTTTGATTAACATGTGTAAACACTGTGATTGATTAACGTGTATACACTGTGATTGATTAACATGTGTCAACACTGTGATTGATTAACATGTGTAAACACTGTGATTGATTAACATGTGTCAACACTGTGACTGATTAACCACATTTCTTCATTTAATGTTTACTGAGATTTGGAAACTTTTAGTTCTGGTTTGTGTGGCAGAAGTTTCTGAATGTGTTGGAGTTTCTGCATTTGTAGGAGTTTCTGCATTCTTGCTCCCATGAAAGAACTGTGATCAAACAAAATTAAGTCTAAATTAAAAATGAATGATGCTTTACTAATACATTTTAATTCAGTCCAAATTAAAACGAGTAATATTTTGCTAATATATTTGTATTAAGTTGAGTGAAGATTCCCTGCTAGCATGTCTTGTCTGTTTCAGCTGGACAGAGGAGAGCTTTGCCCTGGCTGAGAGCCACTAATCTCACAATCAATAAAGCCTTCCTCCAGATCTACTCCAGGACTAATAAAGATTATAGCAGTTGAGAAAAGTTTAACCCAAATTTAGTTTGGCCTTGGAGAGTTGATGTTTATCTCACCAAATAACTAATTAAATAAAACATCATTAAACACCCGATAATACTTTAATTGTAATACTTAATTAGCTTACATAGGAAGTCCTCTCAATTTTTAGATGGCATTGTACATGCAAACCAAAAAACTTTGCCATGATAAGCAGTTAATGAAATGAACACCCTGTATGCAGTACAGGACTCTGTGTGCAGTACAGGACCCTGTCTACAGGACCCTGTGTGTAGTACAGGACCCTGTGTGCAGGACCCTATGTACAAGTCCTTGTGTGCTGTACAGGACCCTGTGTGTTGTACAGGACCCTGTGTACAGAACCCTGTGTGCTGTAAGGACCCCAAGACCCCAAGGCCTTTACAAGGTTAGGGTTTTACTGATGTCTGAGACAGAGAAACACGGGGACCAACAGGAAGTGATGGAGCCCATGTGATGACTTCTGCTCTGTCTCTTTGAAAGCTTGGAACCACACTCCACAATAAAAGTCTACTTAGAACTACACACAACATTAAAAGTCAAGTAAGAACCAGCTCCTTAAATATTTCCTGATACATAAATACATCTACATTCAGATCAGAAAGCTCGTTGTATGTGTGGGCATGATCTATGTACAAATAACATTTCATCTCAACTGCTGTTTTAAACTGTTCTAAAAACTCTTTGGGAGGTTGCGAGCAAAGAGGAAATGAGTTTTAAGTGCAATTGATTTGCCTACATAAGAATTAGCTGCTCTTAATGAAACCCTGAGCTCAGAGCAGGGCCCAAATCACAGAGGGATCCACTGGCATGAGCAGAAACACCAATAAGCCTATGGTGAAAAAAACCAATAAAGGGAGCAACAAAGGAACTGAGTCAGAGTGACTGCGCTCCAGACCCAATGGTGCCTGACCACTGACACACCGTGTGCATTGGCGTGGTAACAAAGTGCTACACAACCATTCAGCCAAATCATTTTCTACTCTGGCCAAGAAAGACTCGGACTCACACAGAAGCGTGAAAGACTCGGGCTCACAGAAGTGTGAAAGACTCAGACTCACACAGAAGCGTGAAAGACTCGGGCTCACAGAAGTGTGAAAGACTCGGGCTCACACAGAAGTGTGAAAGACTCGGGCTCACAGAAGTGTGAAAGTCTCAGGTTCACAGAAGTGTGAAAGACTCAGACTCACACAGAAGTGTGAAAGACTCGGGCTCATAGAAGTGTGACAGCAGCCCAACTTGAAGTTTCTGCGGCTGGAACAATGGCTGCCAAAAGATACCAAAGCAAAGCCTGCCTGGAAAAAACTAAGTGAATAAGCTGTGTTGTGTTGACTGGGTGAATAAGTGATGTTCTGATGACTGGGTGAATAAGTGATGTTCTGATGACTGGGTGAAAATTATCAGCAGCGTTACATTTTCTCCCTTTTATTAATGGAGCCCATTGCATGAACACTTTACATGATTGCACTGGCACCGAGCATAACCCAGCATTACCCCACATAACCCATTATAACCCAGCATTACCCCACATAACCCATCATAACCCAGCATTACCCCACATAACCCATCATAACCCCAAATAACTCAACATAACCCAGCATAACCCATCATAACCCAGCATATCTCAGCCTGTGTTTATTTTAAGGTTCAAGGTACATGTGTGTTGTGTTCCTGCTCTGAGTGCATTTTGGCTCCTTGGGGACTTGTAATTTGTGAGTGGGAACAAATGTGCATTTGTTAGATATTCATTTCATATAACGTCATACTTGTTATCTAGATTAAAATAAATGTGTGATGTACAGTACAGTCTGGGTGTGACGTTTCATGTACAGTACAGTCTGGGGGTGATGTGTGATGTACAGTACAGTCTGGGGGTGATGTGTCTTGATGGCTTTCCCACCGTCTGACAACTGCTGTTCATGCAACATCATCATCCTCATCATGCACTTGCTTGCAGAGAGTAATTAACTGCTTCATGTGCTTCGATTTAACTTGGTACAAAACAAAACATTTTAAAAACATTGTAAAAATCCCTGATACTAATAAGTCTAAAACGTCAATTACTTAAATCATATTAAAACGTAAGACTAAAATAGTAGTAAATGCTATAATTTGAGTGAATTTCTCTTTCTCTTTTGCTAAGTTTGTGAACTGAGCTCCTGAAAATGTGTGTGAGACACCTGAATGCAGAGTGGGGAGGGAGAACAAAGAACAAGGAGATGCTTTTAAAATGATCATATCATTCCTCATCTCTACAATGGGCTCGATGACCGTCTGAAGGACCTGCTGTGGTCACTATCTGAGGACTTATTGAGAAGGATGCAGACAGAGGTCGCTTTTGTATAGTCGGATCGTGCACGTCTCACTCTCCACTCGACAGCCCACCAGTAACAAACAGTCCATTTGCAACCTGAGCACTACACAGATGGCTTTGAAATATTCATGTGCTGTTCTGCAGCTCCAGAAAGCACTTTTACCAGGGATAAAATAAATAAAAACACTAAATTGTGTAAATTGCATGCTTTGAATAATGCTGAATTGCTGTCCACATTATGTGACCAGGATTGCTTTTAAAAAAAGATAAGTCCTGGGTGGTTTTACCCTGTTATTATCACACTACTCGCTGCAAGCATGCAGCTTTTCTCTTTTGTAATGCAGCCAAACATTCATCCCCCGTGCCAGTCATGTGAGAAAGAGCTGGCACCCAGCCCGGGCACACCACGGGGTCAGGGGTCAGCTCATCACCGCTGGGCCACCTGCACACAGCCTCGGATCAAAACACTTATGAGCAGAGCTTTCTCTTTGGGTCCCGCAGGAAACATGCTGGAGAGACACTCGGAATATTTAGCTTCCAAAAGCCAAACAGGACAGACCTGAGCTCATTTAAGGGATCTTAATTTCACAGCTGTGGTTTTGTCAGTATCCCACTCTGACCATTATAGAGACCCTACTGGAAAAGAAACATCATTCACCTTAATGCTGAATTTCAAGAAAGATAAAATTACAGAATGTTAGAAGGGAATCATTTGATGGAAAGTTGCCTGGATCTTCACACATTGTGTCGTGGGAAACTGACAGTAATTATAATAAATTTTCCCAGAGGAATGAGGTTGTAATGTGGGGGGCAAACACACGAGTGAACGAAACACCTGACATAAACAGAGTGGATACAGAACACCATCCAACACCTCTGCTGTGATATTACCTGGTATATGGTATATATGCTATATACTGTATATGGTATACTTGATAAGAGTTTCTCTACTAATCTACAAAAAATCTCCAGACTGCTGCAGGTGGAAAGCTGTCAGAATATCAATAAATATGACATCTGATGGTACAAAACATGGTATTAAAGGAAATTAAAATCTCTGCATGAATGAATAAACAAATTCAGAAAGAAGAAAGAAGAAAGTGTCTGTGACAACATGTTGGCTCCCACTGTAAACATACCGCAGGGCTTCAGCATGTCAGAATTACCGAGGTGAAAAGCTTTATGTAACTGTGGCATTTTCAATGACGGTAAGTAAACTGATTTGATCCTTCAGTCCTTCGCTGGTTCCTCACTGGTTCCACTGATCAAACTGGTTTCACTGGTTACACACTGTACAACAGCACGGGGCAGTGGATCTGACAGATGAAAATGAGCAGAGGTTCCCCACAGATCCTGCACGCTGCCCTCAGTCGCTGGCTTTCACAGAGCTCGTACCGTATGTATGGGCTGCATTTGATGGGATCAGAGAGGGTGGAATCCCTGCAGGGCACCAGAGCAGGGGGACTAAGTGCTACTTGCTACTTCCAACACGCTGTTAACCACCAACCACGGGACATTCAGGACCCCAGCACGTTTACACACAACTGCAAGGACGCTTACAGACCACATCACACATGATCAGGTGATGAAAGTTTAGAACAAACGTTCAGGACACAGTCTGAGAGACTAGAGGCTAATATGTGATGAGAATAAATTCACTTTGTAGTCATTTGCTTTGCTATCTGAAATAAATGTAACAGTCAATTTTGTATTATTTTCTATAAGTAATTCATGTCTGGGTATTAAATGCCAGAACACTTCAGAGTATGAACAGTTTAATAGTAGAAAACTAAAAACCACCGTTTAGAAAGTTGCCGCAGGTGAAGGTGTACATGCAAAATTTGCACACATGCATGAATGCAGACAAAACTTCCTGCAGAGTGAATAATGTGTCAGAATAAGGAAGACAGTTGGGTAACAAGCCTTTGATAAATTGTGGTTGTTTGTAATGAGCCTTCGATAAATTGTGGCTGTAACACACTTATTAACGTCACTCACCACTTCTCATCTGGACAAATTTCAGTTGTTTGGAAATCCTGTCAACCTCCTGCAAGAGGCTAATTAACAAATGCAATTATCTTCCCGCCTTCCATTTATTATGCCTTCCAACCCGGCCAAAGGTGCTTTGTAGTTCAGCTGCATCTCTGACTTTGAAAACTCTTTGTAGCATGTAGCACACATGGCCTCATTAAACAGCCATCAGGGGGTTGAATCCCTTGGATGGTTTGGACCAATTGGATGTTCCTATGAAGGTCAGGTAATCAGAAGAAAAAAACAGAGCAGCTGAAACTTCAACATTTTAAAATAATGGCACCCAAACTCAACGAATCAGAAGAAGCTCATCAGTGTGTGATTTTAATAACAAGAGTTCAGTGCTTCTTTATACTAGAATGTCTGTGAAGTCAAATAACTTCTGAGACCAAAAGACTCATGTTATGTAAGAAACGGAATATTCTAGAACATCCTTCTGTATGTACGGTTGTTTATTTATGAGAAGATATAATCAACGCCTCAAGCTAAATTTTATTAGGTCACTTAAATGTTACTACCAGCACAGAAACAGAGATGTAATAGCAAAGTAAACTGCTCTGTCATCACAGGTCTATCTGATTAGTAGGGTTCAAACAGAACAGAGGAACTACCCAATATTTTATTTTATCATATTTTATTCTATACCCAATATTTTATCACCTGCACTGTGAGCCCACCCTCACTTTTACAGAAAGGTTTCTTGTATGAGACGTTCTCAATCAGACACATTTACAGAGAACTAATTCCTTCATATTTGTGCTTTCTCTGCTACAGCAGGTATGCGTGTATTACATTTTGATCATATAGCACATGTAATAATCAAATGTGTAGACTCTGAAGACTGCTGTGTAAGCTCTTCTGTGAAGCTTGTTAACTCTCCCTGTTCCAAACCTTTAGCCTGCAACTGATTTAGTAAGTCGAAAAATCGAAGCAACGTAACAGAATCAGTGTACTGTAAATAACATCTTTTAGAACAATGGCTAATATATTTATTCAAAGAGGGGCGTGTACTGGCTGTTACTGGAGTGGTCCCACAGAAGGTAAATGCAACAGAAAACAAAACAGACATTTTCTCCCTCTGCTCCCCTGTGTGTCTGATCATGGCCCGCTCCTCTACTCTCTGCACCCCTGCGTGTCTGATCATGGCCCTCTCTTCCACTCTCTGCACCCCTGCGTGTCTGATCATGGCCTGCTCCTCTACTCTCTGCACCCCTGAGTGTCTGATCATGGCCCTCTCCTCCACTCTCGGCTCCCCTTTGTGTCTGATCATGGCCCTCTCCTCCACTCTCTGCTCCCCTGTGTGTCTGATCACGGCCCTCTCCTCCACTCTCTGCTCCCCTGCGTGTCTGATCATGGCCCTCTCTTCCACTCTCTGCACCCCTGCGTGTCTGATCATGGTCCTTTCCTCCACTCCCTGGGCATGTCTGATCATTCATGGTCCTCTCCTCCACTCCCTGGGCATGTTTGATCATTGACCACCCTCTCCTCCACTCCCTGGGTGTGTCTGATAATGGCACACCCCTCTACTCTATGCTTGCCTGAGAAGACTTTCCTTTGATCAGTGTAGCCTGCTGGCAAAGATATGAACTCAAAACTATTTTAAAAGGTTTGACAGGGTTAAATCTCTGTCATTTACAATGCTGCCACAGTGTAAGAGTTTTGCTCAGGTGGCAAAAGCTTCATCAGAGCATGTAGATTCTGGCTAAACTGGCAGAGCTATCTGTAATACAGCAGCAGAGCTGACTGTGACAGAGCAAAATGTAGTAGAGCGGCAGAGCTAACTGGGGTAGAACAGCAGTGGCAGTGTTAACATTGGCAGAGCTAACTGTGGCAGAGCTAAATGCAGCAGAGATAACTGTGGCAGCTAACTGTGGTAGAGCTAATTATCGTAGAGCCAACTGGAAGAGCTAAATGTGGTGGAGCTAATTGTAGAGCTAACTGTGGTAGAGCAGCAGAGCTAACTGTGGTAGAACAGCAGTGGCAGTGTTAAAATTGGCAGTGTTAACATTGGCAGAGCTAACTGTGGCAGAGCTAACTGGCAGAGCTAACTGTGGTAAAGCTAACTGTGTCACAGTTGTCAACACTCAGGCTGCGATGGCATATACAGGCATTAACCTATAGTTTGCTTTCAACAATTGTATAGAGCGTCTTGAAAAAATATCCAATGCTTTCAAAAGCCACCACAGTAATATGGATATTACATTCACACACATGCTCATAAAGAACATTACTCTTAGAAAATATTTAAACATGTAAAAGTTTGCATACAAATTCAACTGTTTTGCAACATTCATTTTGTCCTTCAGTTTTAACACAGTCTCACCCCTGCTGAGGAAGCTGCTGACCCCACCACATGCTGCGATCACCCCCCACCACACCCACATCACTGCTCTGACCCCCCCACTTCACCCCACACTTCCCCCCTGTCCCCTCTCCGCTTCACTGCTGGTATGATGCTGAGGACTGGACAGTGCTAGCTTTCCACCACACACAGCATTTTGATATTTGACTATCTGAGTTTTTTTGTCTCACCTGAACACAAAACCTCGTCCCATATTTTAATTTAGTCACACTGATGCTTTCTGGCAAAACCCCAGACATGCTCTGTGTTTTCAAAACTAATGGTTTCTTTCTACCCACCCTGAACTTCATACAGTAGTATGAAGGGTTCTTGATATCACTGCCTGGTGACCTTCACTCCAGCCACTGCTGCTCCACCGGAGAGACTACTGGCTTCTCTGTGACGTTCCTCCCACACTGTGCATGTATGGCCCCTGAGGGGCCCTTCTCTGCTGATCCACTCTCTCCAGGTTTAATTTGCAATCCTGCGATGGGAAACATGGCCCTGACCCTCGGTTCCACAGGAGCTAGGGTTGTTTGCACATCTCTCTCTGCGTACGGGGGGAAGCGTGTCTCTCTCTGTGTACGGGAGGAGGCACGTCTCTCTCTGTGTACGGGAGGAGGCACGTCTCTCTCTGTGTACGGGGGGAAGCACCTCAGCTCATTCATATGCATTAGGCTTCCTCGGTTTCAGGCGCTTATCAGATTTTATCCAGTGAATTTTATCCAGTGCACTGCACAAGGAGATTGAGTTTTAAGGTGAGAAGAAGGTTTGGGGGCTTTGGAAGCTCATCTGTAACTTCAGTGCTCAAAGAGAAGCTCACATGAGAGGAATGCTGGTGCTAAAGTTATATCATAACATCATAATATCATAAGACACTCTGAGCAAAAGCAAACAGTCATTCTGTCTTCTCATACAGACACATACTGTATGTGTGTGTGTGTGTAAATGTGTGCGAAGCACTTAGTGACTGACGCATAAGCAGAGCATGTTTATTAAGTGTTTAATAAAGTGTTTATTAATCAGAACTGCTCTGCTGTTTGTGGTCATGTGCTGTGAGACAGGGAAGCAGAGGTGTGGAAGGTGGTTGTGTGTGGAAGCTCAAGGCTGTGTGTTACTATAATGAGGATGCGAGCGTGTGTGCATGTCAGCACACAGGACTGGCTGTTGAAGACACCTGTGTAAAGACCTTCCAGGACAGGCAAGGACTGTAACTGCTTGTAGCTTAACAACATCCTGCTTGTAACGTTCACATCCTGTTTTATCATGCATGTTCTTCATCTGCAGTATGAACACATAACAGGGCGGACGCTGCTGAATCCTCATGACAAAACCTTTTGACTGTTAATGGTTAATGTATCTCTATAATTATCTCTGCAGACCTGAATTCAGAGAGACGGACCTTGGCATGTTAAACTCTCCTGGGAAACATTTACTGCCATAAATGTATTTAAATCCATCAATGCATGATGAGCTGTTCATGAGCAGTTAGAGGATGTTTGTTCCTGTCATTAATAAAGAGCCTTATGAGACTCACAAAAATATATTGTGTAGTTAATTAAGGGATAAATGTTACTACCCTGTTTCCTTCATTCAGACTGTAATTTTCATGTGTGCTTTTGGTGCAATATTAATTAGTAAAAACTAATAAATCTAGCAAATAATTCTAACAAATGTATCTTTACTGGGCTACAAGTTTTTGCCATCTTCAGTTCACTGGCTAACAACACACACACACACACACACTAAAAGCACACACTAAACACACACACAGTAAACACACACGCTAAACACACATAGTGTGTACTTGCACTGATACACCCTCTGAGTGTTTCACGGAGCTTGTGTCCACAGACCTGGAGCATACATCCTTTCAGACCTGGAAAACGGACAGGAAGCACAAACAAACCAGGCTGTCAGACAAAAAACGGAGAGCCACATCGCCAGCGTGTGTAACATGACATTTTTTTTTTTTAATGTAACATGATATTTTTCGTTGCTCTGAGCTGCTCTTATGCCACCAAATGGAAGATTTCACTTTTTCCACTTCTTTTTAGTTTTACAGTGAACCATTTTGAAGAAGTCTATTGGAGTCTAGAGACACATCTGAGAGTGTCACAATGCCCTAACCCTAACCCTCTCATCTAATAGTGTCACAATGCCCTAACCCTAACCCTCTCATCTAATAGTGTCACAATGCCCTAACCCTAACCCTAACCGTCACATCATGAGAGGTCTTGAAACATTATAAACAATGGGGTTTGACAGTAGTGAAAGGAAACCTTACAATGGAAAAGCAGTAAACTTCTTAGGGATGCTACCTCTCAAAATAGGATTTATGACCGTAATTCAAATGACCTTTTAAAGCTCTCTTTCACTTTTGAGTAAATTTTTTAGTATTACGTTTGAGAGACATACTGAAATGTTAACTGCAAGGGTACTGTGAGAAAGTGGCTGTGCAAAGTGTTTGTACGTTCAGAACCTTTCTAGATGACTGGTTACACTTAACTCAAACAAAATAGCTGTCATAGCAAAAGTTGTGCACTTTTGTTGTGAACAACAAAAACAACTCCAGGAAATCCTTAGATAGGAACTCTGGTGGTTCTGGTGGTTCTGGTGTATCCAGGGGTGGGAGCATCAGCAACAGGTTCTCTCCCTGTTTTTGTTGATTTGAACTTCTTATGTATCAGGAATAAAAATGAAGGGCACTTTTCCAATGTGATTCATGTTTTTTTCATAAACATGTTGGGAGCAGTTTTGCTTGTATGAAGTAGTGGAGAATGATCACCTCAGAGTGGGATCAATCTGGGATAAATCTAATGAGCCACATTTAATTCATTTTGACATTAAATTATATTACAAATACAATATAACATTAAATATGATGTTAAATTCTGTATCATATGCTTTACTTGAGATGAGCAGATAAAAAAAATGTTTGAATATTTTCAAATGACCAGATTAAAAAAAATGTTTTAATATTTTCAGTTTTTAACAACCTCTTTAGAACATCTGTGGCCTGGTGTATAATGGATATTTAGAACGTCTGTGGCCTGGTGTATCATGGATATTTAGAACGTCTGTGGTCTGGTGTATCATGGATATTTAGAACGTCTGTGGCCTGGTGTATAATGGATATTTGCTACTTTCAGTAACTGAAAATGGTATTTTTGAAGAGGCTGTATCATGCAATTTATCATAACTGTGCTGACATACTATTATTTCATAATGACACAAAAGTGCGCTTATATACATGCAGAACCAAAATCTTGCATCCTGCAGATTTTTTCTCACAGTTCCTCACGATCTATTCTAACCACTCAAAAAAGAGTTTCACCTTAAGTGTGACAGAATGCATCGAGGCCACCATTTCATAAACAAGCCTCGTGTGGGGTTAAAGTGTTAAGGGAATGCAGCTCTGCTGTGGCCCCCTCCATCCACCGGGGGGCACCGCGCATTACCCTGCTGCTCTGCCCCCACTCATTCTTCTGCCAGCCAAGCTGTCAGTACGTTCCTCCTCAGCTCAGGTTCTGTCTGAGTTACGATTCAGAGGAGTCGGCAGTCTGTTAAGTCAGTCAGCAGGAGGAAGTAGCAGCTAATCTTGGTGGCAAAACACCACCTACCCTTCTATAAAGTCTTTAGCTGTATTCTTGTTGAATAAAATGAGGCAACTGAGCCGATGTTAGAGACTACGGAGGAAATGTGCTGTGTTGGACATGCTCACCAAACCCCTCTGTGGTCAGGTTTGGTCCTTGGTCCTTTCATGGCCAGGTGGATAGGTGTTCTAACCAACCATAGACCCTGTTGCTCCTTGGATCAGTGCTCTGGCATTAGGACAAACTGTTAACAACTTGGAGTTATGCTATAACCCTCCTTCCCATCTACTCATCTACATGAAAAGCTGAGTTTATTTTCAACACTATGCCTGCATCAGAGCACCCTCATCCTTTTGGAGATGAAACTTTCCATGTTGAACTTTTAGCATTAAAAGAGGCCCCAGTAGTTAATCTTGTTTTTAAACCTACTGAGGACGTTACATGTAACAGGATTTCAGAGCACAGCATAATATAATCTTCAAAGAAACACCAGGGCTTAGCAAAAGATGATAGTTACTGTTAATATGCAATCAAGGCATGTACTTCTGACTTTTATAATACAAGCACTCTATTAAAATTGTCTTCATTGAAATGATCAATGTTTTGAGCTCAAAAGCAAATGAACTGTTTAGTATAACCACAAAAAGAAACAAAGTGTTTGATGTCCAGTGGAATCCTGCTGGTGACCTGCTCAGTTTTAAATATCAAGAGGTCATATATAACTTTTTATCTATATCCCACAGAATATTATCAGACTATTGCAGAACTGAGTGAAAGACATGTTCTTTCAGCTTAACACCCTCGAGAGGTTTAGTACTAAACACCCTCGAGAGGTTCAATACTAAACACCCTCAAGAGGTTCAGTATTAACTCAAAAGCCTCCCACTCACCTCCCTCAATATGGACGAAAGATCCATCTAATAATAATAATAATAATAACAACAACAACAGTAATAATAATAATAATAATAAGAAGAAGAAGAATTATTGTTATTATTATTATTATTATTATTATTATTATTAGTAGTAGTAGTAGTAGTAGTATGTAGTATTTTAGTAATAGTATTTTAAATAGTAGAAACATGAGCACTGGAAGTTTTATAAACGCAGGAGCATTTATTAGTGTTACTATTTTATTAGCATTAGTTTGATGGTCTTAGAAGAACATATGCAAAAGCAAAACCATAACATCTGTTTTGGGAAAAATATATGATGAGGATTGAATTACAGGATCCCTTTCGGATGAAGATGCTGGCAGGTTTGGCAGTGCAAAGAACTGCAGTGATTTAAGATGTCCTCCCTCATTCCAAAGACCATTTATCATAGCCAGGCCTGTCCTACCCAAAACGCCTGTGGCTGGAGACCAGACTTTAGCAGACCAACAGTTTGTGTGTGTGTTTATGTGTGTGTGCGCGAGGATGATATGTTGAGATATAGACATGTGATCTCTGCTCCTCACTTCTTCTCCTCACCATATTTCCTCTTTCAGTCTCAAGGCTGAAGGTTGGGAACCCATAACTCCTTTACTACACCACCACAATACGCTGTTTTATGGTATGATTCATGTCTCTTGTCAGGTTCGATTTTCTCACTAATGGGTTATAGTCGACGTGTAAGCCTAGGCCCTTCACAAAGCTGTTCTCTGCATTTGACAGAGATGAAGTGAGTCACAATCTAAATTGCATCCAACAGTTTTGGATATCGTGAGTTCTCCAGTGTGACACAGGTAGTGAGAAGTTTGCTAGATGATCACTAACAAAGCAGCTTTTCACTCTTGGCCCTTTAGGCTGTAGTGCAAGCGCTTTTTCAGGAGTATCATTCTTCTGTTACCCTGTGAATTACCCTGAAATAATATGAATTACCCTGTGAATTACCCTGTAATAATGTGAATTACTCTATAATAATACCATGTGAATTACCCTGTAATAATGTCCTGTTAATTACCCTGTAATAATGTGAATTATCCTGCAATAATGCCTTGTGAATTAGATAGAGCTGGTAAACGACACTCCTGTCATGATACTACTGAGGCTCAGAGTGGCCAGACGCGACTGTGATGAAAACATGGAGGAGTGTTTGTCTCATAGCATTTTTAAAATAACCAGTAAGCAGAAGACAGTGTCAGTCTTGGCAGGCCCTCTGGTTTGGACCTCAGTGCATAAGGTAATAGAATGATTACATCACCAAAAAATAAATAATATAAATAATCCCAAAATAAAGTGACAAAATAAACAACCTGATATAAAGCAAGAGCTCCACTGTAAGCAGGAAAGAACAGATATGTTTTTAATCCTGTGACATGTTGAGGCAAACAGACGCTTGCAGATCCGGAGCATTGGATTTTATTAGGAGACGGACAATCAAGGACACAGGCGAGGGTCACAACCAGGAGAATAACAAACAGTAATCCAAACAGCGTAAGAATCTTTGTCAAAAGCCAGTCCAGGGTCAGAGAGCCAGAAAACAGAAAACAGACAAACCAAAGGGAGGCAAAAACGAAATCGGAGATCAAACGGAAGTCGGTAACAGGCAGAGGAAATCAAAGGAACTGCTCAGCATGCAAGATGCTAAGAAACTGGCAGTACTCCACGACGTCTAGGTAAAACAGGCGAGTATATAAAGGGTGAGTGATAACAGGGAACAGGTGCTCAATAATCAGGGGAGGAAGATCTAACTAATTGTTGCGTGACAAATCCGGATTCAGAAAGAACATATGTTTTTAATCTGGATTCAGAAAGAACAGATTAGTTCTTAATCTGGATTTAGAAAGAACATATATGTTTAGAAATGGCTACATTTGTTGCACATCTACGTTTGAATGGGAGTCCGTTCCAGTTATTTGTAGCATAAAAGCTACATTTGAGTTCTGGGCTCTACAGAACTGGCTTTGTTCACTGATCTAAGACACCTACTGGCTACTCTTTTACCATAACAGAAAAGTATTCTGGGCCTAATCCATTCCATGATTTATAGACTAGTAGTAGTTTCTTACAGTCAATTCAACAGCCAACTGGAAGCCAGTGTAGAGATTTTAGAACTGCAGTAATGTGCTCTATGGTCTTTGTCCTGGCTAAAACTCTCACAGCAGCTTTTTAAATAGTTTTAAATGGTGTTTTTGGGGAGTGCAGTTAGGAGACAATTACAGCTGTCAACTCTACTGGAGATTAACGCATGCAGAAGTTTTTTTGGGTCTCTTTGCACATGAAGTCTTTGATGCTACTCTGATCAACCATAATGTTCAAGCCTAATATTGCATAGGTCGCCCACTTGTGGTAGCAAAACAGCTGTCCTAACAAGGAATAGCTCCACAAGACCTCTGAAGGTGTCCTGTGATGTCTGGCATCAAGACATTATTAGCAGATCCTGTAAATCCTGTAAATTGTTACATGTGGCTTCCATGGAACAGATCTGTTTGTCCAGCACGTTTCACAGATGCCCAATCAGACCTGGGGAATCTGGGGAACTTGGAGGCCAAGTGGACACCTTGAACTGTTTGTCATGTTTCTCAGATCATTCCTCAACAAATTCTAGTGTGGCTGTATGAATTACTCTGCTGAAAGAGGCCACTGCCATTAGGAAACACCACTGCCTTGACGTACTGTACTTGGTCTGCAGCAATGTTTAGGTAGGTGGTATCTGTCAAAGTAACAAATGAATTCCAGGACCCAAGATTTCTGAGCAGAACATTGCCCAGAGCATCACACAGCTTCCACTGGCTTGTCTTTTTCCCATAATGCATCCTGGTGCCACCTCTTCCCCTGGTAACTGATGCACCAGCACTCGGCTGTCCCCGTGATGTAAACAAAAACACAATCGATCAGACCAGGACACCATCCTCCGCTGCTCCATACACAGCAAGCAGTGATGCATTATGTCCTGATACCTTTCTCCCATAGCCAACATTAATTATTTTAGCAGTTTGTGCTACGTGGCTCTTCTGTGGGATGAGACCAGATGGGTTAGCCTTTGATCTCCACATGTATCAGTGGACTTGGAGAACCCACTGGACCACTTTGGTACGTACTAACCATGGAACACCAGGATCACCACTCAGAACTGTTGTTCCAGAGGTACTCTGACCCAGTCGTTCTCTGACCCAGTTGTCTAACCATCACAGATTGGCCCTTGGTCACTAAGGTCCTAAAGCTCTTTGTACCTGCTTCTGACACATCATGTTCCAGTATTGGCTCTTCATTTGCTGCTTAATATTTCCCACCACTTGACAGGTGCCACCGTAAGAAGATAATCCTACCGTCTCTTACGGTCATGGTGTCTCCGTGGAGCTTTCTGTTTGACCAAAGTCTTCTTAGTCCTTAACACTGTAGCAGCATCTATGAGTTCGAAAATTTTCAAGTTAAAATGATCCAGGAGGACATTAACATTAACTGCTTTAGCTGCAGCCTTCATAACTGCTTGTAGTGTTACTTTAGCCTTATTGAACAAAAGTAGGGCTGGTTTGGAAATCTAGAGAGATGAATGTAGATAAATCTAGAGAGATGAATGTAGATAAATCTAGAGAGATGAACGTAGAGAGACAAATCATAAAACACCAAAAATGATCAGAAAGTGCCAAATCCTTAACAACAATGTTATAAATGTTGAGATGTTTAGTAACGACCAAATGCAGAGCAAATCCTTAACAATAACGTTAACAATGAGGTTATAAATGTTGAGATGTTTAGTAATGACTGAATGGCTCTGAGGGTGTGCAAGATCTTGAATGGTGCTATTCCACCTCCTTGCTTACATAATAATAATAATAATAATAATAATAATAATAATAATAAACTTTATTTGTATAGCACTTTTCAAAGACGCTACAACGTGCTTCACAAAAACATCATAAAACGAAGATATAAGACAGTAACATACAAATAATTCACCCATAATCACACTACCTATGATCTCATCAAAAGCTAAAGCACAGAGAAAAGTCTTTAGGCGCTTCTTAAAAGAAGATGTAGAAGATGATTGTCTGATATCACGTTTTCATAAAATGAAGTTTGGAGAAGCTCATTAAGAGCATCTGTGCTTCTGCCTTCTGCTAAACAAGTTAAAGAAAGACACATTACGTTTACTCTCAGTGAGCCTATAAAGTCATTTACTAGAAATGATTTGTTAGCCAGAGACCTGATGTTATGGATGCCACCTCTGTGCTGCTGGTGGTGCATTACATGTGTGTATTGCATGTGCTAAAAAATCCCTGTTCCTGTTATTACTGTTATTATGGGATGTATTTCTGGTATGTTGGGGTCTGGACTGTTGTCATAGCAGCCATTTGTATAATTTCTACTAAAGTAGGAAGCCTGGTGCATATCTGTCCATGTTGTGTGCACAGTGGCTGTTATCGCAGGTGCTCACCGAACACGATGTGTGTGTTGCCTGGGGGGATGAAGGACAAGACTACCGAGGAGGAGGAGGATGAGGAAGCGGTAGAAGGGTAGGGGCCGATGGGGCAGGGCCCCTGCACTTTTGGGATAAACCTCGTGGGCTGACTGTGATGATCAGAGATTGTTTAGTCCCCACACACACCACAGCAAATGCTGCGTTTGTCATTGACCAGCTGAAATAAAATTGTAACTGAGGATAGTCATTATAGGAAAATACGAAACATTATAGGAAAATAGGAAAGTTTCAAACCCAGACACTGAGAAACTCAAGCAGCTCTTAAACAGCCTCACATAAACAGCATCATCTCACTGATGCATATTAATATTAATCACTCCTTGTTCTGTTTATTAAGAGCTTTACATCAAAACTCAGGCAGACCTGCACAGAACACAAGAATGAATGTATCTGTTATAACACAAAAGAAGGAATATAGAAACTCTGCCAAAGTGCAATTTAACTTTTTTTAAAGATGAATTAACAACTAATGTTCAGAATACCATTGCAACACTACAGGTGTAATTGTTTTGTTGTTGTGCTATGATGTTGTTGTGCTGCAATGTTATTGGTGTAATTGTTTTGTTGTTGTTCTATTATATTACTAGTATAATTGTT
>JAOXYF010000004.1:17675909-17694422 GCA_028565775.1 Sternarchorhynchus goeldii
TGTGTGTGTGTGTGTGTGTGTGTGTGTATGCATTAGTGAACTTCGCTGGAAGACAAATGCATGCAGCACACAGACCAGGCTATCAGTCTATCCACCCTCACCCACTCACTCCCCTCCAGAGGCCTGTGGGATTGACAGCCTGCGGGTGGCAAGACTGAGACGCTGCTTTCCCATGAGCCCTCACTCCTGTCACTCTCTCCATGTCTTGCCATTGCCAATTAAAGAGTTCAGACTGCATGGGAGAAGGTAAAGGACACGACCTTCTTGGCCGCTCCTTCTCTCTGCTGGGAGTAAGAGCCTTGAAGTGATGCACACAAGATCTGCAGGCACTCAGTTCCACCTGCAGGTCAAGTGGACATCTGTAAAGCTCTGCACCAAGTCTCATTCATACAAACAAGTGTGATATTCAATAGGACCAAAGACTACATGGAAGGGTGTCCTGCTTGTGGTGATCCCACCACTAATAGAACAGACAGGAATGAATGGATCCTAGCAAGAGAGAAAGATAGATAAAAATAAGTAGAAGATATAAATAAAGATAAATAAAAATAAATCGAAGACGGAGTGCGTCAGAGAGAGGGATAGAGATAGAGAGAGATAGAGAGAGGGAGATAGAGAGAGAGGGGGAGAGACAGGATATGAGAGAGACAGAGAGAGGGGGAGAGAGAGAGAGAGAGAGAGAGAGAGAGAGAGAGAGAGAGGGACAGACAAAGAGATGGAAGGAGGGAGCAGCTGGATAACAGCAGACAAAAACCAATGCACTAAAAATAAGATCTAGAGGAAGATTCTCTGCTTGCCAAAAGCCCAGCATATCTGCAGGCTCACACAGGAGAAGAGGATCCTCTAAGCTGTTAGAGACAAACACAACAACATGGTTGCTATCTCTCATGGTCAACACCATAAATCTCAGTGTTACACCTCATCATTGACTTTTAATCTCAGTAGAAGAACAGGCACCACTCAGCTAATGGCGTGTGCAGTCTCCACTGAATAATCCATGTCTCCATGCAAACCCTGTTCTTACCTGATGTACTTAATGATGATGGATGTGCGCTGTGTGTCCACGGTGACCCGAAGAAACAAAACAAACCTCAACCAGTCACACACATGAGATAAATAAACTAAACATGCACTGGGAACCAAATTCCCTAAACAGTTACTTACCAGACTGTCAAGTCCATTAAACCCAACAGGGATGGCGGGATGGCAGCTGGACAGTGTTTTTAAAGTGGCTGATGTTTGTAATTGGCTTGAAGAGTGTGTGTCTATTCTGTCCTGGGTTTGTGGTTCCAGTGGCTTAATCTGAATGAAGGTGAGGAAATAATATCAGACTTACTGGTGAGCCATTTACACATAACCCGAATCATTTATAAACGACTGAAATCATTTATAAACGACTGAAATCATTTACGCATGACCCAAAACATTTACGCATGACCCGAGTCATTTACACATGACCCAAATCATTTACACACAACTGGAATCATTTACACACAACTGGAATCATTTACACATGACCCAAATTATTTAGAAATTACTGAAATCATTTAGACACGACTGGAATCACTTAGACATGACCCAAATAATTTACCCATGGCCTGAATCATTTACACACAACTGGAATCATTTATACACAGCTGGAATTGTTTAGACACAGCTGGAATCGTTTAGACACAGCTGGAATCATGACTGCTGCAAAATCGGAATCCTAAAGTACATGGAGAATAATATACTTCATTTCCCAAATGGACAAACTTGCAAAAGGCTTGGTTAAGTTTTATAATCATGTATGATTGTACATGTAAAATTTAAATAAAATAAAATATGATGTTTTTAATAAGTGATATTTTCTGCACTCAAGTGAAGCTGTTAGCTAAGAGGCCTGTAGATGGTTGGGTCAGTCTTGCACACGACTGGCTGGTTAGCATTTCCCTCCCATCTCAACAAGCTACCTGACTGTGGATGAATGGCGCTTCGACCTGAAGTTGAGGCTGATTTCACACGTCTCTTATTGTTTCAGGGCGACTGGTCCAGTACAACAGAGCAGTGGAGAGATAAAACACTAGGGTAGGTAGGTTAAAACCACTGGGGTGTGTGTGTGTGTGTATGGATATACTATCAATCAAAATAAAATAGAACTAATATATAGTATAATAAATATGTCTGGCAACCCTAAAGCCTTTTGGTTCTGTTCCTCTGCTCCTCCACAGCTGACACTGAACAACATACAATTCCATATACATGTTTAAATAAGACAGAGATGGTGATTCTTTTTTGCCCCCTCGTTGATAAATAGATTCCCTTTAACATCCATATCTAAAATGAGGAGGCGATTAGAGATATTGAAAAGCACCGTGCAATTATCTTGATTAACGACTTTAATCGTTTGGTGTAGGTGGTGCTTGTTTAACAAGATACATTCCCTGTTCAGCAGTGCTAACAAATAACCGCAGTAATCGATAAGCACGTTTGCACAGTGCGAGTGTAATATAAACTCTTGTACTCATATCTGACAGGCAGTTCTTAAAGTTCCTAGTGTCCTGGTCGGTGGCTCGTACTAAACACGCCTCACCAGACGGATGCTTCAGTTCTGAGCTGCCAGGAGGAGGCCAGAGCAGGTGGACCTGTGGGGAGCAGCACACCCACATGCTGGTGATTGCTGGCACATGCAGTTGGTTGCCGCAGTAACAGGTATGTGACTGTGCAAAACACATCAGCAGCACACGTGGCAAACTCACCTCGGGCCGTTTGTGGGAAGCAAGCGATGAATTAAAACGTGGAAAGGCTGTAATGACTTCTGAGGATCATACTGGTATCAGTCGCTAATTGATCATACCGGTATCAGTCGCTAACTGAAGGCTTAGCCGAATCCCAGTTTCGATTTTCTGTTAAAGCGATGTGGCCACTTGTTCAAAGAAGGTGAAATACGATCAGAGCTCCATCAGATAGGAGGATTAACACGGATCAGATGGTGTGAAGTGGGCAGCTGCTATAGCAGAAGCAGTTCAGAGTGCGAAAGTTATGTCAAAACTCGGTGCTTCTGTAGCCAAACGGGCAGATAGGATAGAATCAAAGTCCTCTGGCTCTACCGCACCTGTCTGCCAACCTGCTCCTTCATAGCTTTGACATGTCCATTACAGAGACAGCAAGAGACACTGGAGCCTTCCCAGTGTGTCAATGGGGATGTATGTACACTGTACATCACTCATGAGCAACATCTAATGCACCTGCTGTAGAGTTAGGACACACCTAGAATGTCTGTATGAGGTATGAGGTAGACTCACTAACACAACAGATTTTAAACAGAGTTATTTTCAAGTTATAAACAATATACTGAGATAGTAAACAAAGCATTGTATGGCGATGCAAGAATTGCACCAGTGAATCAGCAGCAAATTGTTTGACTATGGAAATGCGTCATAGAAAGTTTTGATCTAAACTTTGTGAGATCAAACATTATCTCTTTTCTCTTTGTAACTAATTGGAACTGATGAAAGTATTTGAATTTCCAAAACAAAAACATATATTATGAGGGCAGACTGATTTACTTCTCAAATGCGAGTCTCCTTCCACAAGGACAGGAGGACACTTAATTTGGGCAAATAAAGACTTGGAAAAATAATGATGCATTTCGATACCAAACCACCAAACCTCTCATGAAGCTAAGCAGTAGGAACAGAGTTCATACCTGTAACGTTTGGCTTGGGCATAAGGTGGGAGCAAGGAGGAGACAAGAAACACACCACAACAGGAAGAGGAAGGAAACAAAGGGAGGAATAAGTCACAACACCACGGAGAAACAGTACAGAGATAATATGGGGGACAGAGAAGAAAAATGCAAGTTAAGCAGGGCAGGGGAGATCAAACAAAAAACATACAAGAAGCTGACAGAACCTGTATAATACCTAAAATACAAACACAACAGGAAACCATCTTGAAATTATATGAAAAGGGAAGAGGAGAGATCCAACACACGAGGAGCAGTAGGAGAGACAGAAGAGCAGAAGAACTACAGGAGACATTAGGAACAAACTACAAAACTATAACAACCCAGACAAAGAACCAAATACCAGGGGAAGAGGAGAGACATGAAAACTCCATAACATAAGAACATAAGAACATAAGAACATAAGAACATAAGCACATAAGCACAAACCTAAACAAGAACCAGGGAGACACACAGACAGGAAACAACAGCAGGAACTCAAACCACTGTTAGTACAAAACTATAAGATCAGGTCAACTCAATAACCCACAACTAAAGACTAAACTGAGAACCTTAAATAGAGTAGAGAATGAGATGGAAATAGGGAACAGGTGGGAGAAACAATAACGAGGGGGAAAACAAAAACCCAGAAAGGAATCAGGATGGGAGGAAAAATCAGGGACTTGGGAACCTGACACTAATACTTAATTAAGATGTCATTAAAATGTTTTTCCACTAAAACCACATTTATTATGAGTCGTTTATTATTGTATATTATGTATTATGAGTTATTTATTTACCTGAGTCGTGTGGTAGGGAGATTCAACTGCAAATGAAGGTTTCCTGCACGGTTACAGGCAGACTGAGGAAGGTCTCGGCTGTGAGGGGATTTATTTATTTATTTATTTTGTCTGTTCACTTTCATCATATGAGCAACCATGTCCAGCAAACAAGCAGAAAGCAAAAAGTCTTTAGTTAGAATCAAGGGCAACAGACAGACAGAGCAATCAGACAAGAAAACCAGGAGAATACAAGAACAGGAACAACAAGGACAGACCACGAGGAGCAAAAACCAGCAGAATGACGTCAGCGAAGAACTGGATGTGACAAAAGCAAGGTGGGTCTCCATCTTAAATAGTAAAACCACACACAGCCAACCTGCACTAGAAACTAACAAAATCTTTAAACAGTGCTGGAGGGTGGGGTGGGGATTGGTGAGCCTAAGGGACTATTTCCATGGCAACCTCCATTCAGGCTAGGCAGAATATGAAAGATGTGTTTGGGTAAATGTGAAGGCCAGAGACGTAGTCCTTACAAAGTCACTTTCAGATTCAGTCAGACAGTGAGTCACAGAAAATGCTTATGAGATATGTGTTATTTTCAGGAAAATATGTATATATTAATATATTAATAAAATTAATTCAATAATAAACATATTTAGAAAATAATGCATACATGGGCCATTTGGCATCTTGCCATTGGTTAGGGTTAGGGTTCAGTTCTGCTTTGGTTCTGTATCAGTTCTGCTTTGGTTCTGTATCAGTTCTACATTGTTTTTTAAGCTTTATCTTCCTCTCACAAGTTTGCCTCCTTAAACCTGGTTCGGTGATCCACCTCACCGATACCGAATCTATTTAAAAAAACATTGCAGCAAACAGCAGACAAGCAAACTCCCATAATCAGGAGTCTCTCTCTCTCTCTCTCTCTCTCACACACACACACACACACACCAGCACAGACAGTGTTTACACGACAAGTAACAGCTTACTCCTGGGAAGCAAACGGCCTCTGTCAGTGGACAAACACCCTGCTTAGAGCTGTCAATCAATGTATGGCCCAAATCCCAGGCCACCCACATTTCCGCTCTTGTCTGCCTTCCAAGGTGCATCTTCTGGCTCCTGCGCAGACCAAGCCATGCAAACACACGACTGGATGTAGATGAACCATAATCCAATCATTCAGCATCGGTGCAGAGTCTATAACTGCATGCAGTGACATAGCTGCTGAGGAAAGTGCTCTACATGTGTGTTCGGCACCTGGCAGGACCGCACACATGCAGAGGGTAAATGCTTCATGGCAGTGGGGTCTCCTGCAGTGCTAGTGTTGTGGATTCAAAACATCTCATTTGAATTCCCCTGTGAGACTGTGTCTGCATAAACAGATATCTACTCTGATATACATGACAGTCTAATGTTTCATATACAGGACATTTTAGGGGAATGTAAATATCAGGGAAAAAATAATAACAGCAAATAAATGGCCTTTTGTTTCAATAGCTTTGTGGGTACTAACCAGAGTACACTAAGATCATGATCCAATAAAACTTTTTTACACTTCTTTCTTTCCTTACACTGAATATCTTCCCTTGACTGTTACCTTTACTGTTAACTTTACTATTAACATTGTCAGTGATAATTCTGATTGACATCAGTGTAATATTTTGGCAAGATGCTGATATACTGATATACTGAATATTCATCCAAAAGGTAGATGTACAAACCCAGTGCTGTTAAACTTGGATAAAAATGAACATAAACAAAAAAGAAGATGTAAATGAATACTGGAGGTCATCTTTTGAAATGTTTAATTCAAGTATCAATTCAAAGAGCATGAAAAAGCTTCAAAATACTCCTATGGGAAACAACCTTATCCAAAATGCACCATAATATTTGCACATCAGTTCCTTTCTGCCGCCCTGACAGATGAGATGTGTTTTTAATTGCCTTTTTCAAAGAATTTTACGGAATTCATTTAAAGTAGATTAGTTTATTTTCATTTTCTCAAAACATAATTACACCAGCTTTCTTTTATGATATGCAAAAATGTAATGTGATTGTTTCATTAAAATTGAGGAAATTACCTACTAGAATTTAAAATTAGCTAGTAGAATTTCTTGAGGCACTAGAATTGTGGAAAAACTCATTCTCAGACACTCTGACAAAGTTTCTAGAAATCCAACATTCTCAGGACTCTAATAAAAGGATTTTCTCTCAGTATCCATGTTCTTTTACATCAATTCTCAATGTAACATGAGGCTGGAATAAGCATAAGGACAACAAAATATGTTTCAAACATCATTCATTTTTGTTTGATAAATTCTTTTTCAAGGTGATCATTTTATTCATATACAAAGCACTACGCAATCCAGTCTTATAAAACGATGTTTGCACTCAACATAATTGTAGGACTTTATTCATTCAATGTCAGTGTCAGTCTTCAATGTCATTGCTGTTTCACTGACATTCTGTAATCACATAGTTTCTGCAAGTCAACAGATAGCAGTTTAGTGGCTTATTGAAAGGCAGAAGAGTTCAACTTTGTACTAACAGCCTACATGCCTTGGGAAGTGTGCATAAATCCCACAGAACACTGCATGTGCATGTTTGTCTTTGGAGTAAAAGATGTTTGTCTTTGGAGACCATTAGTTGGGTTTGTTCTGTGACTATTTTCTGTGAGTATTTTCAGGTCAAACAGAGGTTCCAAACACCAGTGGACAACACCTTGAGGTTGACATGCTAGGAGAACTCCTGTCCTAGAGGAGAACTCCTGTCCTAGAGGACCCCAAATGCTGATGAGGGGGAGCAAGAAAGGGGAACAATAAAGGGGAGAAAATAAACCAAACCAGGACAACACCTGAATGCCAGCTTTAACCAGAGACATAAACAACAGGAAATTAATGCTCAACCCACTGTGCTACTGAGGAAGTAAAGGACCAGTGAGAGGACAACTGATGGCAGGGTAGATGAAGTGTAGTGCTTGTTGAAGATATGAGGGAGATGGGTGGCTCTCCCAGCCTGACAGGATGGGTTTACAGGTCGTCCAGCCTCCACTGACATCCAGTGGAGACAAAGGTTCTGAACTAAAGGGGAGACCCACTTGGTCCACAGGTCCAGGAGGTAAACCTGGGCCTGCACTAGTCCGGGGGTTGCAACTGCACACACCAGGCCTCCGGGGCTCTGGACAATAGAGAGAGAATCAACTGAAAAGGGCTGGGGGTAACTTCCCCCAGAAAAAACAAACAAACAAAAAAACAAAAGACATACAAGATTACTCCTCAAAAAACAAGCAGGAAAACCAAGCAATTACCAACACCTTAAGATTACCAATACCAATTTCAACAAGTCAGTACCAGTGTTACACAGAGTAAAACATCACAAAGACTGAGTTTTGCAAGGAAACTTATATAGGGTAGGGCCACCTGAGGGAGATCAGGTTAACAGGCCCTCATTGACTCCTGGGTCATTGCCTCTCTCTGATGATTGTGTTTTCACATTGCAGAAGGCCACCTGTTACTCAATGAGAGTTCAGCCAAGGAGAAAACCACATTTCACCAGGGCAGCTTGTCATGTTTCTTCATTTCTCCTGAAAAATTAATCTGTCATAACTAAAGAAACTTTTTAAGATCTAATTTATGAAAAGTGGTTTACCTTTAATCAATAGAGAGGTATAAAGCATGCGGTTAACTTTTTAACAATACTGGGTTTACCAAACTATTGTCTCAGTTGTGAGGTTGTGAGGTCATGAGGTTGTGAGGTGGAACCCCCATGGATCAGACTTGTTTTTCCAGCATGTTCCATTGACACTCGATCAGAATGAGATCTAGGGAATGTGGAAGTCAAGTGAACACCTTGAGCTGTTTGTCATGTTCCTCAGATCATTCCTCAAAAGTTCCTACAGTGTGGCAGTATGAATTACCCTTCTGAAAAAGGCCACTGCCATTAGGAAACACCACTGCCATGATGGACTGTACTTGGACTGCAGCAATGTTTAGGTAGGTGGTATCTGTCAAAGTAACAAATTAATTCCAGGACCCAAGATTTCTGAGCAGAACATTGCCCAGAGCATCACAGCCTCTGCTGGCTTGTCTTCTTCCTATAATGCATCCTGGTGCCACCTCTTCCCAGGACAGCCACACACACACATCTGTCCATCCACAAAAACGTGACTATCAGACCAAACCCCTTCCTCTGCTGCTCCTGCTCAGATGCTCACGTGCCTTTTGTGGGAATTTTTGACAATGGACAGGGGTCAGCATATTTATATGTAGTCATACAACAAGAGCCAATATCACATTTAAACATTTCAGAATCCTGTAGGATGATGCAAAAGCTACATCACTTTTTTCACATCTTTCAGACGAGACCAAACGATCAAAGACATGCTCATCAAGTATGAGACAAATGAAAATAATAGCTGTGTGATTATTATAATCTGCAGCCTCTATAAATCTACAGATAAATCTATAGTTATCACCCAGTAACCGTCCCAGCGGATCAGGGGTTATCACCCAGTAACCGTCCCAGCGGATCAGGGGTTATCACTCAGTAACCGTTCCAGCGGATCAGGGGTTATCACCCAGTAACCGTCCCAGCGGATCAGGGTTTATCACCCAGTAACCGTCCCAGCGGATCAGGGTTTATCACCCAGTAACCGTCCCAGTGGATCAGGTGTTATCACCCAGTAAACATCCCAGCTCATCTCAGAAAAAAAAAGGTTTGCCAGACATTTTGTTGGAATTTTTTGGAAGGAATTTTGTTTCTAGTGACAATGCTTGTTAATGTTAATGGGTATTGCATTAATGATTGTCTGTTTGCATTGACAGTTGTTGCTATGACAGCATCGAATTGAAAAAATTTAAGGAAAAAGACCAGATCTACATTTTCATGCAGAGCTTCATACCTCAGTGGGATGAATGTTATGATTTAAATATCTACTTTTTAGTACATAAATTGGAATGAATCTACAGGGTCTTTGCTTGCACAGCTGATGTCCAACACAGGCTGTTTGTCTGGACCGTTATCCTCTGTTACTCAAACATTAAATATGTGAGCAAAATGCTTTAGTCTTGTATATTTTTGTGTATGTATATATTAAATTAAATATGGACATACATATTTAAATATGGACACCTGCCACATACCATTCAGTCAAACAAGACTACTCATAGTAGTGTGTATGGATGTGTGTGTGTGTGTGTGTGTGTGTGACAGAGAGAGAGAGAGAGAGAGAGAGAGAGAGAGAGAGAGTTGTAACTAAATGTAAGTTAGGGTTATCAGACTCACCTTCCGTCAGCAGACTGGACCCAGGCGTTCGTGCCAGGTATCCCCACCTGCTGTGGCCCCGGCTCCCACCGTCGTGTGGTTCAGACAGGGCACAGCTCTGCACTGCTGTGCATGAAGCTGCATTACACACAATCAGCTAATGGGACGATGGCTGCTTTCAGGAAAGCAGGAGCATAACTGCTCCCGCAGCGATTCTGCTGACGCTTCCAGTTCCCCCAATCGCGTCTCTGACGGCCTCAGGCTGCCTCGCAGGGAGAGCCCCAGAGAGGCACTCTTTCTACTGGTACCAGGTCAGTCATGTTGCCAAGGCAACGGCAGCCCATTAAGAAGGTGTGTGCGTGCACCATGGTAACCCTACAGGCACCGCAGATTCTGTTGCTATACAGTTTCTTTATTCATTAGACCTTGGTCACTAAGGTCTTCTTGAACAATATCAAGAAGTTTTGCTCCTTCGAAAAAACACCCCAGAACCCCTCTTTATATTATGATATTAATGATGTTAATGTGGTATGAAGTATGGACTTTAAAAAATGGTCTCCATCTCTAACAAGATCCAAATGACAGGTGTTTATTTATATAGAGCTGGTTGGTGTAAAGACTGGTGAGAGCGACTGAATGCTTTTTAATGCCTGTGATCAAACGGGGCTGCCATGTCCTGCCAATCTACTCTCGCTGTGGTGGTTATTAGTGCTTCTCCCCCACACCCTTCCTCCTCTGGAGGAACACACACACACACACACACCACACCGCTCTCTCCACACACACACACACACACACACACACCACACCGCTCTCTCCACACACACACACACACACACCCACACACCACACCGCTCTCTCCACACACACCACTCTCTCAACGCGCACACCGCTCTCTCTCCACACACACCACTCTCTCAACGCGCACACCGCTCTCTCTCCACACACACACACACACACACACACACACACACACACCACACTGCTCTCTCCACACACACACACATACACACCACACCGCTCTCTCCACACACACCACTCTCTCAACGCGCACACCGCTCTCTCCACACACCATATTCTCTCCACATACCACTCTCTCCACACACACACCACTCTCTCTACACACACCACTCAATCCACACACACCACTCCCTCCACACGCACACCGCTCTCTCCACACAGTTTTTGAATTTCAGGGTTAGATGAG
This sequence comes from Sternarchorhynchus goeldii, assembly GCA_028565775.1. NCBI lineage: Eukaryota > Metazoa > Chordata > Actinopteri > Gymnotiformes > Apteronotidae > Sternarchorhynchus > Sternarchorhynchus goeldii. The sequence goes on from JAOXYF010000004.1 coordinate 17,686,864, forward strand.
GGTGGGGTTGGAATCATGCATGCTCAGGTGAGAGGGTGGGGCTGGATTCCTGCATGCTCAGGTGAGGGTGGAGCTGAATTCCTGTGAGGGTGGAGCTGGATTCCTGAAGGCTCAGGTGAGGGTGTTGCTGGATTCCTGAAGGCTCAGGTGTCCTGTGGTGCCATTTTCTACAGCAGTAGTGCGGATCCAGTCCACTTCAAGGGCAGGAAGTAAAAGCAGTTCCCTCTGACTCTTCATTTCCTTCAAATTCAGAGTATAATGTCAGATAGTTAAAATGGGCTTTTCCTGCTAAATGTGTGATTTCATGCTCTCACAGAACGTTTTCTTGAAGATGCTTTTTGCACCTTATTTTTCTGATCACAGCACAAATGGAAGGTGAAGGTGAAGCACAGTGGAATGAAAGAGAGTTGGGCTGGAATGAATGCATTATCACCAGGTCCACTCAGATGTGATGCTATAGTGCCCAATCACATTAGCTCCTCGCATTGTCTTTATGAAGTGAGTGTCCATTACCAGCTCAGCACAGGGAGGGTGTCAGAACAGCACACACTTCTCCATCATGCTTCCATGCTCCTTCTGTCACCACCTTCACAGAAAACATGTACTATTGTGGCATCTCCATGACAACAGAGCCCCTGTGTTCATGAGGCGAGCAGAGTGTCACAGCTTTCAGGTGGAGAGTAGTGATGGATGCTGCTCTGGTGGGTGGGGCTTCACAGGTGGAGAACGTGTCTACTGCAGCCAGGGAGTGGGTGACAGGAAATGCATTTCAACACAGATACACGAGCTGTAAAGAAAGTGGCAAGAGGCAGTGAGAGAGGGAGAAAGAGGAGGAGAAAGAAGGAGAAAGAGGAGGAGAAAGAAAAGGAGAAAGAGGAGGAGAAACAGAGGGCGGAAGAAAAGCAGGAAGAGAGGTAGGAGGAAAGGGAGGAAGAGAGGTAGGAAGAGAGGGAGGAGGAGAGGGAGGAAGAGAGGTAGGAGGAAAGGGAGGAAGAGAGGGAGGAAGAGAGGGAGGAGGAGAGGGAGGAAGAGAGGGAGGAGGAGAGGGAGGAGGAGAGGGAGGAAGAGAGGGAGGAGGAGAGGGAGGAAGAGAGGGAGGAAGAGAGAAGGGAGTGATCAGGAAGATACCTCCTATGGTTGAGTGATGTAAAAGGTGTCATGTTTAGCATTTCTATTCCTTAGGTTTGTAGAAATCACCCTCAGGGGTAGTGGAGAGGTGTGTGTGTAGCATGACATGAACACAAAACACAAAACATTCAAACGGGTGAAAGCAGCACTACAGTGTTGCCCGCGGGGTAAAGTGTTGCCCGCGGGGCAGAATGTTGCCCAATGGGAGAGTTCAGTATGGATAAGAGAGCATAATACCCTCCACAGAATGATATTGACCCCTGTGTTACTGCCCTCTCCAGTCTGCCTTCACAAAACTAACACCAGACATCTGTAGTTTGTGTTCACAACCGGGTGTGATGTGCTATCTCCTCAGATATGTGTACTTTGTATGTATGTTCTTCAAGGGGCTCTCAGATACTACAAGTTTGCTACAAGTTTGTTACTGAGGAGTTTTTTGTGTTTTGCTGTTATGTAATCACAAATTTGTTTGGCATGATTTGCAATAACAGACCTCCAGAGAGAGAGCATGAAGTCATATAGCACACAGTCTTCTTACAGTGTTCTCTCTGGGTTCATTTATGCTCCTCAACATGGATGTACTAAACATCTGCTATGAACAGAATGAAAATATGATAAATATGACCAAATATGAGAATTAAACCATGGTGATGGAATCAAAAGCACAAAAACTGCTTAAATGAATGAATTAAATAGTAGGAAAAACATAAATCTGGAAGCTTAGCAAGGGACATTAGCAGAAAACTGATCTACTGTTATCTGCTGCTATCTATTTATCTATTTATCTTTTAGCTACTGTGATCCACTGGGATCTAATGCTATCTACTTATCTACTATTATCTACTGATCTACTGGGATGTATTGTGATCTACTGTGATCTATTGATCTACTGTTGGCCGACACATCAGTGATGTGTGTGCTGTGTCTGGCCAGCACATGTTTGAAGACTCCCAGACAGCCCTGTCCCTGCCCCTGCACCTGCCCCTGTCCCTGTCCCTGCCCCTGCACCTGCCCCTGCTCCTGCCCCTGCCCCTGCTCTTGCCCCTGCCCCTGTGGTCTCCGTCCTGATTGACTGGAAGGAAAACCTGGAACCTGCAGGCACTCTCTACACCATATGTGCAACAGAATCTGTCAGTCATTGCTGTGGCTGACATATCTCAAGCCATTCCAGAAACACAGAACCGAACAATAACATCCAGTCCATGGCTGAGTACAGTGTTTTTGAGCAGTAATTGGCAGAATAAAGTGTTTATGAGCAATAATTGTCAGAGTTCAGTGTTTAGAGCAGTAATTGGCTGAGTATAGTGTTTATGAGCAGTAATTGGCTGGATCTCAAGACCACTCACACTTCTCCTGACCTCTGCTGACCTTCTCCTTGGTTTTCCCACTGGGGAACTTCTTCCAGAGACCAGACACGACTATAAACTATTCAACAGAATTCAAGTGTAGGAGATATTGCTGAAATGATAAGATGCAGTGAATGCATTTATTTTGATGTTGTTTTTTTTCTGGCACACATTATTAAAGTAATTTATTTATTATTTAATTAAATTAACCTCATTTCACCTCAATAAAGTAAAAATGACAACATTTTTATTTAATAGCTTAATGGTCTACGCCATGTTCAATTTGTATTTGTAATGTAAATTCAAATAAATGGTCTTGAATTGAGCTTACATTTAGATTATATAATAATCTAAATGTATAAGGGATTTTCAGTTATACAAAAAAATGAACAAATGTAAAAGCAGTTAAAGGGTAAATGGGGTAAACAAGAACACTGTAATATTTACATATAGTTAGTCGCTAAGCTTCTAGACTAATGTATATTAGTGAGCTAATAGCTGTTCAACAGTAAATAGGAAACACACTGGACTGTAACGTCTGAAGCTCTTCAGTCAACCAGGGTTGATGAACCTGACAAGTGAAGCACTGGCCTTTAAAAACCTTCACTGAGCATTGTACCCTGTGATGTCATTATAGCATTCTACCCTGTGATGTCATTAAAAACCTTCACTGAGCAATGTACTCTGTGATGTCATTATAGCATTGTACCCTGTGATGTCATTAAAAACATTCACTAAGCATTGTATCCTGTGTTGTCATTATGGCATTGTACCCTGTGATGTCATTATAGCATTGCATCCTGTGATGTCATTATAGCATTGCCTTTAAAAACAGTGCAAAGGTAAAGCGTTATTTGTGGAGCTGGAGTGCTTGAGTGAGGGTCTTAGGTCTTCAGGTTTTTGCTGTAGGATTTACATCGTGGCCTGGAATTTGAAGTTTTAGCATTGTCACTGTATGGGCTGTTCTCCTTCAGTGAGACTGATCCAACAATTTAGCATCGTCATTGTATGGGCTGTTCTCCTTTACTGAGACTGATCCAACAGTTTAGCATTGTCACTGTATGGGCTGTTCTCCTTCACTGAGACTGATCCAACAGTTTAGCATTGTCACTGTATGGGCTGTTCTCCTTCAGTGAGACTGATCCAACAGTTTGCATTGCAGGGTTTATGATCAATGATGGAGCTGGACAAGTGCTTTCGCTCACTCCATTTATTCTGGAGGAGTGTTGGCAGATATAAAATTACAACAAAGACTACAGGGCATGGAATGATGTTGTGGTGGCAAGATAGCTTATAAAGCACACACACACAAACACACACAAGTCACAAGTAAATAAATATTTCTGCCAGATATTAGACAACAAAATACTCCTACAAATGCTATGACATATCACATCTTATCCTTAAATTACACACTGATCATTTTGGACTGATTATTTTTCTAACCAATTATGTGTTAATATGAGCCAATTATAAAAATCACAGTATTATTTCAAAGTAAAAGGCATCCTGCATTTATAAATTAAATTGGGTTGAATAGTAAAGCTGAGGTTGCAGTTTTCTAGGTCTAAATGTAAGGCTAAAGTGCACCTTTGGGTCAAGATCTTATAGGGGTCGTAACCTTACTGTTGTGGTGGTTTTAGAGGTCATATAGAAGTCATAGCCCTGTTGTTGTGAGGGTGGCATGTGCTCTGTAACGACACTTAAGCTACTCTGCCACACAGTAACCCTTTTGAACCACTGGACACTTTTACCTCTTAATAATAATCAGTGGAGTGAATGCGTGCAGTCAGCTAGCCGAGCACATTAAGGTAGTGAGAGCGATGTGGGAGTCTGGAACAGAGAGTCTCATTACGTGATAAAGGATGCAGCAGGCAGGCTGCAGTAACTGGTCCAGATATGAATACAAAGTTGTAAAGTTAATAGGGCCTCATTGACTGTAAGTCCATTTGTTAGTTTTTAAACACAGTGACAGTTAATTACAGAGACGCTTCTTTCTCTGTCATTCCTGGTCTATTGCCATTACATGGGAGCGCGAGAGTGTTTCCTGCTCACAGTGAAAAAAAATCCTGAAGCTTCAGTTGCAAAGCATACTGGGAGACGAGTTACTGGGGCAACCGTGAGACCAGTTACTGGTGGCTTGGCATTCTTACTACCATCTTCATTATCATAGTATCATACACATGTTAATTATACACATGTACACGTTAATTATACACATGTATATTAACTTAATGTATAAAATTCTTTTCAACACAAACTATTGCATGATTGCTTTTGAGGAAGCTTTGCAGTCCAATCCTATAAAAAGATCATCCTGTCATTTACCAACAAAAAACTGCATTTAGCAATTTGCCATATGGCATGTACAGATCAAATAGGTATTTATCAGAGAGCATTTCAGCGAGGACCTCAGTAGTGGATGAAAGTTTCAGAGAGGACCTCAGTAGTGGATGAATGTTTCAGAGAGGACTCTCAGTAGTGGATGAATGTTTGAGAGAGGACCTCAGTAGTGGATGAAAGTTTCAGAGAGGACTCTCAGTAGTGGATGAATGTTTCAGAGAGGACTCTCAGTAGTGAATAAAAGTTTCTGAGAGGACTCTCAGTAGTGGATGAATGTTTCAGAGAGGACTTTCAGTAGTGGATAAACATTTCAGAGAGGACTCTCAGTAGTGGATGAAAGTTTCAGAGAGGATTCTCAGTAGTGGATGAATGTTTCAGAGAGGACTCTCAGTAGTGGAGAAAGTTTCAGAGAGGATTCTTAGTAGGGGATGAATGTTTCAGAGAGGACTCTCAATAGTGGATGAGTGTGGTTTATTCTCAGCACCAGCCGGGTATAATCTGTAATAAGAATGCAAACCAAAAAAATCGTGTTAATGTAATACGGTCAGAATACAGCAACCGCAGCAGTTCTGCTCAGAGTTAAACACATCCTGTTAGAGTGAGAAATCTAGACATATATCAGTGTTTCACAGCTCTTCCCAGTCTGAGATTAAAGCTCTATTTTACAGTGGGTTTTTTTTTTGTAAGATTAGTGAAAACTAATATTAGTGAAAACCAGCATCGAAAAGCTTCAGCTTTATAGCACAGTCTGTGTTCCTGTGTGGTGGCAACTGAGAGGGGAGCCCTAGTGTGATAGGCTGTGCGGATGAGAAAGTTCAAAGGAAAGAGGTGTTCAGTGTGTACAGAGTTGATCTGTATTCAGTGTATACAAGATGTGGTGTGTGATCTGGCCCTTTCCCACAGGACCCCCGTCTAGTACTAGTACGTCTAGAGATCGGCGTGGGTAACTCGAGTACCTCCACACTCAGATCTCAGGCCCCTGCTGCATCAGAGTCACTCGAGGCCCAAGAGAAACAAGAAGTGAGAAACACCCTTGTGCTTTACCATGACATGGAGGCAAAACCTGCTCTGCATCCCTACTTTACCTTTCTTGTGCTCACTAGCTGGTGGAGGTCAGGGGTAAGATGGCAGGAAGCTCAAACATGGTCTCCACCCCTAACATATAAGCATAGGTGCTGCTGAGCACACCTGTTCCGGTCTGCACTGGAGAGATTCAGTTACGCGTTGCGCTGGAAAGGCAGGTGTTGTGTGGTTGTGTGGGATGGCCAGGGCAAGTTCTCCTTCGCTGGTGTGGACACTCCTGAATGGTACTCGGGCCAAAACGAGGCCTTTTTTCCTCCAGGTGACTGTCATAGAAGATAGCTTAGTCCACCATCTCATCCAGAAACCTTTGCCTCGTGACAACAGGTAACCTGCAGCTGAAGATCTTTCTTTAGTTTAAGAGGGCTTCCTGGCTCCAGCGGGTAACAGCTGAATAGAATGTGAGGGCATCTCTGCTGGGTGGAACGTCTGTCAGCGCAGGGCTCCACAACAGTCTGTACCCTGCTTCACAATGAATCACTACCTTTAGCTGACAGACAGAGCTATGGTTGTGGTGTCAATGCTAGGAGTTGATACCGTCACTAGCATAGTGGCCCAGGATTTGTTTCTCCCAGTGATTTGGGTCTGCCAGTGAGCCACTTTGTCACCTGGCATAACTGGCTGGTATGTGAAATACAAGTTTTACTGGACCAGAAAGCCCTACCACCTCTTGTGGTCACTATCATAGACTTCCAGAGTAGCGATGTGGTAGGAGTGGAACCTGAGGGACCCACAGGGTTACTGGTCAGGGGACCCACTAAGAGAGCTTTCCCACATCACAATCTAGACTGGCTCAAAGATGTCAGACTTCCTCTGATGGTTCCTCCTGCTGCTGCTGAACGATTGTGGCAGCTTGCAGAGTGCCTTGGTAAGGCAGGGCTCACTCACTACACTGAGAGTTGTTTCTATTAGATCCTAGTGTTTTGGTTGTTTCTGTTAGAGTCTGGTGAGAGTTGCTTCTGGTAGAGCCGGGTTGTTCTAAACAGGAACCTAAAAGCACACTCACTGAGTGAGTGGCAAAATTAAAGAAGTCCGTAAGCAGGACAAAGAATCTAACAGCTAACTGAAGGCTAGTGGCACGATGCAGGCTTGGAAACAAATGAGCAAGACAAGATCAGAAAGGTATGGAACAGACTCTCGTTCATGATAATGTGAAAAGATGTGGAACATGCAAAAATTAAGAAGGTGCACAGAGACAAGTAATAAGTGATTGGGATTGGGGGGGTGATTGGGGAGTGTTACTGAGGGAGTGACTGGGGAGTATGATTGGTGGGTGCTGATTGAGAAATGTGATTGATTGGTTGGTGATTATTTGGGAGTGTGATTGGTGGGTGATCATTGGGGAGTGTGAAGGATTCGTGGGTGATTATTTGGGAGTGTGATTGGTGGTTGATCATTGGGGAGTGTGATTGATTGGTGGGTGATCATTGGGGTGTGTGAATGATTGGTGGGTGATTATTTGGGAGTGTGATTGATTGGTGGGTGATTATTTGGGAGTGTGATTGATTGGTGGGTGATCGTTGGGGAGTGTGATTGATTGGTGGGTGTTTATTTGGGAGTGTGATTGATTGGTGGGTGATCATTGGGGAGTGTGATTGATTGGTGGGTGTTTATTTGGGAGTGTGATTGATTGGTGGGTGATCATTGAGGAGCGTGATTGAT
>JAOXYF010000004.1:17710659-17729042 GCA_028565775.1 Sternarchorhynchus goeldii
AAGTGAGAGGGGAGGAGATGAGAGGGGGAGGGGCAATGTGAAGCGAGAGGGGAGGAGATGAGAGGGGGAGGGGCAATGTGAAGTGAGAGGGTGAGGAGATGAGAGGGGGCGGGGCAATGTGAAGTGAGAGGGTGAGGAGATGAGAGGGGGCGGGGCAATGTGAAGTGAGAGGGTGAGGAGATGAGAAGGGGGGCAATGTGAAGTGAGAGAGGGAGGGACAACATCAAACTACATGTCTGGTCTGGACTGCAGCCATTTCAATTAGTCACTTGAAATAAATAATAAAGACATAACAGATTGCAAACACTGGGGACAGACACTAGGGACAGACTCTGGGGACAGACACCGGGGACAGACTCTGGGGACAGAATCTGGGGACAGACACCAGGGACAAACTCTGGGGACAGACTCTGGGGACAGAAGGACAACAGATTTTTACTTTGTCTGGGATTTTTTTGGGTGGTTTTGTTACGTCTTTCTGTTTAGTTTTGTCCCATTTAAGTCTTAGTTACATAACTAGACATTTGTTATAATCAACTTTAGGCAGATATACCGAACTATAAACAGGTATAGCAGATTTAAACAGGTTAAACAAATGTAAACACATCAAACAAAGACCGAGCCAGACGAGCTCAAAACCAGATTATAAATACACACGTACGTGACTAAACTAACAATAATCAGGTCAAAAGTAATAACAGGTGGAGACAACAAAACGAGGTGCGTGATAAGCAGACAGAAACAAAAGCACATGGAAAACAAAAACATTGAAATAAGTCAAAACACGGAGACGTGGGGAGCAGCCAGTGTGACATTATCCACCACCATTTTTGAGACACATAACACTGAAACGAGGCAAGATTGCTAAGATCACTAACCAACCACATCTTTCCAGGGTCAAATTTATAAAACAGCAGTGCACTAACCTAGACCAAGAGACGATTACTGGCCCAGCATATCAGCTCACAGAGTTTACTGACGGAGTGAATACTGACCCAGCCTATCAGCTCAGAGTTAATGACAGCTGTTACTGATCCAGCCTATCATGATTCCTGACTGAGTTATTGCTGAAGACAGAATGGCACTGAAGTTACTCCTCAGTGGAAGTTCAATATTCTGTCTGGCCATGAACTAAATGGGCTGACTGGTAGTCTGGTTCTAAACAGATGCTAGGAAAGAGATTCAAGTCAGTTCAGAGGAAAGCTGTTCTACACTAAGATGCAAGGACTTAACATGGGTGCAGGATATCTTAAATAGAAATTAAGGTAAGATGACTATCAGGAACATAGAATTATGGACTTCTTTATACTCTGATCTGCTGGAGTATTCAACAGTGTTGCAGTGATTGGACAGACTGGAATATGGAAGATGGGAAGATTGCAGTAATTGAAAATAATTATAATATTATAAAAATATAAAAATATTATAAAATCTAAAATAATAATAATTATGCTGAAATGAATTGCTTGTGACCCTTTTGAGTCATTCCTTTGTACAGGAGTCATATGGCTTTCTTCTGCATGTGGGTTGAAAACTCTTTGTGTTTCTGGGCTGCTTCTCTACATGGATCCATGAAACAAACAAAAAAATTATACCCAGTTTTCAACAAGGCAAGCTAGTAATCAGGTGGTGATTTTTAGCTACACAAAACCAAAGCAGAAAGTAATATTCAATCAACTGGTCTACAGCGATGCAGCAGTAACACTGCCAAAATTCTCTGGAATTTCACAGAAGCAGAAGAGTAACATGATTACTCTTGGCAAAGATCTTTGTGTCATAATTTAAATGTAAACATAACAGAATATGAATACAAGACAGACAAAAAACAGCAAATATTGAATGTTAACTGAACTGTAATTTGTGATGTCTTCATGGGATTAAAAAGGTGTGGTGTTTACTATCTGAACTGTAGTAACTGCAAGTTCAAAGCTTTCACCCTGTCATGTCTCTTCTGCTCATTCCACAATGCTGCAATACTCTACAGTTGTGAGATAAACTGTTTAACCCTTCTCCATGAGATAACCTGTGATAACCTGTTTAACCCTTCTCCATGAGATAATCTGAGATAACCTGTTTAACCCTTCTCCACGAGATAATCTGAGATAACCTGTTTAACCCTTCTCTGTGAGATAATCTGAGATTACTTGTTTAACCCTTAAGTACATGAACTGAGACCATAAAAATCTCAAATGTCAAACAAATCAATGCTGTGATTTAAATGGCATTATTACACACATTTACAGATTTGCAACTTTTGCTAAAACTTTAAAATGAACACGGAATGTTTATTGTATATGCTTATGTTTTCTTTCAAATGAATTTCTATTTGCTGTCTGGCACCACACTGCATTCATCATTACATGGTGTAAACAGACTAAAAAAATGTAATGTACTTATGAATATGAACTGTGCTGTAGTAAATGTGCGCTGTGCTGTAATAAATATGTACTGTGCTGTAGTAAATGTGCGCTGTGCTGTAGTAAATATGTATTGTGCTGTAGTAAATGTGCACTGTGCTGCAATAAATATGTACTGTGCTGTAGTAAATGTGCGCTGTGCTGTAGTAAATATGTATTGTGCTGTAGTAAATGTGCACTGTGCTGCAGTAAATATGTACTGTGCTGTAGTAAATGTGCGCTGTGCTGTAGTAAATGTGTGCTGTGCTGTAGTAAATATACACTGTACTGTAGTAAATGTGGCTGTGCTGTAGTAAATGTGCGCTGTGCTGTAGTAAACCTTCAACAGTTTTCCACATTGTGTGATTAGGTTTGCTGGAGTCTTGCATCAGTTGTAGTACCAGGTGTGACCACTTCCCCCAGGCTGTGTCCACTGAGTGCACTGCAGGTGGGGTGAGAGGGACTGGTGTCTCTCTGCCACTGCAAACATGTTAGAGAAACGTGCAACGACTCCTGCAAACAACTATTCTGTAAGCAACTATTCTTCAAATGTTTCGGTTTTGGGTTCTGCTTCTTTAGAGTGTGAGCTCTGCTATCAAAGGGGCTTTGTAGCTCCATTTAGTTTGACTCAAACAGTTCATTAAAGTCCAATTTATATTCCCTTTGAAACATGAATGGTCTGTGTTCTTGCCTTTACTACAGGACGGTTTTCATTTCCCTGGATGCGAAGAGCTGGATCAAAGATAGCACACGTATGTACTTCTGCATGTTAACAGCACTGGCTCTGTCAGAGTGTACCTCTTACACTACCATGTACTGCTTTCTGCTAGTCTTTATATGCCTGTGAAGGTTCTGAGCCCACCTGGTGTCCTGATGTGCACCAGGCTCTTAACCAGAGCATCATCGATGGTTATCAGTCTGATTATTGATTTATAATACAATCTCCAAAGCCTTTGAGATTTTCAGTGAAAAAACTCCCTGCGTAACTTGTGTAAAAACTCTCCTATTGGACTAAATATCTATGTGCAAACCAAATGAATAACACTAGTTTTATTCATTAAATCTTATTGTATTTTAGGGGTTTGTTGTTGTACTTCCCTAACCTAACACACTTACCCCACCGCACTTACCCCACCACACTTACCCCACCACACTTAACCTACCACACTTACCCCACCACACTTAACCTACCACACTTACCCCACCGCACTTACCCCACCACACCAGTGACGGTAAGAAGTGCAGGAGAAGGTTTAATGTTTGCCAAAACTGAATACAGTGGTTAGGGTTAGGGTTAGGGTTAGGGTTAGGGTTAGGGTTGTGACCCTACAGACTGTGAGCATCAGGACAGACTGCTAGCAGCAGCAGGAACATGGGCAGAAAATCCTCTGTGAATCCCATATCCCATAGTGGAAAACAGACAGGTTACAGTCCAAAGCATCAAATATTATCAACATCAGGGTGTACTGGCAGTGTATCGGGTTGTGTGCAGGTGTGTGTACCGTTGTGACGCTCTCACTCTGAGAGTCACAGGTTACTGGCCTGTCAGCCCTCTCCTTACACGTCAATCAAGTGTGAGAACATTAAAGTGACAGTCCACCAAACACACGGCTCTCACATAAACATCATCACAATGACAGAGAATGACACTTGTCACTTGTCATCTGGATGAAAACAGACAAAACTCTTCTTTCTATGATTTCTTAGCAGTGAACGTGGTGTTACAACTGTGAGAAATGAGGATGTGGTTTGACCCACCGTTCTGCCCTGTGGTAATGAGAGAGATGTCTGTGTGTCAGCAAGGAACACGGGCTTGACCTGCTTCACTGCCCTGCCTGGAGCAGTAAGCTGGTGCTTATATACACACATCTCAGACAGCGACGAGTGTGAAGAAAAAGAACACAGAAAATATCAACCAGACTGCATTACGTTAATGTTATTAGATCACACAGAATCACAGTGGGTAACAGAATCACAGTGGGTAACAGAATCACACTGGGGTACAGAATCACGAAAGGATTGAAGAACATCTTTTATGTTCAACAGCTCTAGTCGAGCGCAGTCGAGCACTCGTGGAGAGACAGAAGAACACAATGAGCAGTGACCACAGGTTCCAATGGACTTATAATGAGGGTTAAAGAGGTTTAAAGAGGGTTAACGACGGTTAACGAGGGTTAACAAGGGTTAAAGGGGCATGTGTGTGGGCGTCGCCCTCTGATGATTGAGAGGGAGGCAGGTGTAGTGACTGAAGGGGCGTGTGTGTGGGCGTCGCCCTCTGGTGATTGAGAGAGAGGCAGGTGTAGTGCACAAGGGACATGTGTGGGTGTCGCCCTCTGGATGGGGAGGGCTGGTGCACTGTGACACTTTTACTATACACAACGACATAATACTGAGGGGGGGAAAATACTGGGTAATGGAGACATTCTTAAATTGGACTGAGCATGCAAAAATATATAATATACAAGTACTTTTGTAGGAAGTAAAATCATTATTGAACAGCATAATTAGTTCATAGTTTTTGTTTTCATGATGTGACTGCTGTGTGACATACGTCACACTCCAGGAGAGATACTCCCCATCAGCACGTCTCCACGAAACAAGTACAGTGGTGTTTTGTACCAGGATGTAGTCAGACGTCTCCAGACCTACTCCAGCTCTGTGGAAGGACGAGCAGCTGCATGTTCTGCGTCTACTGCTCAACTTGGGTGGGTTAATTATGCTCATAAATTTTTTATAGTTGATTCTCTAATTTTGATCTGTGGTTTGATTTCATTGTGATTTGAACTTCACTGTGATTATTGATTTAATTTATTGATTGATTTAATTGTCCCACATTAAACTCAAATTGCTTCAAGAGTTAAAAAAGAACAGTGTTAGTGTGCAAAGTCATCTGAGGTTATTTATTTAATGTGAAGTGAAGTATGACTGAGGTGAACTGCGTTTGGGAGGATTTAGCCTATCGGTAAGAAAAAACATTTAGGATCTGCAGAAAGTGGTGTAGCAGGGAAAGGAAATGCATTGAGCTTCTGGCAAAACTGGATGTTCTTCAGTTTATGTTTTACTGAGGATCGTTCCATGTTCTGCTATCTTAAATCACCAAGACATGCGGCCTAAGTTCCTACCTGCTACTCAAACTGTGAAGCTGGAGGCCAGATGAACTCGTGGGCTGTATTTGTATTTTTAGGACAACTCTTTTGATCCTTCCTTGGTGAGTGGATAATGCAGCGAAGGAAAACGTCTGTATACCACAAAGGACATGGCAGACACAGCTGTGTCCTGCTGACACTCATTAGACTCACGTCCCCCGGCGGTGCAGTGCATTACTGTAATTGGGTGATGGAGGGCATCAATTCAGCACCCCTGATAAGGCCACAGGACATGGGGCTACGGCTAATTGCACCAGAGAATTCTGCAGATTCGAACGTTGACTGAACACTTGTCTCTCTGCAAGGAAGAGCCTTGAGCAGATGATTGTGTGTCACTGTGTTTGAGTTGCTGAACCTTCTGTAGCTCCTGCCCTAATCTCCACAGTCTCACAGCTCATGTGAAAGAGCCCAGAAAGCTGATATTGAAACTAAGCCCCTGTTAACACTCTCCAAGCATCCTACATCATGTCACGACGACCAGTTTAATTAACGTGGACTTCATTGCTGAACCCTCTGGGATCTTTGTTGTTATAGTTAATAGTTCACTGTGTTCAATATTATATTCTGCTTCCTAACAGCTGAAGAATTATATTAAGGCAATGCTGTGGTGGCCTTCAGAGAGTTAAATTTTAGTGTGGTCAACTAAGGGTCTCACTTTACCCTGGCAGATATCAACCTATGGATCCGATTTTCTGCCGATCAATGACAGCTCTCCGCGCTCTTCAGGTAGTATTGATCACCAAAGCATACAAATGTCCGCAGGACACAAGAGTATCAAATTAAACTGTATAACAGAATATTCTGTGCTGTGCTGGAACTGGCCACCTGGCACAGACTGACCAATCAATGCAGAGCCTGGTGTGTGTGGTGACCGCTGAGAGTGCTACAGCAACTGCTCAGCTCTTTAACCTTGTTAATCCTTATCTTTGTGATTTTTGACATAAACTGAACCCTGAACTCATATTTTAATGATTATTTTAGCAGTGTAATATAGGTAAATGACCTTTAGCATCATAGGTAAATGACCTTTAGCATCATAGATTAAATGACCTTTGGCATTGTCATCCATCCAGCTATCCTGACTACACCCCATATATCTGTTTCCCATCATTTACTTTGTAAGTTCTTATTTTCACCCAGATCATTGAATATGCCCATTTCTAATGTTTTCTCTCGTTTTGCCCTTCAGAGCGGTTAGCTGTCAACGTACTGAACATTAGCCTGTATGTGGTCTGCTCCTTTAGGATTTTCCTTGCCCGCTTCATTAAAGTTAAACCCAAACTGGTCCACACTCTCCTCCATACACATTTTGTCAGTGTTATTTTGTTATTTTCTCATAATTTCTTCATTTAATGTTTCCCTACCATCATCCAGAAGAGACTCCATCATCCAACAGACACTCCATCATCCAACAGACACTCCATCATCCAACAGAGACTCCATCATCCAGCAGAGACTCCATCATCCAGCAGAGACTCTGTCATCCATGGTGACATGTTGAGACTGACGTGAGATGCCATTTATGACATACATGTGCATCCCCTGTACTGGAGGTAAAAAAACAGTTTGTTTCTGCTCAATAAACTACTGCATTGTTTACTTCTGTTACAACAAATTAAGTAAATCAATGCTCACAGTACCTTTACCATCGTAGGTATAAAGTTTACTGCCTGGGGGGAAGTTGTGGATCCATCGGTCTCAGACACCAACAGTCAGTGGAGCTTTGTTTGTTTGTTTGTTTGTTTTTGTTTGTTTGTTTTGTTTTGTTTCTTTTTTTCTTAAAAATATAAAGATCAAGTCGGAGGTTAAAATATTTCAAAGCCTGCAGCTTTGCTTCTAAAATCCTCTGATGAAGGATCTCTGATGAAGGACCTCTGGTGAAGGATACATAGCTGCCCTGGAACATGTTCAAGCTCAGCCCCGAGAAAGCATTAGAAAGTTTGACAGTAACACTGGAAGACAACCCAGGATCCCCATCTCTGCCTTAGCAAATATACTAGAATAAAAAAAATCATTAATAAAAGTCCATTAAAGACCTTTAAAGACTCTATATTCCATTTTTTGTTTTATTTTTTCTTTAGAAACAGTTCTCCCAATCAACAAAAGAAAGAAAAAGAAATATATAAATCAAACAATTAAACTGAAGCCTTTTGATATCAAATTTAAGACAGTTTTCATAATGATCTAAAAGATCTTAAAAGATCAACAAATACCTAAAAATGTGACATAAAATATTTGTAACAATGAACTACCAGTTATGAAAGAAGCAGACAGGCTCAGATCACTACAGGTTTCACAGGATTGAAACATTGATGCAGAACAAAAAAAGCAAGTCAGGCTGAACACAGTGGCAGTCAGGGGTCCAGCTTGGCTGCCAGAGATGTAGCTGTACACCAAATGTCACAGTGCTGATACCAAGCCAAACTCATAATGGCTACAATGAAAATATCCATTAATTCTTCAACAAAGCTCCAAGCACCATTGATTTCTCTGCTGTTCTGGTTGTTGCCCAGCAACAAGAATTCCACCCAGTTGATATGAGCTCATGCCATTCTCACGATTCCATGCCAACCAAACAGTTTAGAACCTTCAAAATAATCAGAAACACATTTTTTGCCAGTATGTAGCATGTGTGTAAAACAAAGGCACTGCACACCTCCAGAACAGTCTAACTCCACCCACCTCCAGAACACAGTCAACCACCATGCACAACACACCACGCACCTCCAGAACACAGTCCAACACCACACACAATGCACCACGCACCTCCAGAACACAGTCTAACTTCACCCACCTCCAGAACACAGTCCACCATCATGCACAATGCACCACGCACCTCCAGAACACAGTCCAACACCACGCATCTCCAGAACACAATACCACACACAACGCACCTCGCACCTCCAAAACACAGTCCAACTCCACGCACCTCCAGAACGCAGTGCAACTCCACCCACCTTCAGAACACAGTCAAGTGGCTCATTTTCTTCATTGTCGTTATTATAGCGACTTACTCCATCAGTATATTCACATGATATGTTTTTGTTGGCAACTCAGTGATATTATACACATCTGTACATATCTGATAGTCAGTCCCTTATCAGCATAACCACTGAGACTTTAACCTCTTGGACGCTGGAGTGTGAGGTGTGTGTGCACGTATCTGACATATCTCACTCCCAGGTGCTGGCACTGTGAGAAGAGCCATAGGAAGAAAGCAAGACAAAGGAAAAGTATACATTAAAAATGTAGATTGTTGGAAAAGATCAAATAGAGCATATTGAGTTCGCCTTTAACTACATTGACATCACTTCATACTGTATTCCCCCAGTGTTAATGGACGGGTTCTAATCAGCATTCTCATCACTTCTGTATCCGTTTATAAAGTTTTGTCTTGGTGTAATTGCTAATTTTACAATATATGCAAGAGCAGTGAGCTGTCAGACATGGAGGTGGGAGAAGGGTCATCTCATTTCCATTGTAAATGTCCAGCAGACTTGAGCCCTAGTGCAGGAATGACAATGGGTACTTCCTCTCCTCATCCCCTCCACTTCCTCCCCTCACCTCCTCCACTTCCTCTCCTCATCCCCTCCACTTCCTCTCCTCATCCCCTCCACTTCCTCCCCTCCTCCCCTCCTCCCCTCCACTTCTTCTCCATCCCCTGTACAACAGCTGTGTACCTACATGATGTTGAATAAACTTTAATTAAGTCACAAAAATGTAAAAGTGTTGTAATAATACTTCTGTGAAATTTAAGATTTAGTTATATAGAATGAGGAAAATCTAATTTGTTGTCAGTCTCAGATACATTTGTTTTAATTTGAAGTGATTTATGTCCTGAACTGTGAGCTACACTCCTGCTATAGTACATTTATGTCCTGATCATCTCCATCTAATACCTTTTTTCCATTTGAAGTACAATGGCACAAACTTCTCACTTCCACCTTCCACTGCCCCCTGAGGACTGGAAGACTCAGATCAAGGAAAAGAACAGAAATCTGGGCCTAAGCTGCTCTCAGAATAGCGCCTCCATGAGGACATGGGGATAGCTGTAGCTGGACTCATGACACAGAGAGACTGACCATTTGTTCAACAGAAAATGTTATGTTTGTTGTTGATTTGCAGTAAACAATCCCCTACACTAATAAACCAAGTAAATAAACCAACTTTCAATTTGAATTTCAGTGGTTTATTACTTTTTTCAGATAGTGATTGTTATTATGTCTGTTTTATGTTTATGTTGTAGGCTGCTGTCACACACAGCTAACAAAGAAAAAAAAGCAAGAAAAGTTACTAGCATTGCTTTTGTCTTGCTAAATGGTTCCTCAGAAAGTGGGTTCCTCACAGCACCCCCTGCTGGTATACTGCTGAACCTTCTCAGTCACTTGATTTTACTCCAACACATAGCAGTTGCCAAAAATATGCACTTGTTTTCGTGAGAGACTAACCCAGGGATCTCTCTCCTCTCCACATACATGAGAAATACTCATCTGAGCATCGTTTGAACGCTTGGCAAGTGGTTCATAATGAACCCTAGAGAAGCCACAGGGCACATGCTCGGCTAGAGCACTGTGTTCAGAGAAGGACATCGATGTCTGAGAGACAGGTTAATGCTCTCACTGGGCTCCCTGAAATTTATGTCACATGATGAAGTAATGCATGTCAGAGGCGTGTCAGGATTGTAACAGGTCACCTTCCCACGCATGTCCTGTTAGCTGAACAATGGTGACAGTAAAGTAATATCAGCTGACATCTCTTTCTCTTTTAACTGCATATTTTAGTATAAGTGGTTGAAGCTCAGTAGAACTATGGCAACAGCGGCTACCAGGTTTGTGGATAAAAATGTAAATCAAACAAAAAACAGCCATCCTCAAACAAAGGAGGGTCCCTGAATATGGGTGTGTGGGAGAATTGGATGATAGCAAGTGAGGGAAGATGTGGTGAGTGAGGATGTGGGGAGGCGTCTTTGGATGTGGGGAGGCGTGTTTGGATGTGGGGAGGTGTGTTTGGCTGTGAGCAGCTTGGCCACTCAAGGTGCAGTTGTACAGGAGTACATAGTGTTTATAGTGTTTCGGTTCATGGCTGCAAGCATCACCTGAATTGGATATTCCAGTGTGTTCTTCATCTCTGATTCCCTGGGATCAGTGTTTGAAGGAGTGTTAGTGTTAACAGTGAGCTGTTGCATCAGGTGCCTTAGAGCAGGGAAGCACTATTCCTCCTGGACAGGAGAAGCCCAAGTGTGTGGTGGAGTTCAGTCTACTGTATAATGCAGTTCAATCAACGTTTATTACAAATGTGATGTAATGCGGGGATTCTCAGGTTCAGGTTCACCACACACTTTCAGGAGCTTCCCGCTCAAGCACACTTGATGAGCTTCATGAAGCACGTGAATGCGATGAGTCAGATGAGATGAATCGAATGAGTTGAATCAGATGAGATGAATCAGATGAGATGAATCAGATGTGTTGGAACTGTTTTCGCACTGCCCTCCTGGAATCCATCTCTTTCAGGTGTTCCTCAAACGAAGGAAGCCACTGAAGATGGAGGTGTTGTAGAATTATTCACCAGTGACGGGAGAAAGGGCAGTCCCTTCACCTTGGCTATGCCTCTTATCATACAACCATGAGGCCAGGAAATGTTACTGCAAATAACAAATGGAAAAACTGTCCCAAGTCAAATCATTCATTTGGAGAAACTATTCCCTGAAATTAAACCAGCAGACAAAATGGTTTTTGTGTCTTTGTGCACTGTAGAGGCACAAAACAGCACCTTCATTAAGAGGCCAGGGAGAGGCCAGGACAGAGGGGTTAGGGGGCAGAGTGGATGGATTAGGGCGCAGGGTGGATGGATTAGGGTGCAGGGCGGATGGGTTAGGGCGCAGGGTGGATGGAGTAGGGTGCAGGGTGGATGGGTTAGGGTGCAGGGTAGACAGATGCTGTACTGGCAGGCATCATGCCCACTCGTGAACTCAAAATTCCTTGTGTAAAGGACCTGAATAGAAGCACTGTCCCAGTTTCTGCCATTAGGTGTAATATTCTTTTATAGGTAGGAAGACTTCCCATGAGTGACATTACACTGGATGCTACTGTGCTTTCCTCAGTCATAATGATAATCACTCCTGTTAAAGCTCAGCTATGCAGTATCTGAATGAGCTTTAAACCGACTTTCAACGGTTCCCCTCCACACACAATGTTTATTTACTAAAAATTGAAATTGTATTTTGCTGCTGTGAGTTTCCGCTGTTCTCAGTGCTGAGTTGGTGTGATGGGCAGCTAAATCACTGGAGAACAAGCTGAATGAATCAGTCAGAGAAAAAGATTTTCATCCTCGTGTGTTTCATTCTCGCTGACAAGAGTGTTCATGCTCTCAACTGATCAGCAAGAAGCTCAAAGGGAGGCTCTGGTTTTTGCCCAGGAGTCCCTCAAAGCTTTTGGTCTAAGGCTTGAAAGCATCTGCATTGCAGAACAGAGAGAGGCAGGTCTGTTTTAAATCAATCAGCCGTAGTACGACTGAAGGTCAGAAAATAAAGGATGGTGAATTCAGGTCAAACAACAACTGATGTGGTTCAAAAGTGAATTCCTGACAGTAGAGAGGGATGATGATGTTGACAGTTGAGAGAAAATTGATGTAACAGAAGCTGAGCTTTGGTTTCCTGCTCATCCAGCACAGATAGGAAGTGAAATATATAAAATACAGGCAGGGTACCAAGATGCAAGATGATGAGAACCACTGACTGTGAGCAGAGCTGGACGTTCCATCAGACACGTGAAAATAAAAAGGCATTAATGAGATCCTCCACAGACAGCAAAGAGGTAAATGAAGGGAAGACTGAAGGTGGAGAAACAGCATGAAGACCTAGACTGGATCAGACTAAAGAAAATGGAAGGAACCATGTAAGAGTTCCTTTCCAAATCCAAATATTCAGAAAAATGTGGATGCACACTGATGGTTTGAGCTTTAATCATTCTTACAGTCTTTTCACCAAACACACAAACACCATCGTATTCAGGACAGGTTACAGTGGATATTTCAGATCCTTGTTGGTCCTCTGGTTGAAGTGTAAAGACTTGGCCATCAGCAGAAGGTGTACCAGGACCACTGCATCATGATTGTCTCCATAAGCTTTCGATACATGTTTGTTGAGCTTTGTCTGTTCAGCTTCGTGCAGCAGTTCTTCTAGTCTTGTTGTCTGATATCGCAAAAGTGAAACTTGATTGGAAAGTTGAAGCAAATCAAATACAAGTAAAACATAATGACATTGATCCCAGCGTGTGAAACGACAGGCTGAGCAAAGCCCACATATCTGATGAGTGATGAGTGACTGCTATTTATCGAACGCAAAGGAGCTCCTGCCTCTGATATTGCATTATCCAGCCACACACACTCCTAAGTTTGACTCGTTGTCCTTATCGATCCAAAAGGGCTTTTCCTGGAACTGCAGCATAAGATGTCCCCCGGGAAGACGGCGGCACTTAGTCCACAGAGCGTCTGGTTTCCCTGCTGTTATCCGCCAGCCCAGGACTCCAGCTCCCCTGTCAGCCATGGGAATCCTAACGTCTATAACAGCCATGGGAATCCTAATGTCTGAGCTGCCATTGCACCAGGAATGCACCAGGCAAGCATGGGTGGAGCTCAGAATAGCCCCAGAGGGTTCTTTAATCCTGCACCACTAGTAGAACACCAGGGTGGAAACAGGCATTCAGACTCGAAAGAGGGTCTGAAAAAAAACAAACAAAAAAAGAGTCTTCTGGACTGGTGGACAGGAGTGATGATCCAGGTAGGTTATCGAGAAGCTCCACGAGGTAAGACCATCTCCTGTGAAGAACACACTGTGTGTTGTGGTCACATCTCCTAGCCACCAAACAATGGACTAGGTCGCCCACAGTAGTGGTACTGAACTACTGAACCCCAGTGTGACCCTGTCAACCTATGCAATTATGTCAACTTTTTCTTTTCACTAAGTAGTGGCCAATTTTTCTAGCCAAAAACAAGTTTATTTAACAGCCATTTAAAATCAACAGATCAAACAACAGCATTTACATCAGTGTAGCATCAAGAAATATCAAGACAATCCAGATCTTTCTTAGAAAAGTAAACCAGTATGAAGAAAAGAAACCAGTATGATTAAAAATGCACATACATACAACTTATAACTCAAAAGACTTTCACATTCTATTCTAAAGATCCTTCTATTTTTCCTCCCTAGATAATCCTCTTTTACATGCAAAACAAATCCGACTACCAGTGATACTTTTGAATAGCTTGTAACTAGAAATAACTAGTCTGTTAAACTGATTCACCTCATCACACAAAACACTCCTATTGGTGTGTACCTATACAAGGTTCAATATCACCCGTAGGCTGTGGATGCTGGAGTGGATGCTAGGGTGGATGCTGGAGTGGATGCTGGGGTGGATGCTGGGGTGGGGTAGACATGAGTAAGAACACGGTGCAGTGAGGTGAACTACAGTGTTCCACCATCTCCTGCTCTGTGAGATTTAAAAATCACACAAAAATGTATAAAAAAAGAAAGTTACAGTTTTGCTGCACTTCAGAAAATCACTGCCAATCTAAATGCTCTGCTAGACTCTACATTCTGGCTGCAGTGCTACAGGTGTACATAATAATTATTTTCCTGTTTAGGACACCACCAGCACTGAACTATCATGGAGTGGGTGGAGTGGGCTGCCTGGGTGTAGCAGGTGGAGTGGGTGAGTAACCCTAACCCTAACCCTAATACATGATGCCATATCAGAGCTAATTTGAATAATTCTACCGTTTTGTATGTATCTACTGTGTTTTATCACATTTGATTAATACCATTTAAAATGAAGCACACCACTGTAAAGGGAGTTCTGAATTATATCACTGGAGAGGGAGTTCTGAATCATATCACAGGAGAGGGAGTTTTGAATTATACCACTGTAGAGGGAGTTCTGAAATATACCACTGGAGAGGGAGTTCTGAATTACTATCCAAGAGAAAAAATGAGAATACCCAAATGCACAGTAAAATCTAAATTTATCAGCCTCTCAAAAGCACTTTGTCAGCACTGTAATTATTAATAAATGTCAGTTAAATAATGTTGGTAAATGGACTATTTATGTAATGAAATGTTTCAAAATGGCCTTCAAATCATCTGTGAAAGTTTGAGTGTAATTACACCCTGCTGGTGGCACCTGGGGCTCATACACAACACACAGGTGTATAGACATGTCAGACTGATACTTGGTAATAGTTGTTTACTCATGTTGTCAATTTTAAAATGAATTGTCAATTAACAAAATCAATTTTGATGAATTAAATTGCCTAAATTTATTTGAATGACATGGAATTCACAAAAATACTTTGCTAACAATAAATTGTTATGCTGTTTAATCCATTATAGTTAATGAGAGTAACTGTAAATACATGCATTAATACACTGTAGTTTGAAATGTATGATGGTGTGTGTTTACAGTGGCCTGACAGGAGTGCAGCACACAGAAACATGTGGAGTGATGCGTGTGTCTGTAATTATACACATTTCCATGCTTCAGTTTATAGAACTGGTAGTATGTGAACCTCATGCACAAGTGTGTGCACATGTGGTCATTTCTGGCTGAGGGTTTATGGATATGTGTATCTGCTTTCCTGTTAATGCACAGAGCGAGGCAGGTGTCACAACACGTCCTTGCTCCAGCTGAGTGCCTGCCTGTGTCCACACACACAAAGGCCTCTTTTACCCAGAGTGGTGGGTGCGGAGTTGAGGGTTCAAGCTACTGTTTCTCACTATCACTCACTATCCAGGTGCCAAGCTTGTTCCTGTCTGAAAGACAACTGATTTCTTTCTTCACCTGTAAGCCCAGAGCTTAGGGCACCCAGCACCCAACACACACACAACACACGTACCCAGCACTCACACACAAACACACACACACACACAGCACATGTGCCCAACACACGTGCCCCACACATGCACCCAGCTGTTCTGAAACCAAAATGTCATTCTAGATTGACTGGTGGCAGCCACCTCTGTTCCTGATATATTTATTGCTCAGGTAAAGTACAAAGGAATTTCAATTTCTTTCTCATCACAGACCCAGAAAAATCTTAGGGACTCAGGGGCTTTAAAACCAACATCTGCTTTCTAAGCATTTTTGTGACTCTCTCCCTCTCTCTCTCTCTCTCTCCCTCTCTCTCTCCCTCTCTCTCTCTCTCTCCCTGTCTCCCTCCCTCCCTCCCTCTCTCTAATAATCAGTATCATTCTCCATATTTGCAACACTCCAGGAGCATAAGACATACTACATTCCTAAATGTTCAAGCGTTTCTTTGTTTTCTATGGACTTTGAAATCATTTTGTATGATTGCAAACATCAGTTACTCTGCAGTAACAAGCGTATTAAACAAACTAAGTAGTTTTTTGCACAAATTGCAAATATTTTATTATGAAAGCTAAGTTATTACACTATTTAAATGTACTATACTGTACACTGTACTATATTGTTGCAGTTTGTATAATGACTTTTGTATGTGATCCATCCACCTAAATTTACATTTTGCAAAAATTCTCTTTCAGTTTAACAGAAACTGATGTTCTAAACTGGTGCATATTTCTATGCAATTTAACAGAGGTGATGTTCTAAACTCATGCAAATTTCTATACAGTTTAACAGAGCCGATGTTCTAACCTGGTGGGGTGCACCTGATAATTATGTCAGACTGAGATCCAACTACGTTCTTCTGGGCTTTCTGAGTTTACGTTCTGAGTTCGTCTGGGCTTGCACTGAGACCCCACCCACTCTCCAGATGTAGTTAGATGTAGTTCCCCAGAGTCTCTGCTGGGTATCCAATCTTTTGCACACATTTACTAGGTTAATTCATAAATTAGGAAAATGGTAAAGCTCTGGGAAACCTCTGACAGGATGTGTTAGCATTAAGGAACATTTGTATTTGTATATATATAACATAGCACACACACACACACACACTCCTCCTCCAATCACAGCTCCCAGTCAGTTCCCCAGTTGCAATCAACCCTCCCACTAATCACTGTGCTTACCTGTAATTCATTTCACCTTTCCATAATTACTTCCCCAGGATCTAACACATCAGCCTAAACCTACAACAGCGTGTGGTTTGTCTTTTTCCCTGTGAACACATTCACTCTGTTAAGATGCTGCTTACCTTTGTTTGTCATTAGATGTTCCCTGATGTCTGAGTTTGCTCCTCTATTATCATGGCACACTGTATAAAGTGATTAAATTCTTCCTTTAGAGTTTTTGTTTTGTGTTGTTTTAATATGCTGAGTGAGCGTTAAAACTTTGAGTTTAGCATCTCTTTGTTTTATGGTGTTTAACAACTGGCTGTAAAAATGGACAAGTTTGTCCTGTTCTCCTCACAGGAGGAGCAGGAGGAGGAGCAGGACCTCCTCTATGGTGCTGAGCACCAGGACACTGAATGAAAACACACCATGTGTTAGATGTGAGGGCAGCATGGCGTCAGGGAGTAATAATGTAAGATTCTTATTCCATTTTCTGTTTCACATACATGCATGTTTTGCTGTTCTCTGTATATAATCTTGACATCACGCTTCATGTGATGAAATAGAAAAGAAACCATGTTGTGAGTTGTGGTCAGAGATGTTTATCTGTCTGTGACCAGGAGCTGTTTATTTGTCTGTGACTTGGAGCTGTACAGTGGTGTGGGGGAAGACGTCCTGCCTCAGGTGTTCCCAGCCTGTGGTTTTCCCATGCAGCCTCACGGTAATTAACTAGAACAAGCTTCAGTAACTCCAGCCTGGGAGCTGAGGAGACTGATGGCTGAAGAGACTGATGGTTGAGGAGACTGATGGCTGTGATATTTTTGACAGCCTGGTCATCTCAGCTGTCGTTTTTTTCTCATCCCTCTGGAGGCCACTTGTGGGTTCACAAAGGGAGAAATCACCAAAAATAAGGAAACTGCACAGCGCTAAGAAATGTGGTGCACAGTATTCACAGATAAACTAGTGAATCCAAGGGTTATATTTTGGAAGGCTGTCCATTTCCTAGTGAAGGAGGACACAGACTCTAGTGAAAGAGGAGGCGGGTCATAGTTCAGGAGGAGGCGGGTCCTAGTTCAGGAGGAGGCGGGTCCTAGTACAAGAGGAGGCGGGCCATAGTACACAAGGAGGTGGGTCCTAGTACAGGAGGAGGCTGGTCCTAGTACAGGAGGAGGCAGGTCCTAGTACATGAGGAGGCGGGTCCTAATACAGGAGGAAGCAGCCTCACAGCCTTGAGTCCCCAAGAGAGTCAAACAAGCAGAATCCAGATCCAATACAACTAATCAACTGCTTGAAGACAGAAAGACAGAATGATTACACAAGTGGCTGCTCGGCCTGGTGGAAACAAATCCTTGTAGCATGTGGCCACAACTTCCTACCTCTGCTTTAGTGGGTATCTGCTTAGTCCCAGTGGGAGTTATGCTTAATACAACCCAACAGACAAACATACTCAGACTGTTCTGCCTACAAGAACAACTGCATTTCCATTTTCCAGATGGAAGTCTGAAGATTAAACTGCTTTTCTTCTCCCTCCTCCTTAGAGAGCAGAGATTCTGAAGCCCTCGAACAACAGAGCAGGATTTCCACAAAGAATCGGTTTCTACTTTCAGTCCTGTTTAATCTTATTAGGTGAAACTAGAAACTAGAAAGCAACCATTGATGGAGTCATGGGAGCATAGAGGAAGAACGAAAAACAACGGTTTCCTACGTTCAGAAAACAGCCATGCCGTTCTTCAAGAGCTTGTTGAGACGTCTCCCCTGAGCAAGCTGGCATCATGTCCACAGTTATTGTGCTCCTAGCTGGCATCACGTCCACAGTTA
>JAOXYF010000004.1:17730764-17750359 GCA_028565775.1 Sternarchorhynchus goeldii
TCCACACACGGTTTGAACCACTTCAGTCCACACACGGTTGGAACCACTTCAGTCCACACACGGTTTGAACCACTTCATTCCACACACGTTTGGAACCATTTCAGTCCACACACGGTTTGAACCACTTCAGTCCACACACGGTTGGAACCACTTCAGTCCACACACGGTTTGAACCACTTCAGTCCACACACGGTTGGAATCATTTCAGTCCACACACGGTTTGAACCACTTCAGTCCACACACGGTTTGAACCACCTTTGACACCAAATGATGTAAACACTCGCAGAGATAATATGACAAAATCTGACATTGAAGCAATTGCAGTGAAAGCAATTGGATAGCAAGTAGTCTGATAGCTCTGGGGTGTATCTGATGGCTCTGGGGTGTGTGGGGTGTGTATGACAGACTTGGTGTTTGTCTGATCTAGGGTGTGTCTGGGGTGTTTGTGTTTGCTCTGAGCACTACTTACCTGTACCATGTGTTTAGGACTCAGCTCATTAAAAAGCATTTCACTTTCTTAAACAAGTGAGTTGTACGAGCAAGAACAGATGGCTTCATTAAGTCAGAAGGTTTATAAACGCCTACAGAGCCCGCAGTGCTTCCGCTACTGGATACTGCAACTGAAAAGGCTGTCACTGAAAAAATTGACATTGTAAAAATAAAACATTTAATAAATAATAATAATTACATTCTATTTAAAAAATACGTTGGATTTGAATTGAATAAACCAACATGAAATTTGTGTTTAATTCTGTAGCTGGAATAAATCTTGTTTCATTCTACAAAAAACAACAACAACAACAACAAAAAGAGATTCCATGGTAACATGAGCAAACACAGGGGCCAAAGTTCTCTATTCTTCTTGTACATTATCAAGACCTGTACTAACACTTCATCAGCTCAGCAAGGGTTCCTGCATATCACCTGGTAGAGCTGGGAGAGATTGACTTCATTTCCCAGGGGGCTCACATGCTCTCAGTCTGATAAACAAGAACATCTTCCTGGATCTGCCAGATGTCATAAAGGGCTGTAATTACACTTTATCAATGGCTGAAGGAGGCGTGGCAACAGTAACATTTCATGCAATCAATCCAAACATTCAGAGGCCACAGCAAAAACTCTCTCCTAACCCACAGCTGGAGCAGAAGGCAACATTCGTGGATTTTTAACCAGGCACTTAGTGACAGTAAGGGGGCAGAATGAGACTCCTCCCCTTTTGCCCTCTCAGCTGTTACAGCTGTATTTGAGGGACGTGTTTGAGTCAAACTGGATTGAAATCTGGATTTGCCTAATCTCATCTGAAATCAATAGGAAGAATGTTTAACCAGGGGGAGTGAACTCCTTTAACATCTCAGATTTACTCCTCAGGCCTGTATGTGAATGGAATGTCCGTTTGCCTTAAAATGCATCTGCTAACAACGCTGTACCATTGCAAAACATTCCTTTATTATAAATAAATCTTTTTTTTTTTTTGTATAAAAACGCATGCATCATCCATGGTGTTTACAGCTTCACAAATTCGAGCGATAGCCGATACACAGACGTCTCATCCTGATACGCAGACAACGTGGAACAAGAACAAAATAATCTCTACAACCACAAAAATACTTACAGGAAGGATAACAACAAACATGTTCATCTTTGATAGATTTCATTTAGTTTCACTTTTTTATTTCCATACTTCCAAGTGTTTTTGTACACGTCTGTTATCTCTTTTTGATCTGTGACCATGTCAGTTATCTCTTTTTGATCTGTGATCACGTCTGTTATCTCTTTTTGATCTGTGATCACATCTGTTATCTCTTTTTGATCTGTGATCACGTCTGTTATCTCTTTTTGCACCATAGATTGTGTTACAACATCTTTTTTAATGTTTTTTTTTTTTTCATTGTGTTCACGACAGCAAGCCTGCATCTCAGTTTGTCTGTTTTGTGGTATGTGTGTGTGTGTGAATACATGTGTGCGTATGTATGTATGTACTTGTGTGTATGTATATTTGTGCAAATGTCTGTGTACACGTGTATGCATGCATGTATGTTTGTGTGTGTGTGTGTGTGTGTGTGTCTGTGTGCATGTATGCATGCATATGTGCAAGTGTGAGTGTGTGTGTGAGTATTTGTGTGTGTGGTTGAGAGTGTGTGTATGTGAGTGTGAGTATGTGTGTGTGTGAGTATGTGTGTGTGTGGCTGAGAGTGTGTGTGAGTGTGTGAGTATGTTTGTGTGTGGTTGAGAGTGTGTGTGTGTGTGTGTGTGCAGGGGGAGTGGCAGGTCTGGCAGCACTAGACTGCAGGCTTGCAGCTGGCGTGTGTGAACCAGGGTCCTGCTCTCCTGCACGCCGGATGCACAATGATAGAAAACATCTCATGCTGATTTGCGTGTGGGAGGTCCAGCTGCCTGTCAGAGTCACATGACATGTCCTCGTTTGGACAGGCTCCGCCCCTGGAGTCTGTCCCACCTCAGATGGCATGATTGCTGTAGCTGACGTATGTTGTCTTGGTGGAGGATGCTGCTGGAAGAAGAATCAAACTGACATTAGTGAATCTGGAAACAGATGTTTCCAGAACAACACTGAAGAGTCAATGCATCTGGAAACCTCCTTCGTTTCATCCAGGACAACTGTGTCTTCTATCATTAGGCACATGTTTGTCTCTGGCATTTATAGGGAGCAAGGAAATCAAAGAACACTGACCTGTTTACATATATTTCATGTTTTGCTCATTTAAAATAAATCAGAAGGTTTGCAGTTTTCTATGGAAGAAGGCATGGAGGGTTATGCTAATGAAACCATGCATGGAGGGTTATGCTAATGAAACCATACATGGAGGGTTATGCTAATGAGTCCATGCATGGAGGGTTATGCTAATAAATCCATGCATGGAGGGTTATGCTAATGAATCCATGCATGGAGGGTCATGCTAATGAAACCATACATGGAGGGTTATGCTAATGACTCCATGCATGGAGAGTCATGCTCAAGAAAGTATGCATGGAGGGGTATGCTAATGAAACCATACATGGAGGGTTATGCTAATGAATCCATGCATGGAGGGTTATGCTAATGAAACCATGCACGGAGGGTTATGCTAATGAAACCATGCATGGAGGGTTATGCTAATGATTCCATGCATGGAGGGTTATGCTGATGAAACCATACATGGAGGGTTATGCTGATGAATCCATGCATGGAGGGTTATGCTAATGAAATCCTGCATCTGAGCTGTTCACTCCCTGAGCAGATACATCTGAGCACCTATAACACATCCATAACGATAACTCTCAGCTGGAAACATTTTTGCATGCAGTGATTTGACTTGTCCTTGTTAAGAAACATCTAAACAGTGATTTCACGCGTTCACTTGCGTGAGCTCTCATTAGGCAGTTGAAACGATTTGCGGTGGTTAAACACAAGTCAGGGCTCATGCTGTGAAGAGTGTGCCATTAATGTCACTCTGCAGCTCTGGTTGCTGAGTGCAGGAAACACTCCACTCACTGTAGGTCTCCATGCTTTCACAGAGCTCTGTCTTGGCCTCTCCGTTGGGTCGGTCACCTCCTTTCTGCGTGAGCCTGCCAGACATGGTGGCTGCCGTGACGATGGCCTTGAAGCTACGCTTGCGTTTTGGGACATTCTGCTCTGGGTGGAAGATGATGACGTAGACCTTCGGCATGTAGAGCATCCCCAGTGACACGGAAGCACTGAGACTTAATGAAACGGTGAGCGTGGCGGTCTGGATGTACATCTGAAAGAGAGACAGCAAAAGAGAAAGATAGAGAGAGAGGGAGAGAGAGAGAGAAGAAAGGAGTCAATTAGATCAACATGACAATTTTTTTTAAAACGCTGATAGAATAAAAAAAAAAAAAAAAAAAGATCTCATACAAAAGATAAGGTGTTTCTGAAAAGTAACTGGGAACAATTACTGTTTGAATTGTAAAGTAAGTCAAAAATATAAAGTATGTCAAAAATGAACTGACCTGGACAGACATCTTTTATGTAACGTGTTCAGAAACAATAATTTAATGAACCCATCGTTCAGAGAAGTTACTAAAATTACTTCGTAAAAGAAATCATGTGGTGCTTAGAACCTCAGTCAAGTGGATGGGGACATTTCCTCGTATGTGGACCATATTTCTTAGGCCACCCTTCGTGACATCATAATCATACTCGTCTTTGCCTCTCCATTATACTGGAGGAGAGTGATATAATATTGGAGGAGAGTGATATAATATTGGAGGAGAGTGATATAATATTGGAGGAGAGTGATATAGTGGAGAAGAGTGATATTATATTGGAGGAGAGTGATATTATATTGGAGGAGAGTGGGTCACCTAAAAGAATCCATGATAGCAGGTGAGCAAAAACATTAAATCTTGGAACCACCCCACTTCTCAAAGTTCACCCCCCCCTCTAAATCGGTTTCATTGTTAGAGATTTCTCATTCTCAGATTTCTGTGTGTAGCTCTAAACTAAATAATGTAAATTAAGGGAGGGGTGGGGTTTTGTTGGGGAGGGGGGTGGTTGTGAGGAGGAAGGAGCTAAAGAGCTCCACAGCTCCTCTGGTAGATTAACCAGGGAAAAGGGAGGAGACAGTGGCCTGTTGTGCACCTGACCTGTTTATTTACAGAAGGTCATGCTCAGATGCCAGAGATCAGATGACACTGCTTAATGTGTTTTCAGCAAGTTTGGGCCAGAGTGATGAGTGTGTGTCTCATCACACACACACACACACACACACACACACACACACACACACACACACACATGACCCATAGTTAATAGATTCCAGAACCTACGTTACTCATAGTGCTGCACCTCCATGTCCTTTGAGACTAACTGGGGGTCTTGACACTTCTGGCTTAAGGCTAAAGAGACATTCCATGTAAAATCCAAAAAGTAATAACCGACTGAATATTGTAAAACAGAAATGATGAACAAATCATGGTGGAATGGATCAGTGATGAACAGATCATGCTGGAATGGATCAGTGATGAACAGATCACACTGGAATGGATCAGTGATGATGAACAGCTCATGGTGGAATGGATCAGTGATGATGAACAGCTCATGGTGGAATGGATCAGTGATGAACAGATCATGGTGGAATGGATCAGTGATGATGAACAGCTCATGGTGGAATGGATCAGTGATGTACAGATCATGGTGAAATGGATCAGTGATGATGAACAGCTCATGGTGGAATGGATCAGTGATGTACAGATCATGGTGGAATGGATCAGTGATGATGAACAGCTCATGGTGGAATGGATCAGTGATGTACAGATCATGGTGGAATGGTCTCTC
Source organism: Sternarchorhynchus goeldii (assembly GCA_028565775.1). Lineage (NCBI taxonomy): Eukaryota > Metazoa > Chordata > Actinopteri > Gymnotiformes > Apteronotidae > Sternarchorhynchus > Sternarchorhynchus goeldii. Next base: position 17,736,061 of record JAOXYF010000004.1, read on the forward strand.
ATGTGTCTTTTTTTTTAACTCTACATAACAGCCCCTTAGCACAAGTGTGCATTTCTCTGTGAATCACCTCCAGCTGATTGGAAGAAAAGTTTGTAGGAGGTCAAGAGTGTCTGTATCTGGTATTTGGTGGTCATGAAGATTAGGTGTGTTATTGGTCAACCAGCCAATCAACAACAAAAAAGCTTTTAAGATTTTTAAGATTTCAGAGTAAAGTTTGATGTAACTCCAGGCCTCCAGGACCAGGGTGAGTGAGTACAGAGGCACCTCTAGGATTGCCAGAAGGGTGAAGGCCAGATGTCAGGACAATAGTTCAGCAGACAAGCTGTAGGCTGGAGAATTTCTAATGCTACTGTGCTATTCAAATAAATGTAACTCTCATTAGTTAAACTTGAGCGGCTGGGCTTCCGTCTTGCCATGCCGAGCAGAAGGTTGCACTCTCTCAGTGCACTTTCCCCGGTAACATCAATTCTATTTCCCTGGTAACATCAATTCTATTTCCCTGGTAACATCAATTCTATTTCCTGTTGGGGCAAACAGTTCGTGTCACCACTTCCACATGGTTCATTCTGGTTTCCATTCTTGTTTACTGAGTTACTAGAAAATCTCTTTAGTCAGTGGCTGCAGACGGTGTCTTATAGAGAAGACTATTAGCCATACTACATTACACACTCTACTAATGCAGTCTAAACTTCTATTCAGAGAGTCAGTATAGAACCTTTCAGTTATTACCATCATCCATACCCATCAGTGAAGCCCCAATAACAATGACCTAAAGAATCACACTAAGAGGGACATCAGGAATGTGAGAAGGAGAGAAAGAAAGAGAGAGAGAGAGAGAGAGAGAGAGAAAGAGAGAGACAGGAATATAGAAACGCAGAGAAAGATAAAAATACAAAAGAGAGAGCAAGAGAGAGGGGGGAATTCAGAAACAGATGGAGAGGAACACAGAAAGAGAAAGGGAAATGAATACGGAAAGAGTGGGAGATGAAGTGAGAGAGGGTGATGAGAGAAACAAGAGAGAGTGAGGCAGAGAGAGAGATGAAGAAACAGTCAGAGATCGAGTTAGAGTCAAGGCAGAGTGATAGATGATTGTGCTGTTCTAGCTTGGCTGTATCTCCTGTGTTTGTGTAGCTCCTGTGTATCAACTCTGTTATTACATTAGTGCACTAATTCCAGCACTATATGTAGAGGCTAGAATAGCAGCCTTGTTTCCCACATCTATCAGTTTGGTTTAGTGTCTATTACGAGCTTGTAGCTTTGTAATAGACACACAGTATTTGCTTAAAAAATCTGGAGCTTCTATTGAATTTTTTATGTTCACTGTTAGAAGTTTGTTTATTTGTTTGTATGATTGTTTGATGGAATGGTACTTAATGGAACTTTGTAAGGAATCATTTAGTATATAGTACACGTGTGGGACAATAATTTAGTACAGAACATGTGTGGGACAATAATTTAGTACAGAACACGTGTGGGACGAGCAATAATGAAATAAACAAATCACCAGAGAGAATGAAATCAGCAGCAGCTGAAGCACACGGGTGATTAGAGGCTTCTCAGGAAATCAGAAAACACAGATATGGGTGAAAACACTGCCAGAAAAGGAAATAGATAAAACCCAGAGCGAGTGAGACTGGGAAGGGCCTCGTTAAGGAGCAAACTGCAACCTATTTTAATGAGCTCATGAATATTCACGAGTAAGTGAGGGTGGGAAGACAGTGCTGGTGCTGTAAATGGCACTGCAGCCAAAGTCTGAGAAACAGGTCGAGGAGGAGATGAGGGCGGGGCTTCCTTATTAATCATGCTATTCTGGCTTTGTTAACTAACCTTCATTCTACTATATAAAAAACAATTCAAACAATGCTGTGATTCTTTGTATATTGTCTGATTTGCATCAACAAGCTTTGTCCCTTGAGTAAAAAATGTTAATGCATTTAATATGTAATTATGTACCATATACTGCAAATATGTATCATGTACTTAGTATGCAATTAATATACTCGTGTAATTAATATGTAATGAATATGCTCGTGTAATTAATATGTAATGAATATGCTCATGTAATTAATATGTATTGAATATGCTCATGTAATTAATATGTTCATGTAATTAGATGGAGCTGTAACAATTTCTTCTATAACTATTCAAGTTTATGACTACACTTGTTCAGTACAGAGATTATATTGCTCAGGCATAAAGAAATGTTGATGTATTCTTGAATTTAGTATTAAAAGATAAAAAAGACGTAACTAAAAAATATTATCTTTTATCAATTTTTTTTATTTATAGTTGTTTCTGTTCTAGATTGTAAAAATTATACCAGCTATTCTCCACAGAAGATTCAGGACAGCAGTTTTAATTGGCTTCAATGTTTTCTACTCACCCTGACAGAGCAGACAAGCCAGAACTAGATCTACATATTTCTGACTTTTGCTTTTGTGTGTCTTTGGTCTCTTGTTGTGGCCTTCAACAGAGCAGTGCTTTTAATTGTCTGGATGTGTGGAGCTGTAGAAGCTCAACACATGGAGAGATGCACGTATGAACTGATGGTGCTATATGCCTTTGGACACAGGATGCTTAAAATAACACACCGGCCAAATACAGTCCATGAACAGCAAGCAATCTGGATGTTTAAACCAATAGAGAGAAGGAATCATGACATTGAGCACAGATATTGGATATAGCATGAATAATGGATGATAGTATAGATATAGGGTATAGTATGGATAATGGATAAAAACATAGATACTATGTGTAGTATGGATAATGGATAGTATTATAGATACTGGGTGTAGTATGGATAATGGACAATAGTGTAGTTCCTAAGTGTAGTATGGATAATAGATAATTTTATAGATACTAGGTGTGGTATGGATAATGAAAATCTAGAGTGAATTTCTGGGATTCTCATAGGAGTCATGATGGCAAAGCAGGAAAAGAAGGCTTACAGTACTAAAGACTCAAAGCATTTATTTAAAAGCTGTGCTACAGGAAGTGTCAGGTCTAACCAGGCTCTCTGATAATAGCTCATGTTACGTTTAAGTCTTTAATCCACTGTGCAGTAAAACCTGTGATTCTGACTTTAATGTATGACATCATCATGTTACAACACCATTGACAAAATCTGAGTGTTTATCTGAACATAGTCCCTCTAAATGCTGGAAATATGTGATTAAGCAAAGGGAATTTCCCTCAACACCTAATGTGAATATAAATGGAATTAATTAATTAATTAATTAATTAATTATTTTACTAGAATATTGTTTTGTCTGCTTTTTATAGCTTTTAGTAACATGTACGCAAATGAACTTTGACCCCAGTTTGATCGCTGACAGATACTGTTGCTGTCCCTCTGGGACTCTCAGCCAGGATGACACTGTTGCCTAGTTACTCGATTCCTGAGATCTACCTGACTCAAAAACTGCACTTCCATTTTCAGGTAACTTAACTCTCTTCCACACTTCATACCGAGATTCAGCAGTTTAAGCTTGCAGACCGGATCTTCACACCTTCACACACCAACACCAGCACCAGCACCAGTGTGACCCACGACAAACCTCCACCACCAGCTCTGCACAATGCAGTTAATTGAGTCTGTTCTGTCTCTTCATCAGACTACCGGAGGCTGGATATCCTCAGGAGGCCTTGTCCTACTCTGCTGACACTGAAACATGACTGATGAACTTGTATCACTTTGACATTTCTAACCTCAGTTCTACCACATCAGTGTTAATGCTGTACAGAGCAACAGACTGTTCAGTCTGCAACTGTCCACTAAAAGCAGATATATATGGTATGTAATGCAGTGTTTGGTGAGTGTAGGTACCAGGTGAGTGTTTCTAATCCAGTGGCTAAGAATCAGTAATGCATACATGTATGTAAGAACTCGTCTAAAGATGGAGATGTGGATCACATGATTGACAGGTCTGCCAGGAGGCTTCTGAAGAACATTAGCATCTTAGCAAATACCACTGGAAGATATTAAAGCAGTAACACATACATACACTGTATATACATTCTGTCAATCACAGCATTTATCACCCAAATATCACTCCTAAAAGTAGGGTGAAGGGTTATTAGGTGAAGGGTTATTGGGTGAAGGTATTACAGGGTGAATGTATTACAGGGTGAATGTATTATAAAGTGAATGTATTACAGGGTGACTGTATTATAGGGTGAATGTATTATAGGGTAAAGTTATTGTTATGCTCTGAATACAGAATTGATGGCTGCTGAATTTTGCCCCCAAACAAACTCTCCTGTTGTCATGACACCCCGCCATGCACGTCTGCCCTCTCTAATTAGTTTGAAAGGTCCTTGGACAGAGATCATCCAAGAAATTAAACTCTGAATGTCCTTTTGCTCTAGCAACCAAAGTCCTGCGGCGTAAGGAGCTCTGACAGTAGCCTGTGGTTTGTTTTCCTCTATTGCTTCTGTCATTTCCTGGTCCAGAGACCACAGCCAGGACAGTGAAGAGGCGAGACAGCCGCAGGCGCGGGGCTCTTCTGCCCCTTTACGAGTCTACTCCACTGCATTTCATTTCGCTCACTCACACTCCATCAGAGATGAACTCTGATACTTCCTTACTGTTCAGACACACAACTCCAGTCCAGTGCTGTTTGGACACACACGTGGTTTAATGTTCAGACCTTGCTGACTAGAGTCGGCCACCAAGTTAGACCTGTAACAATATACACTTCAACGAGCCCAAACACAAACAGTACACCATTTGCACCTCATTAATGAAGTTTGTCTTTGGTCACTGTGACCTGAGTCTGCTCCTTAGCCTCAAACCACCAGTCCTCCAGCACCGAAAGCCTTGAGTTTCTATTCCATCTTTCATTCAAAAACTGCCTTATACTCAAAATATCTCACTAACTCCAACTCTGTAGAAGTCCAAAATTATATTTCCAGCTAAATCCATATTATACTATAACAGCTTCAGGATCGGTGCAGTTAGTACAACATTCTGGGTGTTTGCAGATGTTCAATAGAGTTGGTACTAAACATCAATGGGGAGTCTTGACCATGTCCATTAGCAGTATAAACTCTGTCCCTTCAGAGAGCTAAAAGCCTGGACCAGCTCACCACACAAAACCCACCTACTCCTAATTAAACTGGGATGGTTTTGTGGAGCAGGAGGTTAGTAAAATGAATTAACTGTCTTAATTGGATTGGGAAAAGTCTTTAAACTGTGTGCCACTGCTAGACATAATAAGTTGTTCTATGTCTTAATATATATGGAATCTATAAACAGAGTGTGGATAGCATGTGGATCCCCTGTGGATCTCCTGTGGATCACCTGGTCATTTTTTAACCCTCCTCATGAGATAGTTATTCTGGTATTAACTGGAAACAATATCTTTTAGATCAAAGTAAAACTTCTTTTTGCTTTATTTTACAGCTGTTTCTGCTGTGATAGAGCAGAAGAATCCAAACCACTTCTCTCTCAGCCCTTTCCAGTTAAAGGGTGAGTAATGGATACTCTCATGAATCTGTGCAGTGGTCCATCTGTTCTCTGAATTACACATCTCATGCAGTAATTATCCTGATTCAGCAGAGCACACATGTGAATTCCAGTGCACAGTGCAACAGGTGTTGAACTACAACACCCATGGCTCTCAACTCCAGGTGATGGACTAAAACACCTGCAATTTTCATTTTCAGATGCTGAACTACAATACACACAACTCTCAACTCCAGGTGCTGGACTACAATACTGATAACACTCATCTTTAGGTACAGAAGGTTTGAGAAAATACCAAATATCCAAAAAGACGGACGGACGGACGGACGGACGGACAGACAGACAGACAGACAGATAGATAGATAGATAGCATGAATGCAGGAGATTGGAGGGCTAATGGAAAGATCCAGCACAGCAATAACTCTCAGTCTCTCAGCTCACGCCTCTGTCTATCAATAACAAATTCATCTGCATTCAGTGAAGGAGCCTTTCCATCTGGTGACGTGTGCTTATGTCTGAACCCCATTTTGCACTGCCTCTGTCGTTCCTGCCTGTATCACTCCTGCCCGTATCACTCCTGCCTGTATCACTCCTGCCCGTATTGCGGTGTTCTCCCTGTAATGGGCAGCCATGCCAGTCAGTGGCACAGTGTGTCTCTCCCGTGCTTCCCATGACCCTGGCTGTGTAGCTCAGACATTGCTTTACCTTTCACATTACCCTGATGGACGGTCAGTCATTTTCTCTGCAAAGAACAAAAGGATCTGTTGTGAATGTGATAAGAACAAGCCAGACTCTGTGACCTGATCGAGAGGGGAAAGGGGTTTTCCCCTCTACTATGAGTGAAGCATATTCCATCACAACCCTGTACACCGACTGGGATGAGAGGGAATTACATATACCAGTCAGGCACCCATTTTAAAGTCAGAAGACTCAAGAGGTTGTGTGTGTGTGTGTGTACCATTATAAGACTAATCTCCTCTCCTACTTATCCATGGCCCTCAGTGTGAGTGTAATTACTGAAGCACCTTAAAGGCATGTGTCCTCATTTCACCCTTTTCTCAGGCATGGAGGGAAAAGTCCAAAGCCTCATCATTTAAAATGGGACATAAACTCTCAGACATGGAACATGTGAAATCCTTCTCATTCAGTAAACAAATATTCTGAATTTCTTTTTAGCAGTAATGACCTTGGTTCTAGAAATCAAACAATCTGTGATTGTCAGTTTAGTCTGAATCAGTTATCTGTTCACCTTTGAAAGGCACTGTACCTAGGAAAACATTATAGCCAGTAATCATGTTGCACTTCATCTAACCATCAGACACTTTTGAGGGCAGCAGTATGAACGTTCATGAGACACTGGGGAGGAACTGTACTCAGAAGTCCTTCATTCTTTATGGTGTATTCATGAAGGTGAAAGTAACATCAAATGTATTGAATGTGTCATTTGCAAAGAGCACTTTCTTAATCAGTGAAGTACTGGTTTGGGTGCCTTTTTAAACGACGAAGGGTTAGGACTGTTTACACCATTCAGACTTTCACAAACCAGCACCAGTCGCACCAACACGGATGGTGTTTGATATAAGGCAGTCATACTCCTGGATGGTGTTTGATATAAGGCAGTCATACTCCTGGATGGTGTTTGATATAAGGCAGTCATATTCCTGGATGGTGTTTGGTTTGTCAGTCATATTCCTAGATTGTACTGGGGATGTCACCCTTATTCCTGAATGGTATTTGGTATACATCAGTCATATTCCTGGATATTAATTTCATTACTTCTGGCTGGAGTATAGAGTATTATTATCTTACCTCAGCTGAGTCCTATTAAAGGTTCTGGATGAATTTTGTAAATTACAGGGATTGTTCCCCCTTGTTTATCAAATGCGTCATGAAGTCATTTTCTCATTTCATGCAGTAATGACTGTAGATGGAGAGGCAGAGTCTACAGTGCCCTAATCACTTTACAGCACCAGCAATAAATAAAACGCACACCAGAGTGTTGGCTTAGGAAGTAATTGCCGTATCCAGAAGTGTCTCTATCAGATAGTGTAGTGTTCACAGAAATAATTACACTGAGCAACTAATGTGATGACAGAAGACAAAAGTTGTAATGAGGTTCTTATTTTATAACAGACACCAGGCTTTTCTTCTGGCAAAGCTACAACTTTTCCTTTTCTTCCAGAACCTTTCTACAAGATAAGCCCTTCATCTGAAACCTCATGCAAGAACCTTCTACAAACTTCTGCTCTAATTGATATTCCTCGACAAAGTTCCTCTCTCAGAGATCAGTATGTAACCCCCCCCCCCCTCATCCCGTCTGCTCCTGAGCCCCGTACAAGACACAGGAACCCTTGACATTCAGACTAGAGATTTTGTGGTGCCACTTCTGTACTGGTCCTGACAATACATTAATCAACAGGAGACATTATTACCTTCAGCTTTGCACTCTGCTACAGAAAAACACACAGACACACCACATACACACACTACATGCACACACACTAACATGCACACACACCAACTATCCTTAGCTACAAAGCAAAATCCACACAGCAGCAAATGCAGGTTATGAGATTAGACTAAACCCCTGAAAACTCACCCGCTCGGCTGACTGGGCAGTGCCAAAGAAGATGGGTATAAAAGCTAACCAAACGATGCACGTGGTGTACATGGTAAATCCAATGGGTTTGGCTTCGTTGAAGGTCTCTGGAACGCTCCGGGTCTTGATGGCGTAAACAGTGCATGTGACCATCAGGAGGATGCTGTAGCCAAGGGAACAGATGAGTGAGAGATCCGAGATGTCACACTTGAGCACGCCGCGCGCCCGTTCGGGGTCGGCCGTGCGCTGCTCCCCGTAGTCCACCACGGTGTGCGGAGGGTCGGCGCTGAACCACACGAACACGCCCAGCAGCTGTACGGAGATCAGGCTGAAGGTGATGGCCAACTGGGAGGCGGGGCTAATGAAGCGAGGCGCTGCCACCGACTTCTTGCCCTGCTCAAAGATGCGGTGGATGCGGTTGGTCTTGGTGAGGAGGGCGGCGTAGCTGAAGCACATGCCCAGGCCCAGGAAGAGGCGGCGGAGGGAGCACACCACCAGGCTCGGCGTGGCGATCATCAGGAAGGTGATGGCGTAGCACAAGAAGATGCCAGTCAGGAGCACGTAGCTCATTTCTCGGCCGGACGCCCGAACGATGGGTGTGTCGTTGTAGCGCACGAAGGTGACCACCACGCAGCTGGTGGCCAGGATGCCCAGCAGCGCCAGGAATACGGGTACGATGGCCCAGGGCGAATGCCACTCCAGCTTGACGATGGGGATGGGCTGGCAGCCGGTACGGTTGTGGTCGGGCCTCTGCTCGTAGGGGCACAGCTCACAGGTGAACTCGCCCGCCTGGTAGTGGTACCCCTCGCAGCGCTCACAGTGCCAGCAGCATGGCACACCCTTCACAACCTTTTTCCGCTCGCCAGTCCGACACGGCAAACTGCAGACGGACACGGGCAGCCTGGGGTCGCCCCGCCTCCAGCGCAACCCAGCCACCTGCACAGAGATGAGCTCGTCACGCCCGTCCACAGCAAGAACACACAAGAACAAACTCTAGTCCTGTTCCCTCGGCCATCTTTGACTAAAGATTCATTCGGAGATGAGTTTCAGCTCCCATAGTGATTTTTCGATAATCGTGAGCACATCGTAAGATACAGAAGACACCAACTTGAGGGTCATAGATGGGAGTTTAACTTCACATTACTTTGCTTGAGCAACTTAAACAGAAAATGCTCTTGTTGGCCAGAGTCCACCTCTAGAGCACTCAGAGAAAGAGAAGGCTGTCTGTGAATTATAAAGAGATGGCTGCATCTGAATTATTTATGCCATGCTGGTAAATGATGCTGAGAGAGAACAGATCTGGTTTAATTAGCAGAGAAAAAATGTCAAAGGAACAAGTTCAGTGTGACTTATCAAATAAAGGAACAAGTTCAGTGTGACTTATCAAATAAAGCGCTTATTTACTTAATCAAAATGAAACAATAATAGCAGAGCTTAAACCTCAAATCATTTAATTTCTTCTTCTTTCAGAGCAGTTCTGAACAGAGCGGTTCTGAACAGGCTGGTTCTGAACAGAGTGGTTCTGTACAGAGCGGTTCTGTACAGAGCGGTTCTGAACAGAGTGGTTCTGTACAGAGCATTTCTGTACAGAGCGGTTCTGAACAGGCTGGTTCTGAACAGAGCAGTTCTGAACAGAGTGGATCTGAATAGAGTGGTTTGCTAGTGAAGATGCCAGGTGGGAGAGACTGTTGCACACTGCTCACAGAGAGAGTAACTTTACTTGCTCCTACTCTGCTGTTCAGCCTCAGAGTCCTGCAGAAGCTGAACAAGGCAGTTCTGAACACATCCACATGCTTTTGTTTTCTGTGTTTTGTGTTCTGTGCTGTGCTCTGTGCTCTGCTCTGCTCTGTGCTCTGCTCTGTGTTCTGTGCTCTACTTTGCTCTCTGAGGGACTGCAGACACAAACACATCACATTAACTGTACATCACATTTTGGCACCACTTTCAGTCTCATCATTTTTCTTTATGTTATCATTTGCAGGCATATTTCCATAGTCTTGGTGTTATTCCATAGTTTTGGTGTAATCCCATTGGCTTGTGTTGGTAAATTCTGCTAAGGTGCATTTTACAGAATCTTAAGTGCATATATTTATGCTTTGGAGAAATTATAAGAAATGAAATAAACAATTTCAGTGACAGCCATGCGTGAGAAGATCTAACTTACATTGAGGTCTAACTCGTTTGTCCAGGTACCAATCACTGTGTACTCTGCTGTGGACCTGTTGGTTATCTGATACTGGAAAATATCATAGCGTCCAGGTGCATCACCATTCTGATTGAAGGAGACAGGAGTCCCTGCGCTTCCTGTAAAACAAGACATGATGTAATTATTAGATAACTGCCATGCTTAAATCTCAATCAGCTGCACTCTGGTTCTTTCTGTCTTCTCTATTCCACACTGAGAGTAAGTCATTAATACTCGGATTATTTCCATGCGTAAACTCTGGTTGTTCTCCATTCATGATCACAGCTCTTTTAAGTTGAACTGCTTTCACAGCTCAGAGCGGCTTTGAAAAGGCACCGAGTCGTTTGCTGAGTGCAGCAGGGCTGCTGACGACACTCGGCACGTCGCTCAGCTACCTGCGGGGTGGGGGAGGGGGATCCAGGTGCTGTACAGATGAATAATGAAAGCGGCTGTCTGCTTTACGGAGGAACTTTCTGCTCTACAACAAAGAGAGAGGCAGAGCGATCCTGCCCTCCTTCTCTCCCTGCAGGGAGCTGCGTGAATTGTTAGTGCTTGCTCTATCCTGCCCGGCCAGCCGCTTCAGTCTCCCCACACACAAAGCTGCCTGATAGATAATCTGTTTCAGGAGCACACCACCCAGAGTACAGCACAGTTACAGCGGAGATGTAACTCTGTTCAGATTATATTAACCTTATTCACATGGGAGATCTGCATTTTGAAGTAATTTCTGCCTCTTTGATCTTTGCTCATATGATGTTGTCGCAGATCGAGAGAGAGAGAGGTAGAGAGATAAAGAGTTTGATGGTGGATGCAGTGCTGTCATTGTTGTGGTCAATATTTGAATGAAGGAGCAGGATCTCTGATCAAGCTGTTCGGACAGACGTCTAGATTTCCTGCTATTACACAATCAGGTGGTCATGACAGAGCAGAGGTGAGTGTGTCTGATGTAGGAATGCGTGTGTCTGAGGTAGGAATGCTCGTCGGTCCATGGAAACAGCACAAGATGGAGCCAATCCTGGAGCAAACTATGCAGGATCTAGGAGAGTTTAAATCTTGACATTTTTTTGAACCAGTCATTCTTCATTAAGGGAAGACAGACTCAGCAGTCTGAACATGTTATAAACATTAATTCTGTCTCCACACTTGATCTTCTAAAAGCATCTGAGCAGCTACAAATATCTTCTTTGCTGTCAACACCAATGTTAATATGCTCACAAAGTTTGGTCGCAAACCAAAATAAGTTTGTAGTGGTTTGACTGAAATTCTTTTAAAATGAATTTAATTACAAAACACTACAATCTTTTTCGCCTCTGGAGAGATAGGAAACCAGAATGGGGTGGATAGGCACGGCTGTGGATGTGCCCACAGGGAGAGAAGGTTACCCCAGCAACAGATCAAACCAAAATACATAAACACCACCACTGTTTAAAGACAAACTTTCACACACCCCCTTTCGTGACAAGTTTCACAGCCACTGCACGGTGTTTCTGACGGAGAGAAGCAGAAAGAAGTCCAAATAAATAAAAGTTGATACTTAAAGTGGGTGGCAAAATCCAGATAATTAAGTTGTTTAACAGTGCAAAATCCAGATAACTGGGTAGTTTATCAGTGCCACTAATGAGGGTTAAACTACTGTACCTGAAAATCGTAGGCTGTCATCAAGGTTGATGTGTTCACACAATACAGTGCACACACATGACAGAGTACATACATATGATGTATTACACACACATGATGGAGTACACACATATGATGTATAACACACGCCAGAGTACACACGTGATGTATTACACACACATGATGGAGTACAAACATATGATGTATTACTCACACATGATGGAGTACACACATATGATGCAGTACACACCCATGATGTAATACACACACAATGAGGTGTGTACTGCATCATATGTGTGTACTCCATCATGTGTGAGTAATAATCATATGTTTGTAATACACTACATGTGTGTAATACTCTACTAATTCCCAGTCTAAGTGTCAGTCTTTTCCAGACTCACAGACTCATGTCTATTTTCCCAAGAAAGTCCACAGGGCCAAATAACTGATTAAAGTCTGCTGTTCGTCTGGTGCCGATGGGACTCAGGATTCAGCTCAGGCTGCTTATGGAATTCCCAGAACACTCATGTGACGGCATCAGTGAAACAGAAATCATTTTTATTTACATTTAAACACCATTTGTTACATACGATATAATAAAATTGTGTGTTAAATTGTGTTTTAAATAATAACCTCTGATATTAGATAACAATACCTCCACTGGCCATGACAGTGTCATTTTCTGTAATCTGCAGGAAGAGAAACTGCACACCTCTAACCGGTCCTGGAGGGGAGTGCTGGGATCAGGAACCCTCCTTCTCTAAGCATGTGCACCACTTATTAAATGTGTGATAATGTAACTAAGAACAACCGTGATAGCTGTGTACAACCGCGATAGATGTGTACAACCATGATAGATGTGTACAACCGCGATAGCTGTGTATGTCTAGCTTCTGGTGTCATATTTTGGCATCACACTAACCATGGAAATGATATAATGTTGTATCACACAACTCAGTTTAATTAATATTATGCAGGCAATATACAGACTAAAAAGAACTCTGAGTGTTGATTCAATGTTAACACTACAGTTTAGTTCAATAGTCCCTGTGTTAGACTGCTCTCAGAAACACTGTAGTGCCAGTGGGTTCACGCAAGGTTCAGGTCCACAGCAGCACAGCCTTGTGGATTAGTGAACTGATCTCAAGCTGTTGAAGTAGGTCATTACTTCCCACGTGGACTGGAAAACCAAAGACACGGCTTTACTCAACACGGAACGCTTGCAAAAATATATATCAGTAATCGATAACTACATCCAGTTCTATCTCTGCATGACATCAAAGATTTTAAAGATACAAATTTAAAAGTTTTAGTGTACAAACTAAAATGGTTTGCAAACAATGTCTTTGAATTTAACTGAAGTACCACTTCTAAGACCCTTGTGTATTATAGCATGTGGGGGTTTAAAGCATGTTCAGTCAAAAGAGCAATCTTTTTGAAAATTAATTTAGGGTAGGCAGGTGGGTGGGTATGTCTCTGGACTGTATGTCTGTATGTCTCAGATGTTGTTCCAGGAATCTGCTGGAGTATGTTCTGTTACTTGAGTAAGTTATGTTACTGGAGTATGTTATGTTACTGGAATACATTATGTTACTTAAGTAAGTTATGTTACTGGAATAAGTCTCCCAGTTTGGGGGTCACAGCCCCTAGTGCTCCGATTACCATGGAAACCGTTGCCTTAACCTTCCTCATCATTTCTAACTCTTCTTTCAGCTCTTGGTATTTCTTGAGCTTTGCACTGTGTTCCTTGTTCCTTGGTGTTGCTAGGGTTAGGGATTGCTACATCTACGGCCCTCTTCTGCTGTTTATCCACCTCTAATATGTCTAGGTGGTTAACCATTACCATTTTGTCACTCTGTATCTGGAAGTCAGCTTGGTCATTCTCCGACATCTTCATGGATGAATCCCATTTAGACCTCAGAACTTCCAGCCTGTACTTGGCACAGATATTTCTTATACTATTCCTGTCACTTGGTTATGGAGTTCCATGTACGCTCTGCCTGCTAACATCTTCCATCCCACTGTTATGTCCTGGATGGTTTCAAAGGCATCTTTCCACAGACTGCATCTGGGTCTCACCTGGTGTGGTAGGTCTCAGCCTCTACTGGTCTTGCATTTAGAGCTTGTTCTTGTGCTGCTATGGTCAGAGCTTCCATGCTGTCTTCAGTCCAGCCTTTTTCCATATCAGCCACTTCCACTATTTGCGGTTGTACATACAGTGCTGGTGTTTGTCCCCTCATGATCGTACATACAGTGCAGGGGTTTATCCTCCCATGATGGTTCCTGGTCCTCCGCATTCTCCTGCTCCTCAGGTTTCCACTGTCTTAGATGTTCACTAAGCACCTCATCACTTGGGTTGTCTTTCTTGTGTACTCCTGGATCTTGGATCTTGTGTTTTCATTGTGTATGATAGAGTCCCCTCCTTATGACT
>JAOXYF010000004.1:17762651-17774071 GCA_028565775.1 Sternarchorhynchus goeldii
GACACACAAGGGAAGTTCATTCCACCACCTTGGTGCCAGGACAGAGAAAAGTCTGGAAGCATGTTTCCCATGTGTTCAATCCCATTGTGGTTTCTCTCTCTGTTCTTCATCAAGCCTGTTGTGGTGCCTCTTTCTATTCTTCATCAAGCCTGTTGTGGTCTCTCTCTCTTCTTCATCAAATCTGTTGTGGTGTGTCTCTCTCTCTGTTCATTATCAAGCCTGTTGTGGTGCCTCTCGCTATCCTTCATCAAGCCTGTTGCGGTCTCTCTCTCTCTCTCTCTTTCTCTCTCTCTCTCTCTCTCTCTCTCTCTCTCTCTCTCTTCTCCATCAAACCTGTTGTGCTGTGTCTCTCTCTCTATTCTTCATCAAGCCTGTTGTGCTGTGTCTCTCCTACTGTCTCACTACTCTTTCACACCTGCAACAACTCAAATGCAGCTTTAAAACACACAAAAACTAGTGGACAGCAAAGGCAGACGGAATCCCAGTGATTTTGTTTTGTCTAAAACGGAACATTGTTTTTACATTTTGTTCTGTTTATTTTGCTCTTTTGTTTTGTTGAAAATGCTTCTCTGCGTGCAGTGGCTTTTGTGATTGGCTGTGTGTGCAGTGGCTTTTGTGATTGGCGGTGTGTGCAGTGGCTTTTGTGATTGGCTGTGTGTGCAGTGGCTGTTGTGATTGGCTGTGTGTGCACTGTCCGTTTTGATTGGCTGTGAGTGCAGCTTATGCTTCAGTTGCTCCAGCACACGTCAGCATTGCAGCATATTGCAGAGACAAACTGGGAGGTTTTGACTTGAAATGAGTGGCGCTGAGAGAACAGCCCCACCTGCTGGTGGCTGGTGCCATTGCTCTCTATGGAGTGCTAATAATTGCAAAGGCTAAACAGATCCAGGATCAGGTATATTGCTCCTCACACACATAACCATGTAGCACACCTGTCACACACCTGTCCTTCCCACAAGCCCCACCTTCTGCTCTACTGTGCTCCTCCCATAAGGGCTTTAGCAAAGAAGCCTGCCCAGCCTCCTACAGTCCAAACCTGCCCTGCCTTCTACAGTCCAAACTGCCCTGCCTTCTACAGTCCAAACATGCCCCGCCTCCTCTGGCCTGGGAGTGATGCGTGGCATTGCTGTGCAGCTTGTCTGATTCTCTATGATAATTAAACAATCCGTTCTCCCTCTCAGCACTGGAGAGCGCAGCTCTCTCTATTAATCTTTAATTATTTGATTATCAAATGCTTCATGAATCTTGAACTCTGAAGTCATGTCCAGTTTTACTTGCCTGACGTTGGCCAAGGCTTGTTTTATTTTTAGCAGCTAGACTTTGAAATATTTGTGATGTGTGCCGAGTTCAAAATGTTAACGCTTCACACTGGGTAATTAACTTTTCTTGACTTATTCCTAAATAAATGTGTGAAATTTACGTTTGTAAAATAATACAACAATCTTTCTCATTTCTTTAACTAAAATAAATTTGGGGGAAAAAAAACTCATCAGGTAAACCCAAAGTGTCCTGCTGGCCTGGAGGTCTTGAACACTGGCACCTTCCTCACAAAGCTCTTAGCCATGATCACAGAGTGCAGTGGCTGTTCAGGACTAAATAAAAGAAAGTTTACCATCAACATGCGTATGAGCCATGAGACATACCATTAATGGAGTTTTGATTCATCTCACATCAGTGTTGTTGTGATGATGCATGTTCTAATGGTACCACTGCAGCTCAGTAGTTTATTGTGTAGTCCCCTAAATTTACAAACACGGCCCGAGATTACACACGCCTCGAGATCACAAACATCCCCCAAAATTACAAACACGGCCCGAGATTACACACGCCTCGAGATCACAAACATCCCCCAAGATTACAAACACACCCCATGATTACACACTCCCCGAGATTACAAACATGCCCCAAGATTACAAACGTCCTGAGAGTACACACGCCCCGAGATCACAAATTCCCCCTGAGAGTACAAACGCCCTAAAATTACACACGTCCGGAGATTACATACACCCCGAGAACACAAACATGCCCCCCAAGATTACACATGCCCCAAGATTACAAACGCATCCCAAAATTAAACATGTCGAGATTACACATGTCCCAAGATTACAAACATGACCCGAGATTACAAGCACTTCATGAGATTACAAGCATGCCCAACAGGGCAAGCAGTAGTCAGGTGCCTTTTCTCAAACAAACACCTTGACATCACCAGGAAGAATCTCACCTGCCTCGAGGAACCACTTCAAATGCACACTGCTGCACTGACGCCATGGAGTTCCCCAACCTCGTGAAAAGGGGCAGCTAATCAGAAGAGACATACAGCAGGCTGTGAAGAGGAAGCCAAACACAACAAAGCAACTCTGGATGATTAATCTCTTCTGAAGGGGGGGGGCACAGATGGAGGCTGGTGGTTGGTTCTTTTCCCAGTTGGCGAATTCTTTTGCTCCAAGGAGACTGGGAGGCTAATTCCCATAAACAGTCAGCAGAGTGGTAGAATTAAGCACACACACACACACACACACACACTGGGAGTGTGTTTACTTAACACCATAAATCCATCCACCCACGCTCCCATGCACACACACACCTAAAATGTTACAATCCAATACGAATCCTCCCACACTCACTGAATGCTCATTTCATGCACAGCACATATTCTGCACCATATGGTTATGTTACACGCTGCAATACTGTTTACGAAATGACAAACTGTGTAAATAAATTCCATGAAGCCCACAAACACCATTTGACCCAGTGCCTCCTTCTGCACTGCAGTAAGAGCTGAACCAGCTGTGTGAGCATATCCATGAGTCAGGAGCAGGCTGGAGCAGTCAGAATAAGTCAAGAGCAATCAGGAGCAGTCAGGAGCAAGCTTGAGCAGTCAGGAGCAGGCTGGAGCAGTCAGGAGCAGGCTGGAGCAGTCAGGAGCAGGCCTGAGCAGTCAGGAGCAGGCTTGAGTAGTCAGGAGCAGGCTTGAGCAGTCAGGAGCAGGCCTGAGCAGTCAGGAGCAGGCCGGAGCAGTCAGGAGCAGGCCGGAGCAGTCAGGAGCAGGCCTGAGCAGTCAGGAGCAGGCTGGAGCAGTCAGGAGCAGGCCTGAGCAGTCAGGAGCAGGCCTGAGCAGTCAGGAGCAGGCCTGAGCAGGAGCAGTAAAAAAAACTGACTATGAAGATGAAATCATCTGCTCCAATACTTCAATACTTGGTGAAGGTCCTGTAGCCTCAACCCTCACTCCTACAGTCTGTACCCTCAGTCTACAGCTGCCAACAGGGAGTCAATGGCTGGCCATTCAGCACTGTGACATCACTGCAGGCTTGGTTTACAGTCCTCTGAGGCCCTGCCTCCTGCTGATGTCGGCGGGGTTGTGAGGCGAGGCACTGAGATGAGGTGAGATTCTGTGAGCAGACCCTTCACCACGCAGCTGCTGGGGCCAAGGACGGCATGACCTCCGACACACGGCGCCATCGATAGCCCTGATCAATCCTGCGTGACGTCTGAGGGAACACGGCAGACAGCTATCAGGTGAAACTAGGATGAGGCCTAGTGGGGGGGTGGGGGGGAGGGGCCATTAAAACAGCTCCCAACAGCCTGAAGGTCACAGACCGGCTCTCCATCCAAGGATCGAAACCTTTCATTTTCTCCTGCTATGTCTGAGAGCTGGCAGTGTGCTGCTCTTCTATGTGATGGGTTTATCAGCGAGCGAGTCGAAGGGATTTGTTCTGTGTGAAGGTCTGAACTCTTTTCATCTTCCCTCACGCTCACAAAAGCCAAGGAGTAACGTTACTACTCTAACAAAAACCAAGCTTCCCCACAAGAATGCTAATACAACCTCAGCCTGAGACAGCCAGTGCCAAACGCCGAGATTCTCCCCTCGCACTGATCTGTCACTTTAAACAAATTACGAGCTACAGGGCAGTGCTGAGATGGAGTTAATTAACGTTGAAACGTCTGTGGAAGTGACAGCGTGCACTTTGAGGTGAGCGTGGTATGATAAGAGAGACTCTCCGAGAGTGATGTATTCGTAACACTAGAAAACACAGAGAAGAACACACTAGCAAACGTGAAGCCATTAAGCCTCCACAGGTGAGGAGATGGAAACTGTGATACACCCTGCAGCCAAAGACCTCACAGTCACAGGACACACCCAAGACAACAAACGAGCTGTTCTGATAGGACGTCTCCACCATGGTGTAAGCATGGCTTTCTGCACTGTGATCCAGAGCGTTCAACACCAGCACTGTCTTTCTCAGGCTCTGGATAAGATTACAGTGTTTTTCTCCAAACATGTTACAATGGAATATTTTCATAAATTTATTCCGGCAGCTGATGCTGAACTCCTCTCACTCTCTCTCTCTCTCACTCTCTCTCTCTCTCTCTCCTTATCCCCCTCTCTCTCTCTCTCTCTCTCTCTCTCTCTCTCCTTATCCCCCTCTCTGTCAAATCTCTCCCTCTGTCCCTCTCTCTTACTCACTGTTTCCATAAAATGTTTAACAATGTATCGTATACTCATCGTATACTGTATCGTATACTCATCGTATACTGTATCGTATACTCATTTTTTATAGCTGGCAAGATTGATATGCCCTTGCAATCTTATGCAATTCAATTATTAACATTTGCACATTTTATAATTGTGACTGTAATTGTAATTGCAAGTAACTGTAATTGTAGTTGCTCTCAACATACCTTTAGGGATTACCATCCTGTGTGCAGATGGAGTTCAGGTGAGGGTGTGTGCAGATGAACTACAGATCCCACAGAGAGCAGGACTACAGATCACACAGAGAGCAGGACTAGAGTCCCACAAAGAGCAGGTGTCCAGTCCCATAGAGGGAAGGGACTACAGTCTCACAGAAGGCAGGACTACAGATCCCACAGAAGACAGAACTACAGATCCCATAGAGGTGAAGACTACATATCCCTCCTTACTGCCTCAGTCATCTTGATCACTGTTATGTTCATAACCTACACGAGATTCAAGATGAAGCCTGAAATGAGCTGAGAAAGATAGGCACTAGGGTGAAACCCTTAATTAACACCTAGACCTCATTCCTGAGAGCCATGAACACAGTGGCCAGAACCACAGAAGCGATCTGAGCTTTCAAAGCTTTCAAAGCAGGAACTGATTTAAGGAGATAACTCAAGCTGATGAAAACTTCTTTCCAAATGGTAATGTAGAGCAGTGCACACATCAGATCTCAGTGCAGCAGTGTAGTATTAGAATGTAGTATTAGTGTGTAGTATTAGAGTGTAGTTTTGCAATGTGTAGTATTAGAGTGGAGTATTGGAGTAGTATTAAAGTCTAGTGTTAATGTGCAGCATTGCAGTGTGTTATTACAGTGTAATATATCAGTGTAGTATTAGAGTGTAGTATTGCAGTGTGTTATTACTGTATTTGTAATACATTATTGTAATATAACAGTGCGGCATTACAGTATAGAGTTTAAGATACAGATGCAGCGGTGCCCCCTTGGCCTCACACACAGCTCTTTGTGACCCTGATGCCCTTCCTCAGGTCAGAGGTCAGGACAGTAGGGCAGTGGGTTCGCACGATGATGTACGTGTGATGGTCAGTTCTGCTACTGCGTAGGCCCTGGAAAAAGCCCCGCCCACAACATACAACATTGGAAAAGACAGAATGGAAGATGGATGATATTAATGCCTGGTGTTTCCATGGTTTCTGTTTTTGTACTTGTGTGTATTTGGGTGTGTATTCGCAGGTGTGTACATATGCGTGTGTGTGTGTGTGTGTGTGTGTGTGTGTTTGTGTGGGTATATGTGTGTGTTTGGATGTGTATGTGCGTGAGTTTGGGTGTGTATGTACAGTCCACCACCCACCCTTTTTGGGGACTGATTAATTGTAATACATATAAACTTGTAACTGTGCTCACCTGTAGCCTCCACCATATAAAACTGTAACTGTGGGCACCTGTAGCCTCCACCACATGCAGTGACTCATGTGGAGTGTGTGGAGGTGCTGTGCTGTTTTGTGCTCTGTGATACACTGAGCTTCTGTGGCTTGTCTTGCGGTGGTTCACTGATCCAGGATGACTGCCCTGGATCTCTCTCACCTAATCTCTCCCTTTCCCTGTGTGTCATTGTTTTTTTAATGAAATGTGGCACAGGCCGTCTGCCTCGGTGTTTCAGCTCCTCAGTCAAGCCAGGTTCAGTCTTGGCACAGAGTTCATTCATGTAAATCAGGTGGTCAAAGGTCCTGCTGCCTCTCTGAACTAGACTCCATAAACACAGCGCTTCTTCCTTCAGTAAACATCAATCTCATCCTCATTCTTTTCAGGGTAGTCGAACAGTACCAGTGCAGTAGTACAGTAACAGTGTAGTAGTACAGTAACAGTATAGTTGTACAGTAACAGTGTAGTAGTACAGTAACAGTATAGTTGTACAGTAACAGTGTAGTAGTACAGTAACAGTGTAGTCGTACAGTAACAGTGTAATAGTACAGTTAGTAGTACAGTAACAGTGTAGTTGTACAGTAATGCAGTAATGCAGTTTGTGTTCTAAAGCCGTCGAGTGCTTACAAATCCCCTCACGTCACTGACCATGTTCCCTGCTGCTCAGCCGCTGAACTTACCTACATGTTCAATGGATCTAACAGCTACTGACCTCTATTTTCCAGATGACATTTGGACAAACGCTGTCTTCATTTTGGATGAACTGAGTGAAACGATGACACAGTGAGGCCCAACATGCGTACTGTCATTTCCAGGGCTCATGGCATTTGCCTTAAGCTTAATAGGGTCAGATGTGATGAACCCCAGAGCAGGTGCCTGTTACCCAGTGCAGGAATCACTCCTTCTCACTGCACTTCTCTGGGAATCACTCCGTCTTGCTCCCTCTCCCTGCTCTTATCAGTATCTTATCTCTTATACAGTATCTTCACTGTACCAGTGAAGATACCAGCTTGTGCAGTACCTCTCCTATGTTGTACAGACATGTAAAACTTCCTTGTTGCTCTATTGAAATATTGATGCATGAAATGGAAGCCACTCGAGTTGTGATCGATATTTGATTGATCTTTTTTATTACAAAAAACAATCTGCAAGTGGATGTTGGATGCTGGAATTACTTGTGAGTGAATTACTTGTGAGTGAATTACTTGTGAGTGAATTTCTATTAAAACTGCACCGCCCTGGTAGTGTGAAAAACCTATCATATACATGCCCTCTTCCCCCATTCCTTCATTATTATACATGCAATATCTCCTGCTGCAGTCATTTGTAATAGGTGAGCGAATTGAACTCATTATGCAGCAGGATCAGGGCTGTCTGCTTAACAATGCCTGCCTCCAAAACACCACTGCTAAGTTCAATAGCCATGCTGAATTTTAATTCACCTACCAGTCAGTTTTATACAATGCTGAACATCTCACTCACGACAGAATAAACCATAAAACACAGCTAAATCCTTCACCCTTAAGAGGAGTTCTAGCTTTAGACAGTAGATCCTTTAAAGTGGGATGTGTTGGTCATGCTATCACAGTATTATCACACAGTATTAGAGTGCTAAACGTAACATCTTCTCTGTTGTTACATTTTATGTTACATTTAGCACTCTAATACTGTGTGATAATACTCCTGATACATTGAAGCAATACTCTCTTCAAAAGAACACTATGATAACACTCCTAACATACCCTTCCAGAACACCCCCCCCCCCCATTCTTCCAGAACAGACCCCTCGTTTAATGGATTAGATAGCACAAAGGAACACTGTGAATGTCTGAATAATCTTGTTTCTTGAAAAAATGCCAAGAAAACTGTGCAAAGTGAGTGTTGGGTTGGCACCAGTGTTGTACCTCAGCATAGTCAGGGTGCTGGATATAACTGCACCTCCCTCTGCACCACACCCAAAGGGACAATGTGGTTTATTCGACTTCAGTTTAGACAGTGTTCACACTTAGCTAGTGACTTCAGTTAAATAATACTTTATAATGTATCTCAGAATGTTAGTCTTGGACTGTCTTGAACTGTGTGGGAATATGTCGAGGAATATATCTCAGTGTATATCTGTGAGTATCTGTGAATACAAACTGAAACCTCTTTAACTGGAATTAACTGTACCATCTGCTGCTAAATGATTGTATTTTGTTTACATTACAGTAACACCCTCATTTCCCATGCTTTGTAGCACCTGGTCTGTTTAAGTGAGTAGTTTCATGTAGCACCTGGATCCTGAGGAAAGTTTCACTGTGGACAGTACACACTGCATATGGACAAAAAACACTTGAATACATCACAGAATTTATCTGAGTATATCTCAGGTAATATGTTATGGTGACCCCTTCATCTGGGTCATTCTCCATATGGCCCTTTTGGTCACATGGTGCTGCAGGTCACATGGTGCTATCTGGCTGTTTCATGTGCCTTGTGGTTTCTTCACATGTCCCTCCCTCTCATGTTTTGCCACGCCCCCCGTTCAGGTGTCCCTCAATTCCTGACATTATAAGTTTATCTGTGACTATATCTGATATAAAAGATTACAGTGCAGTGGAAAATGTGAACACACCAAACACGGTGTATTCACTATAAGAGTGGCAACTAAAGGAGATGTGTGAGGTGAAGGTGTTCAGCAGAAATGTTTCAAACAGGCAGAATATCAGGAAACTGCTGCCTTTGTTTGACCTTTGTGGTCCACTGAATTCAAACCATACAGTTCAGATGGTAAAATGTGTTTAGCCTCTCCAGTCTGTCGTGGGCCGATCATGCAGCTGATGCATATTCACAGCACGAAACACACAGAAATATTAAAGAACCGATGCAGAGCTCTAGAGCAGGTCAGGCTGATGAGACGTGAAGTGAGGGAGGCTTGTTGTGTTTATCTCCTGAATGAAGCAATAAAACAGTGTTTCATTAGACATGCAAGCCGTGCGTGGAACACACACACACACACACAAACATACACACACAAGCACACACACATACACAAACATACACACACACAAACACACACACAAACATACACACACACACGCACAAACATACACACACACACACACACACACAAACATACACACACAAGCACACACACATACACACACATACACACACACAAACACACACACAAACATACACACACACGCACAAACATACACACACAAACACGTACACACACACACATACACACACACACGCACAAACATACACACACACAAACACACACAAACATACACACACACACATACACAAACATACACACACATACATACATACACACAAACACACACACAGGGTGGAGTTGGGCCTAACGCTGGGTTACTGCCAGACACCTGCACCTCTCATGATTAAGCCTGGTGTTTATACTGCTTCAGAGTAAGCATACGCACACACACACACACACACACACACAAAGTCCTTTCAACTCAGGCCTGTAACCTGGTAACACTGCCTCGCTTTGCCCTCCTCATCGCAGGGTTTGATTGTGTCTTTTTGTGGTCAAAAGCACTGACTGTGAGACTCTGAGAACAATAAAAACATTTAAGATTCCCTTGTAAACCCAGTTTAAGATGTAAGATTCCCTTGTAAACCCAGACTCTCCAAGTAATCTACCCACCTCAACCTTGTAAATAAGCTCCAGCAGAGTCCTTGATCCTCTCTGACCTCTCACAAGGAACTCCAACATCACCTGACTGCAAAGTAGGATGTGGTTGGTTCATGAGAATGATAGTCTTCCTGTGTGAGTCCATAATTCAGTGGTATGAAATCCAGTCCTCTTCCACGCTTTTGTTTGTTTGGGTTTTTTTTTTACAATAACTGAATAATTTGTTTATTTATAAACTGATTTGCTACTGTATCATTACATCTGATTCCCAGGAAAAGCAGGAAGCAAAATCTACAGGAACCAATAAGTATCTGAACTGGAAAAAACAGCACCACTTTAGAAGATCACCAAGATGTTCTCAATAAACAGTTAAGATCTAAGATCTATCAAAGTTCACAAGAAACCAAGAGGCAGAGAAGAAACAGACAAAGACAAAATCAAACATAAAAAAGAAAATAATGTGTAAAAAGATGTAACAGAACCACAGTAACAGAACCATAGGTGCGTCTTTATAGAACCACAGAAACAGAACCGCAGTAACAGAACCACAGTAACAACCGCAGTAACAGAACCACAGTAACAGAACCGCAGGTGCGTCTCTATAGAACCGCAGTAACAGAACCACAGGTGCATCTCTATAGAACCACAGTAACAGAACCATAGGTGTGTCTCTACAGACCCACAGTAACAAAACAGTTTGTCTCTACAGAAACAGTGCAGCTAATGCAGGATGGTACCTGAGCCCAGGGGTGCTGGGATGGGCTGAGAGGGACTTGATGTGCCGGTGGACTCTGAGCTTTAATTGGTTCTCAACAAGCCTGTGTTCTCCTGGACGGGGGGAGGTCATGTGAAAGGGTGATTCCAAACCAACAACAGGCTTGGATTCGTGTCCCACTAATCTGACAATGCTATAAGCTGCTTATTGGATAATGCTAATTGTTTTGTTGTCTCAATGACTGATTGCTCAGCTCAGCATCATAAATAAAGACTATTAGTCCATGCTGGTTGCATTAGAAGACATTTAGACTGTCTGGTTGCATTTAGACTGTCTGGTTACAGTTTCCATGATAAATTAAAAAAACACAGCTATTTTCCTTGGCACAAAAAGGCACAGCAAGTTTTGATAAAAGCAATCAAACACTGATTTATGTTTTGTTCATTACTCTGTTTAGTTTCTGATTTACTTTACATAACAATCAGGTCATTTGACTGTAGAATCACAGTAAAACAAGCTGATTTGTTTCATAGACGGAGAAGCTGAATTTGAGCGGATTCAACAATTCTTCATTCTGACAAATCAGTTCCCAGCTAATGAAGTTCGGCTTAGTGCTGATACATCAACTTCATTCTAGTGGTGTCCTTTTAATAATGTAACCTGTGTTTATTTTCCTCACAGAGTT
This sequence comes from Sternarchorhynchus goeldii, assembly GCA_028565775.1. Taxonomy (NCBI): domain Eukaryota; kingdom Metazoa; phylum Chordata; class Actinopteri; order Gymnotiformes; family Apteronotidae; genus Sternarchorhynchus; species Sternarchorhynchus goeldii. The sequence continues at coordinate 17,773,604 of JAOXYF010000004.1, forward strand.
GTGCAGTGCGACTCCCTTGATGTGATGATAATTACACTAGTGCAGTTCCCTGACAGGCAGCTCCTCACTCATAAACACGTTTGTTTGTAAGAACCAAAACAAACAGAAGATGATGGGCAGATCCAGATGGAATGGGCAGCAATGAGCATGTGCTAAAAATGAACCCTAGTCACCATGGAGACCAGTGTGGATTTATGTTTAAAGAGGGTTCATATGTGTTTGGTTTAAAAGCTTCGAGGGGATTGGGGTTGGGACACCAGTGCTCAGTGCTGAGCCTCCAGGAGGGGATTGGGGTTGGGACACCAGTCCTCAGTGCTGAGCCTCCAGGAGGGGATTGGGGTTGGAACACCAGTCCTCAGTGCTGAGCCTCCAGGAGGGGATTGGGGATGGAACACCAGTCCTCAGTGCTGAGCCTCCAGGAGGGGATTGGGGTTGGAACACCAGTCCTCAGTGCTGAGCCTCCAGGAG
>JAOXYF010000004.1:17799997-17814828 GCA_028565775.1 Sternarchorhynchus goeldii
CAGAACCTGCACCAACACAGAACCCTTCAACCATACAGAACCTGCACCAACACAGAACCCTTCAACCATACAGAACCTGCACCAACACAGAACCCTTCAACCATACAGAACCGGCACCAACACAGAACCCTGCTATTGTAGAGAGTCCTGCAGCCACTCAATGTTGCACTGTCAGAATGATGCTGAATTCCCACATCTTCTCTCGAGGCTGTATCACACAGGCACAATGTAAAGACAGTACAGATAGAGTTGTAACTCTCTGTCATTCAGACCTGGATAATCACCACCGGTCTGGGCTTCCATCCATCATGCAGCCGGCCCGAGCCCTGATTCATTACCCAGCGTTGGCTACTGCTCCACCACTACTCTGTGCTCGGCTCGCCACGCCTGGCAGCTGTAGTGCTTTGTGCCACATTTGTCTATGTAAGCACTGACACCCGCCAAAGCTTGTTAAAGCGAGTGAGAGTGTGGCTGTGCCGCGATCAGTGTGTGTAATCAATCTGCACTCGTCAATAAGAGATAAAATAGCGTGGATGCACAGCTTGTGACAGCGATGCTCACGTGTAATCACAGCAGACTGACGGGGACATGTGACATGCCAAGCGACTGATTTGTATCTGACAGACTGACTGGCCTAAGGCACAGTGTGTTGGGTGAATTTTAATTCATGCTCATGAAAACTTGCTGGCATTTTGGAAGACGTCCGAGGTTGTGGCACAGATGAAACTGAACTGCACAGGACTAAGAACGTTGGTAATAATCCACCAATCAGGCTGTACCTGATGGCTGAGGCTTTGATATGTTTTTATGTCTTTTTAGATTCTTTTCAGAGTCATTTATTAGCAGCATCGATTTGGCAGTTCAGCAATGACATTCTTCACTTCTTTTTAAAGTGCTTTTAGATTTTAGTGCAGGCAAACGTATGCATAAACACACACACACACACACACACACACACACACACACACACACACACACACAGGCCTATGTCTCGCAATTGATGTGGGACACAGGCGGTTTACAGGTTTACTTTCTGTATTTTATCAGCTTTTGTCAGAAGTCCAAAACATGCTGTTTCCCCAGAACTGTGGTGTCCTGCATGTCCTGGTTCCTCTGGCACTGTGGTGTCCTGCATGTCCTGGTTCCTCTGGCACTGTGGTGTCCATGTCCTGGTTCCTCTGTGGAATGCAGTGGTGTGGTGTCCTGCCCCATTCTTGTGCTTTTTGTTGTGGTTTCAGCTCGAGTCTCTTTACTGCTCCCAGGCCCTTGGGTTCCTCTCCTGACTCTCTTCATTTATACCCATGTGGTTCTCATTAACGTCTTCACCTGTTTGGGCTGCTTTCTGGGTCTCATTGCACTTCCTGTCTTGGTCTCATCAGTTGTTTTTCTCTGTTTCCTCTTTGCTTCCTGTATGTATTGTTAAGTGCTGACTTGTGTCCTGCCTCTCCACTGCCCATTACCCCATAGCATGGCTGCATCAAGCTGACTGTTTGGTACAATTGTATAAAAGCAGAACTGTTCATTAAGGCACTCGTATTTTATCTGCTGCTGTCATCGTTTGATTCACTGTGCATTTCTGATGGTTTATGGCTGTACATCACCTGTACATCACCTGTCAGTTGTGAACCATCACTCATTAGTACACCAGCCTGGATGCTGATGGCACACAGTGAGGAAGTACTCTAACCTGATTAGATCCCCCTGTCTTACCAGTGTGGTTTAGTAAAATTCTTCACTCCAGACTCATTCATCTCCACTCACCACCGTCATCTGGGTCTGATCGTGCACGACTGCTGATAACAGCAAGTTGTGATGGGGAGCTTCATCCAGTACAGCAGAAACATCCAGTCCACTCTGCTGAAACTGATTATTAAAGGCTAAATGTTCATTAAAATATAAATCTAAAAGTTCACTTTTCCAATAGTGATATGCACTTGTGATATTAGCATTGATAAACTTGTTTGGCAACTTTATGTCACCAATGTTTTACACATTTTAAATGAGTCAGAGAATAAGACTGAATTTAGGGTGTGTTTAAAGCTCCTCTAATTATCCTTTCACACACAGAAAAATAAACTTGCCATTAAAAAAAAAAACAGAATCAGTGAAATTACTCCAGCAGCACACAGAGACACTGAGTAAAGAGAAAACCCAGTTAACTGCCAACAAATGTTGTGTTTGATGCGTTCCAGTGCAGCGCTCCCTCCTGGTTTAGGAAGATGATGATGAAGAGCAGAGTATGCCCTTCATCACTCCAGCACGTTCTCAAGGACGAGGATCTCGACAACTAAAATCACCCAGGAGCCTCTTCCTCTGACGGTTAAGAATATCCTTCACACAGCACCAATATGCACGCCCGCCACATCACTCAGAAATCTTTTTCTTCATGTAACATCAGGGTCACATCAGGGTCACATCAGGCCCAGGCTGAGAACATGAGGACCGGAAAGCCTGTGTTAAGAAGCGATGCTCGTGTGGGGTGGTACAGATATAGTGTCATTTTTATGCTCACAGGAAGAAGAGGAAGATTAAAATAGTGATCAGCATCCACACAGCTCAGTTTTAAACAGAATAGAGCAGATTAAGACTAAGCCTAGACTACAAGAGATTTCCACAGTTTTTTCCAAGACTAGGTTGAATCCAGTATTTTGAAAGGAGAGAAAGTAAATCTAACATGGAATCATATGACGCTCTGGGGCATTCCAACCAAAGGGTCACATGCATGTTTGTGTTCTATGCCAATAGGTACAAACCTCTGTTCTTTGACATTATGCAAATTTCTTTCTTAATCTGTGGCTGTTTATAGGAGAATATGAAGATGATGTCACAGCTGATTAAACAGTGCCAATAGCAGCCAATAAACAGATGCAGTTAATGAGCAGAATGTCTCTGCCCTGGAATGACTTGTTTGGAACTTCTAAAGCAAGGCAGAGTGACCAGAGAGACCCCACCCCCAAGCCCTGGTGGCCCCACCCCTGGAACCCTGTGGATTTTCTCGGCAGCCTTGTTTCTGGTCCGCAGCGAGGGCCGAGTTCGTTAGAGCCAGTCCATCCAAGCAGAGCTACAGCAGGGCAACAGCCCACCCTGGGAGTGATTAACCAGGCAGCAGAGTGACACCATACTGTGAAAGAGAAAAAGAGACAGAGAGAGAAAAGACAATGGGAAGAAGAAGCAAAAAGAGAAAACAGAAAATGGGGGATGGTGAGAGAGCGTGTGAGCAGAGAGGATACACTGGAGGAGTGGAGGAAATCTTCACTGTCATGACTGTGGTCACAGCGCAGCAGGTCTCTGTCATACGAATGACTCCCAAACCCCAGAACCCGTCTGGAAGAAGCGGCAGTGATATCAACCTCTGCTGGGAGCCCTAGCCAGCAACAGACACACTGGACCACCCTCGCCATCACACAGACAGCCCTGTCCATCAGTACTACTGATCATCGGTTTGTGTTACGAATGCTGGTCTATGGAGGCTCGTTCTCATCTTCTCCCACTGCTGAGCACATCTGTGCTCCCTCAGATGTAAGAGTGATGGAACCACAATGACCACTTTGGCCCTGTCACACCTCAAACACTCAAAGGTTATTCAGGACTGTAAATAAATGACCTTCTACCCACTGTAGCTCTTCACTATGGAGGGGGAACACCAGTATGTGGTGCCTTTTGATTGGTCAGTTGGAGTAAGCCCTGTTCTTGGTGAAGATCACCAAGGTTTTGGGGTTAGAAGGTTTTGGAGGAGAGCTGGAGCTGGAGGAGTTGGACTTGCTCTATCTTTTTCTCCACTCTCTTTCTCGTTCATACTCTATCCATCTATTAGGTGAGATTCAGGCAGTATTCTTCATACCGCATTTCTATTATTTATAACAAGTGTGTTACCTCATTACAATCTGTAACCAACTGTAATGTGTAACTAACTCAGCTCTTCAGATCACATAATGTAAATACTTAGGTACTCACTAACGAGGATGAAATGGCAGCTGTAGTTAAACTGACTGTCAACAACAATTCCCTGTAAATTATCCAATCTGCTTTTCACGTTTAATTAGGCCAAACTGTACATCTGTAAAATCGTAAAGCCAAACCTCAGATGTAAACCTCTGACAAAGCAGGCTGTTTAGCACTGATAAACTTTATAAAGTTGGTCAAGTATGTTCTCATGATTTACATTGGGCTACACTTTTGTAGTAATTTAGTATAATTTGGAGTAATTTAGTTTTATTTAGAATTTAGAGTCAGATAAATAGTTAATAAATGTTTTTGCATGCATTAAACCTTTTGTACATAACCCGTACCTAATTATGTCATTGGTTGTAGATAAGTAATTACAATAAAAAGAACTATAACTTAATCTGGGGTTAATGTTTAAAAAAGGGTTATTGTGTAAATTGGGGTTACTGTATAATCTGGGATTAATGTATATACTGGGGTTAATGCCTGCATCAAGAAAAAGCAAATTATTGCATGATGCATCATGTTTTCACTCAAGAGCAGAAGATTGAACAGCACTAGGCACTCACTCCTGAACCCTGGTGACATTTCATTAGCCTGTTGTGGTGTGACATTAGTTTAGTGGCTAATTGGACACCTGTTAAATCCTTTGTCTCTTAATTTTAATCCTCCTCTCATGCTGCAACTGGAAGTCTGAAGCATATGTCTGCTTCAGATGAAAACGGAGAGGAGAGGAGAGAGAGGAGGAGGGATAGACGAGTAGCAGAGAGAGGAGATGAATTGAGGTGGAGCTTGTTAGGTGGAGCTCTTCTTCTAACAACATCTTTTTCTTGATTTTCATGTCCATCTGTTTTGTTCTTGCTGATCAGGCGTTTGGTCCACAGCCACGTGTTTCTTCCTGTCTTTGATAAACATCACCTATGGATGTAGTTGCTCTGAGGAAATGTCTCTATTACAGGACCTGTAAAAGCACAGGCGCAGGTCATTACTATGCACTCAAAGGCTTCTGCATGGGAATTTTAAAGAGGTTTTGAAATGCCACACTCAGAGCATCTGCCACACATCTCTATGACTGATGGAGCCACATGGTGAATAATAACATGGTTTTGATGATCATGAGCATTAATGCATGGTGGAGGTCTGGTGCAGGGTGAAGGTCACACCCCACACCTTTGCTCCACGTCTTCACCCCACATTCATCCTGCCCTCACCAACCATCAGCAGAGCCTAAAGTGAACAGCTCAGCATAAGTCTCCACTTACTTCAGCACACAGGCACAGCAGAGCCGTCAAACACACAAAAAACCATGACAACAGCAGAGCCGTCAAACACACCAAAACCATGACAACAGCTGCAACTTCAGCCCAAGCACAAAACCCCTAAACTCAGTCCCAAGATGAAGAGACAATGATCATCACGAGAGAATCTGGGACCCAGGACACAGGACCCAGGACCAAGGACCCAGCACACAGGGCCATAAACCCAGGACACAGGACCAAGGACACAGGACACAGGACCCAGCTCTCCACCTTCAACTGTAGCACACAGTCTGGGAGATCCATGGGACACTCACCCATTTCTCTGGAGATCTGAATAAAAGCCTCCACACCACTCTCCCCGTAGTTGCCTTCGGACGCCAGCGTGGAGACGTAGTTCCAGCCCATTGCCCTGACAATATCCAGCATGGCCTGCGCCTGGTAAGAGTCCGGCGGTACCACCCGCGAGAAGAAGTCGTAGCGCGTGTTGTCGCTCAGCTCTGGGGCCGTGGAGGCGTAGCTGATCTGTGGGATCTGTGGAGAGGAGAGAGAAACAGAGAGAATGAGAGATAAAGAGAGAGAGAGAGAGAGAAAGAGGGACAGGGAGAAAGTGAAGAAAGTCCTTATAGAAGGAACAGAAGATGGAACTATGATCATGTCACAGATGGTCAAGGTGATTATAGTGAAACATCTGAGATCAAAATGTCAGAGATTTGGAGGAGAGATGCTGAGGGAGAGAGCAGACAGGCACACCTATCACTGAGAAGTCTGGGTAATGGAGTCTGAGACATGTGACTGATGGATTTATTTCTCTAAAGTGAGTGGTTAGCCAGTGCACACAGGATCAGATTCAGATTCAGATTCAGATATACTTTATTGATCCCAGAGGGAAATTGCGTTTCCCTCTGGGATCACTGGCCTGGAAGACCAGTGTTCTAACAGGACAAAGGTTTCTCCCATGCATCTCACATCCATTAGTCCATACAGCCCTGGTGGCTCCACCCTGACATACTAACAGTAAAGTCCACCCTACCATACTAACAGTCCAATACTGCCTGGGATAAATGCACGAGCTATGATGTCAAGAACAAGTTTGACATTGAAAAATGTATTATGTTGATCCCTTGAGTGGAGAATGAAATTGAAAGCACTGGACAGACTAATGGAGAATCTGGCATCTGCCCCTCATTGTTAATATTTACACTGGACTTAACCGCAGGTTTAAACATCACATTGTTGAGTTGCAAAAACCTTTAATTTTATAATAAAACCAAGGCAGAATTGATTCTGCCACTTTGCTGTAAAACAACATAAGCTTTGATAAACCTGTGACCCATAAATAATGCAATAATGCAGGAAATAAGAGAAAAGGTCGAGATACATGATGAGAAAAAAACGGACAGTTTTTATTCCATGCACACAAAATGAAAAGCATTTTCAAAAGTTAAAGGTAACATAAGCATCGGGTCCTTTTTATCAGGCGCTGTCTCTTACAGTGCAGGTGTGTTTGCTACACCCTACATCCACAGCCCTCGCTGGGAAAGACGGCAGAAAACTGAAGAGTCTAAACAACCTGGACCCTTCAGATGACTAAAGCCACAAGATGCACAGCAAGGGTTCAGTGCTATAAAAATTAAGCAAAATGAACCATCACTTTCTATTCAGTTAAAGCTATTCAACTCTTACTTGCTATTTGACTTTTTAGTAATGGAGGTGCCATGAGACCCAGGTCACAACAGAGATTTGGGCTGGGCTGGACAGAATGAAAGAAAAATTACTGCATTCCAGGATCGATTCTGATATCAGCACTTTTAATTTGGTACCCTGAAATCACTCAGTAAAGCAGATCAGAGGGACATTAGTACTGTAACCTGTTTCATTAGGGAACCTTCCTACCCTGGAAGGAAGATAAGCATCTGAAAATGGAACGTCTAATTTAATAACTCCAGGTCAGCTTGCAGTTATTATGTGGTCTCTTGAAGAACAGTACCACACAACCACTCCACGGCTGCCAGCCGTGTTAAAGGAGTCATTCAGCCAAAACTGGCCATTTCCCAAACAATGAGTGAAAGTGAGTGTGAACAATTAGCATTATGCTAAAAAGGTATCATGCTAACTGGTGACTGCTAGCATCTATTCAATGTTAGCCATTTTAAGGTTCTCTTAACAAGTTATTTTTACTTTATACTGGCCAGTAAGACAGTTTTCTGAATCAATTCAACTGTTAAGAGTGAAGTCCAAAAGTGGATGTTTGGGTAGCAACAATTAAGCTAACAGTCAGAATACCAAAACAGGTCTTTTTTTCCCATTATAGTTACAGAAATAGAAAGTCAGTAATTATAATACTATTACATCTTTGAAACGATGGTGATTACTATCAGGATTACACTAAAAGTTTACAGAGATCACTTACAAAAGCTATAACGTTTTATATTTTAATGCAGATTGTTGAGACAAACCTGAGACAAACATCAGCACAGCACAAATTCACTACAAGTACTACGTTTCCCATAATGTCACAGCATCTTACCAAAAACTTGAGCAGCTGACACTTTCAGTCAGAGAAATGTCCTTTGATCACTATGTTGGGCTACGAGTGGAAATTGACTGAAGTCAGTCACACAGAAGACAAGGTAATATTAACACATACATTTTAAGGCTAGCTACATATACTTATTTAACCTACCACAACACATCAGGCCACTAAAACGAAGGCATTATCTAGCTGCTTAAGTTTTCTTACATATTCACAAAAGAAGGCTGTTCAGTGGTTTCATTATGAATGACAAAAACTACAAAGACTATTTTCAGAATTAAATCTGCCTCACAGAAGATCATTAAGAGGGTAAACACGATGCAAGAATTTGAAGTGATTCCATTTGTTTGGGAGGGACCAGGAGTTTGAGGGACCAGGAGTTTGAGGTCTACCCTACCAGCTTTTGCCCACAGATTGGGTCAGTCATTGTTATAACAAAACGGCCCATTGAACCACACACATTAAGTCTAATTTATAGCCCTCTTCATCCACGATTAGTTACATCCTCAACTAATTAACCCCAGACCGCCAGTTTGCAGTTGAGGGAGAGATGAAGATAAATTCTAATGTTGTATGATTGTGTTTTTTAACTAAAGCAAAGTAAGAGAAACATGCTGCGATTTACAAATGTTTATTTGTCCAAATAAATTGGAAGGTTTTCTTAATACAGGATTGGAAAATATATACATAATGAAATGGATAACTCTCAACAATCTCAACAAATAATGTAAAATCATAATGTAATATAATGAACTGTAACACACGTTATATAATGACCTGTAATGAAAATGTAATGACCTGTGCTGTAAATGTCATTGCTAAATGTAATTACCGGTAATGTAATTAACTTTTACACATGTAATATAATATTATGAACTGTATTACACATAGAACATAATATAATTAACTGTAAAACACATGTAATATAAGAACTGTAATGTAAATATAAAGCCTGTCTCTCTGAATCTTTGGTAATTCTAAGGTTTTTCTCCACCCTCTTAATTGGAGTAGATGCAGTCTGATCAAAAATACCATCATAAATAGTCATAAATTCACATTTGCTCAAATTAAGTTTAATGATGATCAAATGATGTTTTAGTGGACTCAAGAGCCAGTGGAATATCAGACCTCTAACACTGGTTATGCTAATACTGGTTATGCTAGCAATCGGAAGCACTTCCAATCATCTTGATGACATAAGATAACCAGTAAAACGAGACAGTTAACCAGATGCTCCCCGTGTGTCCCCCCCAGCACCACCCATCTGATTTAAAGTTTACAAATGGTGACAGCAGGTGCATTTTGGGTCTTCACTTCATTTTTATGCTGCCTAGGTAACATAAAGTCTATAAATGAGCAAAAACGTAGCAAGCAGATCCATATAAACAATGCAGCCACAAAGTGTCCTAATTAAACTAGCACCTGTGGACCTTTATGCCTTATTCCTTAAAAACCATTGATTTATACTGAAAGGCTGTTAGGGCGGTGTGTCATCCTCCCTATATGCAACAATGTAACGATATTCTGATATATTGATGTAGTGATATATTTATGTAACGATATATTGATATATCGATATATGTAACGATATATTGATGTGACGATATATTGATGTTGGCCACTTCCTGGGGCCTCACCTCTCACTAGGGACCTAACCTCTCACTAGTTTACTGAAACATCAGCTACCCAGGACTTTATTATATTAGAGAGATGCACTGAAGTACAGTACTGTAGAGACAGTAGGTGGACTGAGATGAGATTTAGACACTGCTGATGTCATTTCTAATGAGAGGAATATCTTCAGCAAAACTTAAAACGAATAAATAACATATTAAAACGAATAAATAAACGAATTCATAACATACTTTCACAAAAGATTATTTTAATCAGTGTATTAATCTGACCTATTAATCAGACCTATTAAACTAACCTATTAATCAGACCTATGTTCCTATCAGAAATATTAATCATCTAGGATGTTTACACTGGAGGACCAGGACTGGAGGGGATTTGCAGTAACAGAGGTTCTCACCAGTGCTGGGCTACTGAAGAAGAAACGTGTTTCTGTAATCAGCTTTCAGACATCAGCTGAGCACATGCACAAGCTTCTTGGTGTTCATACTGTATGGCACTGTAAGAGACCCGTATTCAGGATATATTTCTTTGGATTGGTTTACAGATACATATTTTAATAGGTAATCCGTAACTAATAGGTAATCTGTTACATCTGTAACTCCCTACCTGGATGCAAATAAAACAGGTGTTGATCATAACAGTCAGGGATTATTTGAGATAAATGCATAGAGGATGAGGTATTTGTGATACAGTTTGTAAAAGAGAAACACTTGAGCCTTGCTGTCTGTACAATGTTGATTACTGAGGAATCAGAGATATGACAAGCCTGCATGGTGTTCTAACAGCTCATAATAACCAGCTATCATTTAGCGAAACATTTCAACAGTAGGTGTAGGCATTTCCAGCAGACACACGCACACACACAAGTGAGCACACACACACACGAGAGCACACACACACACGAGAGCACACACACACACACACACACACACATGGGAGCACACACACACACACGGGAGCACACACACACACGGGAGCACACACACACAGACAAATTCTTTCACTCACTCTCAGCAAAGTATCCACGTTTACCGCCCTGATTAATGTATGAACACAGTGATTAGTCTGATGTGATGATAGCTTATTCAGTGTGAGTAGCGTGTGTCTAAAAGAGAATATGAGTAATACTGTGTGTGTGTGTGTGTGTGTGTGCTACCTCTTCCCATCCAACACATGAGATTTCAAAAGGACATACATGCACTACATTCTTCAAATAATTATGTAACGGGTTATCTTGCTCTTACACGTTTTTTAATGGCAGATAAACAAAGTTATGTGAACCCAGCAGAGCTGTGAGAACAATCCTGTTTGCAGTATCTCACACTTCCACAGAAAGGCCTCAACGGGCCACAGAGCTGAACACAATCAGCGGGTTGAATCCCAGACAGTTTAATCAACTCCAGATAGCATCCACCTCTCAATAACACTATGGCGATTAATCACCCCTCACCATCCTTTCACACTGTTATTAGTCTCATGGGTTATGCAGTAAGCAGCTTCACATAAAGGCATTTCCTGAATGTGCCTGCTGAGAGGAATTAAGTGTTAAACACAGTCTCATCATGTCTTCTGTACTGGTTAAATACGGCAGCTGTGTTATCTAGTGCCATGTTTTGATTATTCATTTTGGCTCCGTTGTTTAGGTTGTACACACCTGTTTACTGACACAGCAGCAGGGAGAGGTGGATACTATACACTCCTGAACCCTCCTCATCTACTGACACTCCTGAACCCTCCTCATCTACTGACACTCCTGAACCCTCCTCACCTACTGACACTCCTGAACCCATCCCCCTCCTCAACACAGACCTCCTAGCACAAGCATACACAACTACTGACTCAAGAGGTTTAATAAAGTAATTAATAAAATAAATAAACAAACATGAGATAAACTGGTCAGGGCAGTGTGAGGTGACTGAAGCCCTCATGGCAGGTGTGGGCTATGAGACGCTGTTCTAATAAAAAGGCACGACCCAGTCACTATAGCACACCATGAAACAACTTTAATATCCAACACAACAAAAGCAAAAGAAGTGATATCACCCGTGAGCTGAGCACGACTGCCTCCATTCATCACGGCTCGATTCTCTACAGTCCTGTCCTTCTAACGTTACAGCAGAGCGTAGCGCACTCCTGCTCAACTGTACAGCTGAACTGCAAAACAATGTCTGTTCGGGATATTAAAGATGCTACAGAGAAAAGCCACCTCAAGGCTTTCCGTCCAAACCGGGGGTGACAGGAGTTTTGAGGAACAGAAAAACAAATGTCAAACTTTATTAAAAATCAACTTCATCACACAATGAATGTTGGAGAGGAAGATCTGTACCGACCAGTATTCTAATGGTGATGTAGGCTAACTGAGCACTTTACTAACTGAGCACTTTACCAGCTTTGTTTGGTGAAGTAAACAGTACAAACTCTGCAGCAAATCAACCCAGTACAATTTACTGATTCAGTTTATCTAAAATAATGGCATGCATCTAAAATAACATTGTTTAAAAAAATGCCATTTTAAGTGTCAGCCCTTACTGAATAGAGAAAGACATGAATGATGTCTCACTGATACCATCACAGAGCTGTCAGTTCATCACATCTCATCTTCGTTCTTCAGAAGATTCAATGACTCTCTTATCATACCAGAGTCATGAGGGTGAGCAGCCATGTGCGCAATAGCATATGTGCTAAAGGACACAGCACAGGGTGTACAATGCACAACTGTATACAGCTGTATGACAATCTACAACAATGTATGACAATCTACAGCATGTACAACAGTGCATAACAAATTACACCAATGCATAACAATGCACAACACACGACAATGCAAAACACACACGTGTTGCCTACTGCAGCTGCTTGTACTTTGTACCTTTTCACTAAACAAGTCCTGGCAGGTGACCAGGTATCCAGGTAAACAAGTCCTGTAGCAGATATCCAGGCATCCCTGAGTATCCGTGTACCTGAGGCAGTGCATCGTCTGTTGCTCTGATGAGCAGTTTCCACTTTTGTAGTTGCCTAAACACTAAAGTACATCAGATTGGAGCTGCCTGCCATGTTTGAAATGCCTTATCTCTGGCTCCAGGAGAGGACGCCCTAGGGGGAGAGGCTCAAGAGATGAGGAGCTTGACATCAGCACCGAATCACTGCTACAGCTAAAATAGTACCAATGATATTGCAAATGACACGGTCCAATCCAGACGTGACCATGGAGATGATATAGGGACCTGCAGGACCAAGCAGACCCTCATTGCACCAACAGTGAGGAACATCATATGGGAAACAGCAGTGGTGACAGAGATGGAGAGTAATTGCAACCTCCACCCCCACCCCCACCTCCTCCTCTCAGTGAGAGGAGCAGCTGGCTCCAACCAAGTCCTCCATCATCGATCAGAAATGCAGTCACATGAACAGCATGTTTAAGCACAAACTCTCACTGATGCCATAACATTTATACAGAGACCAAAAATAAGTGCTCCAACCAATGTTAATACCCCAACAAATGTTAGTAATTACCCCTACCAAGGTTAGTAATGTGTCTTAACAAACATTCCCCTCAGACTGACAGAGTGTCACTGTACAATACATGGCAGCTAAACACCTGTATGTTTAGAACATGTAAACAGATCAGTTACAACTATGAGCTGTTTAGAGTTGCACAACCAAAGAACAGACTTGGAGGATTAGTGTGGTTCAGGAAGAGAACATGTGCTTGATACTAGACAGAACTGCAGCTCTCTGCTTTTACCAACGTCTCACCTGAACACCAACATCTCACCTTAACACCAGTGTCTCACTGGCTACACTAATTATGGTGCAGATGACAGGTAAAAGGGTGTAAACACAGCTGTGAGAGTTCAGGACTTTTGGCTTAATCAGGCCTTCCTCCGAGGAGCACGTGCTCGTCTCTGAGGAGCACACGTTCATCTCCAAGGAGCACACGCTCATCTCCGAGGAGCACGCATTCGTCTCTGAGGAGCACATGCTGGTCTCTGAGGAGCGCGCGTTCGTCTCCGAGGAGCACACGCTCGTCTCCGAGGAGCATGTTGACGTCACAGCAGCAGTAAACAATAAAGCAAATCCTGGGTCATATTGACTTCAGTTCAACACAATGGCAGAGGTTACAACAACTAAACAAAATGCCCAAATCTCCTTTGCTTTGTTGTGTTTTCTGGAAGTGCACTGTTATATAAGACAGCAGGGCTTTGCTGCTGCTGCATTATTTATGTGGAACTGCCTTCTCCACTTCAGAAATCCCTTCTGATATTCTGTAACCTATTTACATAAGCAGGGCTTTACTGCTTGGTTAAAAGCCCAATGATGAGTTTCCCAGAGAGCTCTTTTCAGATGTAGCAGTCTGATGTGTAGGCAACACAGCCCAGCACCGATGGCTTTGCATTTCTAAATGTCACCTGCGTTCCAGCATCTAACCAGCACAAACACCCCCTCAGCTGTGGGCTCGTTTTGGTCCAATTCAGAGGTGTTGTGACTCATTAGCTGTTCAGAGCGTCTCCGGGGCTGAGTGTCATTTTTATTTTTAGCAGCACATCCCTTAAAGCTGCTGGTTAACTGCTAAATTGCTAACACACACATGTACACTAACGTACACTCTATGTAACACACAAGCTCATGCCATCTCCGTCACCACTCATGATTCACCACTCATCATCTCAGAACCTGTCTGTGCATTAAATAATCCCCAACCTAAACACCACCCCCTGACCTTCTAGCACTTTCCATAACCTGTTCATTAGTGTGGTGCTTCAGAACCCAATGTGACCCACTCTGACCCTCAGCAGGTAAATAAAGGACCCTCTCCTTGGAGAGAGACATGTCTGGACGGTACAGGTGGCCAATCACGGAGGACTGAACATGTGCATGTGAACTGTCCTCATGATCCAGCATGATACTCTGAGCATATAACTGTTGCTGCAGGCCTCATCATTGACCTCCAACATCACCATGGTCAGTAGCACCCAAACACATGAGAGAATTATCCTCCAGAGACTATCGTCCAACATCTCCATGAAACAGCAGCAGACATTAAATTGAAATAATCTATATATTTTGCTGTCTACCACTGTTTTTCTCTTTTAGTGAGGGTCATCTTAAGAAGTGAGCAGGTTGTCCAGCTGCTGTTCTCTCTATTCTATTCTCTCTATTCCCTTGCTGCTCAGTGCTGTGTCACAGCTTAATCTGAGCATCACCCCTCCTCAGATTAATCTGAGCATCACCCCTCCTCAACTCAATCTGAGCATCACCCCTCCTCAGATCAATCTGAGCATCACCCCTCCTCCTCAGCTCAATCTGAGCATCACCCCTCCTCAGCTCAATCTGAACATCACCCCTCCTCCTCAGCTCAATCTGAGCATCACCCCTCCTCAGCTCAATCTGAGCATCACCCCTCCTCAGATCAATCTGAGCATCACCCCTCCTCCTCAGCTCAATCTGAGCATCACCCC
>JAOXYF010000004.1:17849041-17872022 GCA_028565775.1 Sternarchorhynchus goeldii
GGAAGAGAGAGTAGGGAGGAGAGCATAGGGAAGAGAGAGTAGGGAGTAGAGCATAGGGAAGAGAGAGTAGGGAGTAGAGCATAGGGAAGAGAGAGTAGGGAGGAGAGCATAGGGAAGAGAGAGTAGGGAGTAGAGCATAGGGAAGAGAGAGTAGGGAGTAGGGTGGATTGGAGTTTGCGAGCAATGAAAGGTCACAGGTGGGCTTTTATTACTGTATAAAATCTAAATAAACAAAGCACTTATAAGGTCACCGTTTTAAAAGAAACATAATCAATTCTTTCTCCCTATTAGCACTGAACAAAATTCTAAATCCCACAGATAACAATTTACTATCATTACTTACTGTGAATGGTTGATTTGTTTTCAGCTGCTCGTACCTGTGTACGTGTGCGCCGGGCAGCTGCAGTTTCAGCCTGGGAGTGGCTTTGCCATTATGACAGCTTGGCGGTAGCATGTACGAGGTGCTGACTGGCTGGGATGACGACCGAGTCGATTGGCTGTTCACTGCTTCCTTCTTTTGCCCCGCCTCTTTCTCTTTAGCCCGCCCCTTGTGTTCCGCCAGGAGAACATCAAATTCCTTCCTCCTCCCCGACACTGCACGCCGATGAGTAAGAGAGTGAGTCTGCAAACATGACATCATAATCCTTCACACGACATCATCCTCTCACATGACATCATCATCCTCCTCTCACATGACATCATCCTCAGCTTGGAGAAACCAGCCAGCCGCTACAAATAACTGCAGAACAGAAATCAGGAACACACATCCGATCCACAGATGGAGTCCCAGGCATCTCACACAGACATCACCCACCTTGCAGGTAAGGGAGTGAGTACAGGGCATCTTCGTCTCTGGGTCCAACACTCCACAGTGTTTATTCGGATCATAGATCCTTCCTGCACACATGTTTGATAGTAATTCTATTAAACCACCGTCATCAGCTAAAATGTCCATTTTTGCAGTGCTGTAATGCTGACATTTTAAATCTTAAAAAAGTTATGAACCTCTGAAAATCGTCAGTGAATCAGTGACCATCTCCTATTATCTGCAGAGTTTACAGTTTCTCAAATATTTATAGTACTGAGACAGAAAAACTGCACAGTTCTGAACAGATTACATCCATATTTAAAACAACATACACTTAATATCTATTCCATCCACAACTGAACAAACCAATCACAACTTCAAGTAAAACTGCTCAGAAGCATCTTTAAAGTGTGTGTACACACATGCGCCTGATATATGCACAGATCTCACAGAGGTTCATCAAAGGTCGGCTGACTTCATAAATCCAGGAAGGAAAAACGTTCTGCAAGATGAACTATGAGAGGTGTGTGTGACTAACAGCTAGCCTGCAACATAACACTTGTTCAGTTTGAGACCTGATGAGCTGGATGAGATCTATACGTATATCATGTTCATGTGTGTTCATAGGAGGTGTGGTGTGCGTTCATAGGAGGCGAAGCCTAGAGAAAGGGTTTTCAGTTAGACACAGTAGCTGGAGTGACTATCGGCTATATACACAAAGTTCTCCTGATAATGCCATATCCCCTCCATAACACTGAGAAGTTCCAGGCTGCTATAAGCCCTCCCCTATATTGAAAATCAATTTTCATTGGTCAGATTTCCTGCCATGTTGCTAACAGACTTGCATTACAGAAAACTTCCCTGTAGTCAAAATAATGAGCAGTCAGATACAATACATACATGTTCATGTGTATATATAAATACATAGCAGTTTGAATACACCTAAAGCAGCCTGTATGAACAGGCCGATGTTTTCATTTTAGGTTGAGCATTTATGAAATGTTTGCACATTTATTCCGTCTTCTTTATGACCTTTTTGCAATAGGTCAAATTACAACTGCCTAACAACAAATAGTGCATTCGCCTGTCGTGTTCGTTCTGTTCTCTTTTAAAACCATTTCCCTTTTTTGTTTTCCTTCTTAAATTGTTTATTTTTGTAATAAGGAGAGAAATCTCTTTACCCAGCCTCTTTCAACCATCTGAGGTCAAGTTACTTCATGATTGTAATTGTATTTTTTTTCCCCCAGTTCTCCTTTTATGGTATTTTATGGTATTAGATGATGGTACATGTTCTGTATTACAGCATGTTTACACTTGGCTGAGGTTATAAATGTGGTGCAACTGTTCTAAAAGTGGTTAGAAACGTGGTGTCTTGTGTCTGTTCCATGTGGTTTAGCAACCCTGAGGTTGGATAGATGGAGCAGAACATAAGACATAATGAACATGCCATTTCACAATACTTTGCAATACTAACCTTGTGTAGCTTGAAACGATGATATACAACAGTAAAATGACAAGAGGAAAACTAAATCAATAACAGCCCCACTCCTCACCTGACACTCTTTTATGTCGAATGACTTTAGATCCATTTGGATGCTTCCTGTCTGGAGAGGAAGGAGAGACACCAGGTCTCCTGTCCAATAAGGACAGTGAAGGAGATGCAGCAAGTCTTCTGTCCTGTGAGGAGGGAGAGGGGGCGGGCCATTTGTCCAAGGGAGATCGTGAGGGACTTGGCCGTCTGTCATTCAGCAACGGGGGCGTGGCAGAGCGGAGGGGGGCGGGCCCTCTGCCATTCATGAGCTTTTCTTGACTCTTGTGGGATGCTGGTGACACGAGGGCAGGGTTAAGAGTAGACAGGGAGGAAGAGGAGGAGGAGGAGGAGGAGCCAAGTGTGGAAGAGGAAGAGGTGACTTTGACCTGCGCCCCCTCTGATTGGCTGAGGCAAGGCATCTTCTCCAGACTCACCACAGGTAAAGACATACTGTAGAGAGAAATGGAGAAACAGAGAGAGAGAGAGACAGACAGACAGACAGAGGGGGGGGGCATAGAGAGAGACATAAAATGAGATAGTAAGAAAGAGAGAAGAGAGTGAGAAAAGAGAAACTCTTAAAACTCTTGTCAAAGAGATTCATGATCCATTAAGAAAAATTATTAATGGCCAGAAAAGTGCATTTCGCTCTGCCTTATTAAGCTCTCCTGGCAGGATTTTACAAGAAGGGACGGAGGAGGCGGGGCTTGGTGCGGGGCCTGCTCACCCACCAGGCTCTGGGACGGCCTCCTTTGGGCGGGTACACGGCGAGAGGGGCTCTGCTGAAGCGAGAATGCGGGAAGTCGCGCGGCACCCGGAACGCCACAGTGTCTGCTTCACCCTGATCCACTGCCATCTTAGACTTCAGAGGAGCTCGGGAAGAGCTGGGAGGATTGGGTCTCCTCTCTGAGAGTGACGCACACACAATAAAGCTTTTCATTTATTTTACAGAACGGTAAATAATCTTGCAGAAGACCTGATCTTCATGAAGGTGTCACTAGCCACCAGAGCAAATGTTTTTTTTTATATATTAGTATTATTAGTATTATTCTTATGCAGTTACTTTACTTTCTAAATCATTTGAAACCCCATGAACACAAATTCAAACATTCTGTCCGATCATAAAGCAGCTGTCTAGGGGTGCGTGTGTGTGTGTGTGTGTGTGTGTGTGTGTGAGACAGCAGATGTGTGCTGTACTTACGGTTCTTGTTATGCATGACTTGGAGGACGTTGGAGTGAGCCTGTCCTCTACTCACTGTGTTTCACTATTCTCCTGCTACCTGAAATACATCATCAAATACACAACAGGATACACAACACCATGAGCCTCCACACCTGTTCCATACACTTGTTGCATTACCGGTGAGCACATAACACATGTACATTACTCTGCAAATATGTACTACTACTGAGGAGCATGCATAAAGGTTGGGTTTACATACATCACCCAGCACAAGCCCCCGCAGAGCTGGGGGCCCCAGAGAGCAGGTGGCCCCTGGAGCTATGCCTGGGGTACGACCTCTAGGCTCACCACACACCCACACCCGCCAGCCCACTGGTGCCCCCTGTTGGCACATGTTTAAACAGCAGAGCGTGGGCAGAGGTCAAAATCCACCTGTCGTACAGACCCGCGGCTCCTTCTCATGCACAACCAATCACTGCCCTTTCACAACCCCAGCACAGCCAATCACTGCCCTTTCACAACCCCAGCACAGCCAATCACTGCCCTTTCACTACCCAAACACAAAACAACAACGCTGATATGACATTCATTTCCACCTTTGTCCAATTTTATGCAAAGGTTATTCCAGAAGTTATAAACAGCACCAAAAAAGGCACCAATACTTCCTGAAAGTCTCTGATAATTTAGTGCATCCAAAACGGGTCCAAAGACCTAAACAGACGCGCACGCACACATGCGCGCACACGCACGATCAGCTGCCACTGTTACATCCGGTCGGCAACTGCAGGAAGACAGCCGTCAGCCCTGCCCCAGTTCTCACACACACACACACACACACACACTCACGCCTCAGAGCAAACGTCCTGCACTCAAAGTGAAGTAGATGAACCACAAGGTCGAGTGTGTGCGTGCATGTGTGTGTGTGTGTGTGTGTGTGTGTGTGTGTGTGTGTGTGTGTAATGTACTGGCTGGTGTCTTTGCTCACCCAGGTCATCAGCTCCAACCACCATCAACGACAGCAAAACACGCAACGAGAAATGGAGAGAAAACAACAAAACAACCTCCTGTAGGTATCTCTCCCCTCTCCCAACTAGCTGGGAGGCACTGAGCACTGTGAGCTGCAGGATGAGTTCAGGGTGGACACACACACACACACACACACACACACACACACACACGCATGCAGCCTCTCTGCTCCAAAAACAGTGTGCAATCTCTGCTCCGCCCCCCCGCAGCCATGTGTTCTGCTCTGCTCGACACGTTAAAAGCCGAGATATTTAGGACCCATGGGTGAAACTGAGATGTTTAGGACCACTGGATGAAACTTCAGCAGAGGGCTGCAGTCACACGAAAACTGCAGAACAACTGAGCCTCTCCACTTCGGGACAAAAGACAAGCGGTTTAGCTAAGTCTACACTCTCTGCAGGCTCCGCCCCCTTACCGCAACACAGGAGGCAGCCTGGACGACTGGCTGGCAGACGCCGTATAAAACAACACAATCCTGACAGGCTGGAAACTGGCCACACGGGTGCATATCTGCAGGAGAGACAAGAGCAAAGATGCACAAGTTATGAAATAGTTATTAAATAGTTACTACTCAGATTCACCATTCATGACTTGTACAAACAGTACATGTCAAAAATAGATGAAACCAGAGAGAGTGGGTAGGTAATCATGTGCTGCTCTGGAGAAAAGCTTACGTTATACCTGTTATGTTACACCTGTTCGGCTGGATTAGTCTCACTATTTCACTACAACAATGATACCTAGCTGACAGGCAAATGTGGTTATGCTTAAAATAACCACATTTCTTGGCTAACATAATTAAAAAAAAAAAAATAATCAAAATGAAGTCAAAGCAATAACACCTGTGTAGTCACTACCATGCAAGTTTACAATTCAATATGCGCAGCTGTATGAAAAGATGCAAATTATGTAATGTTAATTACTATCAGCACTAAATTTTGCTTTATCCAGTGCATTCACGTGAGATGGCTGTTTTAGTGCTTTTCAAAGAAGCTGCAGTATTTTTTTTCTGTCAGAGAAGGTCAAAGTGCAAAACCTCACAAGCAAGAACAGCAAAACCGCACACGTGGACCGGGTCTGATGCCCGTGTGCCTACAACCCCCACAAACCTCCGTCACACAAACCAGCCAATCACATCTCTGCGGGAAACTAATCCCTAAAAGTCGTCGATCGACTCCCTTGATTTACGCCTAAGTAGAAACAGAGAGAAATGTACTTATAAAAGTATGACAGCAATTTCCTCCGCTGCTGCCAAGCCAAATAAGCAGAGTGTGTATTGCAGAAACTTCTCGCCAAACGCGGCCTGGCGCCAGAACACAACTCCAAAACTCCTAAAACAATCTTTTTGGTCTCGTGAATGAACACTCCTGTGCAGACTACCCGTTTCTCGCCATCTGATGGCTGAACGAAAACGAAGTCGCCGTGCACCGCCCACGGTGGCTCCGAGCAGACCTGTGCGCGCGACCTTACAGTGAATTTAAACCGGTGCCGCACACGAACAGTATAGAAACATTTTCGACATGAAATAATTACCCACTTAATTACATGGCGATTTCTCGACTGCTTTTCTTCCGGCCAGGTTCTCTGCAACTTCTGAGTTGAGTCAATATACTACTTTTGTTCTATGAGCAGATAAACGCTAACTTAGTCAGCTAACTAGCTACTAAAGTTTTATTTCGCGTTAAAACGTTCCTCTGCACAAGACAAGCAAGATTTTGTTTTACTTTACAAAATAATAATTAAGACTTAATCTTAAGTACATAAAAGGAAGCAAATGCAGCCGTTGATCGAGAACATGTGCACACGCAGATTGGTAGCTGTGTGTCCATCCTGTTTTTTCCCCTCATCAATGAAGTCAGTAGCGACTACAGTAACGACTACAGTGACACCGACACGAGCAGAAACGCCCACCAGCACGGGCAACACTCACCTTCTCTACGGAGTTTCATCTCCTCGCTGCGGGCTGAAGAATTGTTTCCCGTGATACTCAATGAAACACTGCGGAGGGGAAACAAGGACGCCAAGTTTAGAGTTTTACCCAAGTGGTAGTGCGATATTTTTGCGACTAAATGGGTTGTTAACGCGGACGGCAGGAAAGCGTGAACACGCGCAACTACAACTACTAGTAGCTAGGTGGCTGTCTTCTTCACGCGCAGGAACCTCAAACGACATCCACACAGCCAAACTTGGACACACTTGCAGTGGTATACGCCACTCAAAGCGCATCAATCGGAAAAGTACAGAGGACCACTTGAACGCGTCATGTTGCCAGTTTGCAGAACTGACTGTATTATTTTGAAATTCCTCTACGTTGATGGCACGTTATTTATTTCGGCGCAGAGATGCATGGAGGACACTCGGTTAGCACAATCTCAGTTGAAAAACATAGTCGACAACAAGTGCAAATGTACATAAAACGTCACAAACACAGTGGCAGTACGCACTTACTCTTTACGGAGTATAATTGTGCTGCGCTGGTACAGACACGCCACGGTTTATGTACGAACGCGTCCGGGATTTTAGTCGCTGGCGGATCCGCTGTCGCCATTGCGCTTCCTTCTTGTTGCTTTTCCTTTGCTTTCTCAGACAGCACAACGAGTGTCGAAACAAATGACGTAATGTTCGGCAATTGTCGGCTGCCCTCGGTATCTGTCGAAATTAGATTTTCGGATATTGCCTTTTAAGAGTTCAGAAATTCAGTTCTTCAGTATCATATCACGATACTGTTATGTCATGACATCGGTCGGGACGGTCCTGTTGTTTCCCATGTTAAGTTAGTAAATAATAAAGATACGTTCAATAAATCACATTCTCTGTTGGCGTTTTCACCCCCGTAGTATAATGAACTTATTAATCACAATTATTATTAATTATTATTATTATTATTATTATTACTATTATTATCTGTTACTGTAGACCCCTTGACGTTGCCCGTCGTGTTGCCGTTTTTATTATTCAATTTGGAAGTAACTTCACAAATAGTCGCTAGGTGGCATCATAACTCAGTTGAACACAGAACATCTTATTCTGCAGTCTTTGACTTTGACTGGTCCATAATTTGGCTATTACTGTAACATCCATTATGCAGAGATTAAATAAATATATACCTACAAAAGTAAACATCTACTCAAAAGGCCAAATAGTAAAACGGAAAGCTAAAGAGTATTTATGCACACATTCCTCAATAACAGGTGAGATGAAGGTGAGAATTGACACATTTGGGGGGAGGGGGCTTACTTACGTAGGCTTTTTCCTTATTCAAACTCATATGTTTAGGGGCGGTTTTGCTCTCTTTAGGGTGTTTTGGGGCAGTTTTGCTCTCTTTTAGGGTGTTTTCTCTACATAATGTTTCATTTGTTCTCCAGACAAGTAAATGCCAGTCAGTGAAGTCACAGGTCTCATGGGAAAACAGAAGCCCTTTTATATCCAGCGGTTCCACATTTATCTGGGGAGGAAATAACTCCTCCTTAGTGAGGCATCAAAACAACAACATCATTATAAAAACACCAGAGCAGTTATTTTATTTCAATTAAATTTTATTTAAAAATAGACAACAAAAAAAAAAACTGAAAGGAAGATCAGGTGCACAGAAATTATAAAAAGCAGGAATAACTTAAGGTGGTAACTAACAAAAAAACCTTCAGAGTTAATCAGGAGTATCACACTCACAGAACAGGCCAACTATGACCCAAACATGTAAACAATGCCATATAAAGATAAGCATCTGCCCAACAGTACCACGTAGAATTCAACGGCAGAGTATCGTTTATAAATCATTACAGATTTATTTACCATTGTGGATATTGCATACTGGTATTGCATAATGTAGAAATGTCTTAATGAGCTCTAACATTGTTCAATCGCCTGTGTTTTAGCTTTTGTTGTAGCCTTCCCAAATGTGCACACTCTGAAGAATGAGAGCATTCATGTGTTACAATAAATGTAAATGTCTTGTATTAAAATAATGAAGCCATTTTTAACCATGTCTCAGTTCAAGGGTGTGCTGGTAATACGCTCAAAAAGGAAACTGTACCAGGCAGTGATGTAAACGGGATGTGTCATTGTGTCCATGTTGTGTAACCCTGGTGTACACAGAACCAAGTTCTGCTTTGGGTTTAACAACACAAACAAAAAACAACAAGAGAAAAATATGAAGATAATACTAAAAAATACTAATACTAAAAAAAGTCAAGTAAGTTGTGGAGTAAATGTTAAAGCTAAAGCCAGAGAACTTCCTGAAAAGTTACAAACATCCACCCAGGTACAAACATCCACCACACAAAAACATCATTTCACCTGTAAAAAACAGCAAAGAGCACAATCATATCACAAGAAGAAATTTTAGAAACTGTTCTGAAACAAGAGCAAACAGGAGTTGATTAAGATCAATGTGCAGGTTGCACACACAGAGGTGAGGACCGGCACACTCGCTGTGCACAGTGACAACACAAAGAAACAGAAGGGGGCGTCAACAAGAACACAAGACTCCTCCAGGAAGTGGTATTACGGTCACTTAGGAGATGCATCTAGATAGGGGTGGGGCTCGGTCTAGGACCCCGCCCTTGGCCCGCTCCCTGCCGAGAGCTGAGCTTCCGTGAGTGCCAACGTGTTTCCTTGTAAACAAACCAGGCATTGCATCCCCACACAATCAGGTTCAGGTAGCCAAACACCTACAGGACAGGAGAAACCCCCATTAATGTTCCTCCCAATATGCCATAATGGCTTAGTGTTGCACACTGTTTTAGTGCCCAGTGGCATTGTGGGTACTGAGCAAATGTGGCAGCACGTCTTACCACCGATACATCAAGCGTGCGCATGCTGGCGAACTCCGTGATCTGGCAGGTGGCATCGCCGCTCCGGCAGGGCAGCAGGGTGCCAGCGATGCCCTCTGTGCCCGTGGCAAACTTCACCATCTGCAGCCCCCGTGCCCAGGCTGACGAGCACACCAGCCAGAGGAAAGTGAACGCCGCCGTCACGACAAAATCCTTCCACACACAAAGAGAAGTGGAGAACAGCCCATAAGATAAGCACACACACACACACTTTATTACAGCCACGTGGCACGTTTCCTTGCCATGTGCCATTCTAGGAACGCCCATCCTGTAGCTGCATCCTGTAAGCACAAGTGTGTAACTGTAAGTGTGTGGGGCATGTACTGGCACGCACAAGACCAGAACTGTGCCCTGCTCGCCGATGGCAGTGCCGTGGCTGCCAGCGTCTCACGTTGGTGGCAATGCACTCATCAGTTTCAGGATGACTGAGATGATTCCTCTGCTCAACTCCCCAGATCACCAGGTGTGGTTAGTGTGTTAGAGCAGAACTACCATGCTATCTCTGTTCTAGGGGAGTCTGGCACCATTTATCCATTGTGGAAAAAGGGAGGGGGGGAGGGGGGTGGAGATGCCTGGATCCTGATTTCTGTCAAGTTCCTGTAGAATTTAGAAATAAAGCTTTTACATTTTTTATTTGCTTATTTAATTGTTGTGTTTTTTATGTCTTTGCTGTAACAATAATTCGTCTTACGGGCCACAGGGGATCGTACCAGACAGAACCAAACAAGACCAGATTGAACCGGTCACACCACACCAGTGTGTCATACTCACACACATGGGACCGAAGTCTGAGTCCTGGTACACATGCATGTAACCGAGGTAAACGATGAGTGCGGCCGTGCAGTACAGGAACGCCAGGATGGCCACTGCCACGAAAAACTCCACCGACGAGGAGAAGTCTCCCACCAGCCGCGTCTCGGGCAAAGTGTGGTTGCACAGGGTTATGTTCCCTTCAGTCAGCACCACCTGGTTTAACCTGCACATGAGATAATAATTTAGAAACAACCTCTGCTACATCCCACGGCTTGTTTTTGCAGATGCTGGTAGAGTCTGGTAAGGGTTATGCAGGAATGTTGTATGTTTTCTTCATGCACTGAAGTGAACACTCACCTGAATGGGTACCTAAACGATGCAGAAAGAGTCTCGTTGACGCCGCCGTCACAAAACAGGGAGATTACGTTCCTGCCTGCAAACCCACTACAACTTGCAAAGGCGAATACAGCGGTGAGCTGGTTTAAAAAAAAAAACATTAACCATCAAAGTAGTTAATAACGCAGTAATAGTTAAAACAAACACAAACAAATGAAAACATCTAGCATCAAGGTAGTTAATAACGCAGAAGCAATTACAACAAACAAAATTACATAAAAACATTCGCCACAGGATCTATGGAGAGTTAAACATCAGAGGTTGGAACTGGGGACTCCCAGAATGCTGTGCGTCTGGTTTAAATATGTTCTTCGACAGTTCGTTTGTGAATATGAGTTCAATTTTGTCATGTCTTCTTTTATTTAATTACGTCAGTAGGGACGTGCAGATGTCTTCGTAATACCCGTTTTGTTAATTAGCGGTAGGAGAGTTTTATTTCGGAGACTGTTCTTCGCTGTTCTTTGAAGAAAAAATGTTTTAGAGAGTATATTGTCCTCTGGTGTTACATGATATCTTCATAAGTCTCAAGTCAGTTGTTTATCAAAAGTTAAAATTAAATGCAACGAGTCTCATATATTCGCAGGGTTTCACAAAAAAGGTCACCGATATCTTATTTATACGATTAAGCTCTCTTAGAAAACGCCATTTAACGTAGAATTTTTACAGTGCGGTGATCAGGGTTTTATCTGGTGAGGAGTTTTTACATGCAGGCGGCGGGCAGCATATGCTGATCCCAGACCTGCTGCGCGAGCCACATTACTCCCAGATGTCTGGGGTTCTCCGCGTGAGACATCCTGTGTGCTGAGTCATTAGTTTGGCAGGTAAGTATTGTGTGACAAAGAAATAGATATATAAGAAAAGTTTCAAAGGACCAGGACGTGTTCAAAAACAAGGCAAAGTGGAGCTAGTAATTCCATTCAGCATACGCTTAACTCCTTTATACAAGTTCTGTAGGTAGTGACCGTTTTAGAAGTGTCTAGACAGCTCAAGGAACGAGGCCCCCTCAAATGCATTCTGGCGAAGTAAGGAAAAGCAAATTCCCTTTACCGAGCTTGGAAAGGCTTGCGACTGAATGAATGGAATGTGCGGAATAGCAAAACAAAGCGAAAATCTGCCACAACTCTCGGTGAACAAAATCACTCAACACGCGCAAGTAGCTAAATAATGACTACAAACATATACACAGCAGATGTTAGGAAAATTCTTAAAATGAACAGTTGCCCTAACACATCTGTTTCCAGTACAGGGTCAGAAAAAAAGTTTGATTGCGTTTGCTAAATTTGAATTATGTAGGCTACAATTAAATCCTAAAAATATATCTTCAATATGCAATATAATAATAGAACAATGTTAAAAGTTTGAAATGATGGAGCGAAAAAGATAGACACATATTCACTTTGATGTTCCCAAGGCCTTATCCACGAACTAAAGTTTAAATCCTTCAGCTTGAATCTCAGCGATTAATAGTTTTACAGTGCGCGCAGCTGTAGCCTGTTCTACTTACCCACTCCACGACCTTGATGAATCCCAAGCCTTCTTTGATAGGGGTTAGGTTTAATCGAAATCCCGTCTGCATCTTTCCGGCAATCTAAAGGCGAGAACTGGTCTGTTAAACTTTATTTCTAGTTTGACAGTGACGTGGTTCTTTTTCTCTCCTGGTAAAGATGCTGCCCCTCCTACGTCAAGAGCGCGTTGTTAAGCAAACCAGTAAGTAACTGTGCACATCTGGGCGGGAGAGTGAGACGTAGGCTTTATCTGACCTTTACTGAAGCTTTGTGCGAATCTAAACGTTTCAGTCAAATAGATGCAACCACCTTATTCGTTCTCTTCGACATAAAAGCTCCCAATCACAACCAAAGTCATCCGCATTCAGAACCTTCTACAATTCTGTGCTGGAGCGAGTGAGGGGGACTTCCCCCGCCAGCCCTAGAGAAATGACTGGAGTGGTCTGTTCACTAGAGACCATCTGAAACGGTCATAAGAAATTCGGCCCAAGGGCGCGGATAATCGTTTTAGCCGCGTGATTTAGGTCCCAGCTTAAGGAAATTCTCAAAATTCCGACCTTTCCATTGTAAATAAGTTTAGTAATGTTCGTACTGAAAAATGTAAAACGATTATATTATATATTATTGTGCGGATTATAAACTGTATATTTAAGGTATGAGTAAGAAATACAGCCGGTATAACATCGCCTTTTATTTTTTAAGTCCCACTACTATTCTGGAGCAATAAAACTCCAAAATGTGAGTTACTACTCTAAAATGTGAGTTACTACTGGACTGAAGAACTGAACTCAAAAAAGTGAGTTACTACTCTAAAATGTGAGTTTCTACCAGACTGAAGAACTGAACTCTAAAAAGTGAGTTACTACTCTAAAACTGTGAGTTACTACCGGACTGAAGGCAAATAGACAGAGAACTGAATTCTGAAAAGGAACTATTTATCCTGTTGTTGATGCTATATGTCTATAAAAATAATAAACACATCTCAGTATAGAGACAGGGTGAGATTTTAATATGCGGACAACAATGCCATGTTAGTTTAAAATACAGGAGGAAGCTGAATGAAAAAAAGTGACATTCAACATATATACATATAAACATCAGGCAAATTCAAATGAACAGGTATCGCGCACACACATCCAAGAAACTGACTAAACAAAAACACTCACAATGACACATGGATTTTCTATTTGGTATAAAACGGGGATTAGACAAAATAAGAACAATAGAATATCTATCAATAGAATACCTAACAATAGAATACCTATCAATAGAATACCTATCAATAGAATACCTATCAATAGAATACCTCCACTGACCTTCTCCACTGAACTCTCTTTAAATACGCAAATGTTATATACAAGAGAGAATGGCATTTTGGCCACAGTATTTTGTTTGTGGATATTTACTGTGAGAATTCTGGCAATATTTCCTTCTTTCATAAAAAAATAATGATTGTGAAGATTGAGACAATATTGAGTATATAAAATATTAAACCCAAGTTCTCCTAAAATGATTTTTGTTACACAGTAAAACAGACATTTTTCTGTTTGTTGTCTAAATCATAGAAAACCTGAGTGACATATCTTTACTTATAAAAGAAACGAAAAAAAAATGACAGAGAAACATCTAAAATGCAACACTAAAGAGGGTTTGTTCTCTCCTGCATGAGTTTAGCATCGACTAACTTGACATTATTCGGAGAGTTTCCTCTGTGAAGGGGAATGATTTGCTTAATCTACAAAGAAAGGCCCATACGTGGAAGAAGTTTTTCCCAGTTCAACATAACTGGAAGAAGCTTTTCCCAGTTCAACGTCCATTGCATAAAGGAACAAAACAATTCTAAGAAATTAGAGTAATGGTTTGTACACACGACGTTCACATTCAACAACATTTAACAACTATCTCTCATTCCTACAGTCAAACAAGGAGAAAAAAAGATGAGTCAGAACTTCTTTTTGGAAACACAGATCTTCCTTCCTGCCAAAGACACGTCCTCAAATAGCAATGTTTCGTCATGTACACTTACATTATCAGGGTTATATCTTTTAAATACCATTACAGTCTTTTTTGTGTCGGACATTAAAAAGAGGAGTCAAAGCTTTATAGAGTCTGCAAAGAGAGTCACAGGACAGCTCTGTACACAGGAAACAGTGGGGGAGTTTTTCTCTCACTCTCTTACTCTCAATACCACACTCGTTCACTCACTCTCCTTCATTGCTGCCAGGGTCTGGGATGGATGTGCACTGGGCTTTCTAAACACCACCTGCCCTGAGGGGTGGAGGGGGAGTGGGTGTGGGCGGTGTACAGTGGTTTAGGCAAGGAGGGGAGCAGGTGTGGGGTGGAGGGTTGTGTGGGTGGAGGGGGGTTGGTTGGATGGGGGGTGTGAGTGGAGGGGTGGAGGGGGGTGTGAGTGGAGGAGATGTGTGGGTGGAGGTCATAGCTCTCAGTGAAGCAGCTCTTCCATCTCACTGTCTTTGAGTCTGGCATTGTCCCTGACCTCGTCGAACGTGTACGTCTTCACGATCTTCCCATTGTGGAAGACTGTGTGAAGCAGGTCCTGGAGGGAAACACAGGGGACAGGTCAGCCTTTAAACACAGGGGACAGGTCACACGGGACAGGTTGCACAGGGGACAAGGTCATTGAAACACAGGGGACAGGTCAGAATTTAAACACAGGGGACAGGTCGCACAGGGGACAGGTCAGCATTTAAACACAGGGGACAGGTCAGCGTTTAAACACAGGGGACAGGTCACACAGGGGACAGGTCAGCATTGAAACACAGGGGACAGGTCACCTAGGGGACAGGTCAGCATCGAAACACGGGACAGGTCACACAGGGGACAGGTCACACAGGGGACTGGTCAGCATTTAAAACACAGGGGACAGGTCACATAGGGGACAGGTCAGCATCGAAACGCAGAGGACAGGTCACACAAGGAACTGGTCAGCATCAAAACACAGGGGACAGGTCAGCATTTAAACACAGGCGACAGGTCACACAGGTCAGCGTTTAAAGTTCAGAGATGAGGAACGGCTACACAAAGCATGTCTAGTCCAGACCTGGACTGGCCACTTGTACATTAAAACAGGACAGGACCAATTAAAACAGGGCAGGACCAATTATTACTGTATAGTAACTCCTGGGATTAGTGTCAAATGGCTGTAAAATATACAGGACAAGAAGAGGAGCTGGAGGGGCTTCTCATGACTGATTGCTCCGATGCAGTGGAAGGTCAGGAGAGACGTACCACTCCATACTCCTCCAGCTCTCCCTTCCCTTCCTCCAGAGTCACATAGTCCCCGTTTTGCTTCCTGTGAAGAGACAGGCGACCTTTCTTTGACCTTTTGTTGGGGTCTGCTACAGGGTCTTTGAAGACATTTACCTGCAAGAAAAAGATACTCAGAGTAAACTTCATTGAAAGAATGGCTTCCTCTTCAGGTCGGGTTTTACTGTTTAATATTAATATTTCTCTGCCAGTTAAAAAACTGAAAAGATGACAGAATTGCCGTCAGAGTTACAGTCATCAAAGTCATAGATTTAAGAACTAGTCGATACTGCTATGGAAACCAGTGTGTGGTTAATGGCATAATTAACAACTTTAGTGTGTGGTTAACATCATAATAAACAACTTTAGTGTGTGGTTAACATCATAATAAACAACATTAGCGTGTGGTTAACGGCTTACTAAACAACTTTAGTGTGTGGTTAACATCATAATAAAGTTGTGTGGGAAAGAGGCAGCTCACCCCAAGTCCATTCGTCACCACGTAACTGCATTTGAAGGAGCAGTTCAGAAGGTCACGGGTGAGTTTCTGCAGAAGAGCTCCTCCTGAGCCGAAGGAGATGTTCTCTACACTCCACCTGTGCTCTTTCATGCCCTCCACAATCTGCAAGACAGTTTAGGACAGTCAGATGCCACAACAGGATCGAGAGCAGTCCAGCAGGAAAGCCAAGCGTCCTGCTGTTCATCTCTGAATCAGGCCACGCATTCACCTCCTGCAGAGTGTTGATGTCCACGCCGTCTCCCTGAATGACTCGGATGTAGGGGGGAAGCACTTTGTAGCCCTTAGAGTTCTCGAAAGGAGAAAACTTCTTTCCTAAAATCTCCAAGACCTGTGAAATGTTACAGAGCCAATCACATAGCAGCTCTTTCAGAACATGACTTCCTGCCCTCTTTCTCAACAGTGTGTCTACTGAACAACGTCCTCATGCAGGACAAAGCCATGTGGAGATGGGAGGAGCTCTATGCAGTGCTGTGTTCATTTTTCTTTTCAACATCTGAAAGTTATACATCATGTGACTTATGTTATACCCTGTTATGTGAGTTATATTATTACTTTGAGTTATGAGTTATGTTATACCTCATTGTGTGAGTTATGTTATACTTTGTTACATGCTTGACCTTGTTTATAAGCAACAAGCTTCCTAGCGATTTTTACACTTGTTTATTCGACCTGGGACATAAACATGAATGTTTCTGCCACTAGACCTTAATCAGCGTACTACAAATAGTCTGATCAGTCAAGGTCTAAACAAACAAACAAACAGATAATAAAACAGTAATTAAAATGAAACCGTAAAGAAGAGAACTTGAGCTAGGGATTACCTTCAGGACAGTGTCTAGGGTTTACGTTCAGGACAGTGCCCAGGGTTTACCTTCAGGACAGTGCCTAGGGTTCACCTTCAGGACAGTGCCTAGGGTTCACCTTCAGGACAGTGTCTAGGGTTCACCTTCAGGACAGTGTCTAGGGTTTACCTTCAGGACAGTGTCTAGCGGGTTCCCAGAGTCCGGCCGCACCACCAGTGGAGCGTCAGCACTGCGTTTCTCCACCAGCGCTCGCAGGTCTTCACCCCAGATTTTCTCGCAGGCGTTGTAGATGTCATAACTGTCGCTCACGATAGACACGGGCACCGAGGGGAACTGCTTGATGATGTGCTCGAAGGCGTCTTTCTCATGGTCTTTGCCCCAGGCAGTGATAGTGCTGTGGGTTTAAAGTGAGAGTGGCAGATACATACAGACATGATGAGGGATCAAGCCAACATCTCACCAAACCGAATAGAACTTTTGACACTGTATTTCTTATTGTTGCATGTCCTCAATGCAGACACTAGAGGGCAGCACAGGACACAAAATGATTCAATGTGCCGTTAATGTGGCTGAAAACATATCAAGGATAAACCAGCTCAATTGATAACAAAATTTACATCAATGTCAACATTTAATTTATGCCATATGCCATAAGTTAACTCAAGTGCCATTCCACTGTGCAAAACAGTATTGCCAACAGAGGGCACCGGTAAGCACAACCACAATGCACTCAGACAGGAAAATCAACTCTGCTAGCAATAATAGAGAATCCAGAGGTCCATTGAATCACTGTCAGCAATGACTCATGGCAAGCAGATTTTCTGTAAACATTATGCTGATACACACCTACACTACAGACCTACAATACACACCTATACACCTACACTACACACTTGCACTACCCAGATACACTACACTTCAGCCTAACCCTACCATAACCTTCAAATCCCACCTGTGTTCTGCAGCTGGAACGGAGAACCCGGGCACTGGGTCTTTGGTTCCGTAGTATTTCTTAATGACTCCAATTCCAGCCACTGTGTCAGTTCCTTTGAAGTTCACCAGGTGTGCTGAGGCACCAATGCCAGCAGTCTGAGAACAAAAGTGAAAATAAAAACGGTTTACGAAGGCAGCAACCCATTACCGTCGCACAATGATGGTACAACATCTGTGAACATTACTGTAGGGGCCAAAGTCACCTCCTGTGATGATACACCCCTGTAGCCAAAGTCGTGCAGCTTGTACTCAAGTCCCTCCAAGGTTCCAGAAGTTTCCATGAGATACTTGGCCAGAATTTTCTTCTGCTCACGCGAGTTGGTCGCCACTGTAATGGGGTACCAGATCTGAACCAGGATAGTCTGCAGGGAAACAGCAGAGGGTTCATTGAAACCAATTACTGCCAGCAGCATTGTCCCCCAGTGTAATCTCCTCCGGGTAAAATCGATGGGAAGCCGTGAGCAGGTGGGGTGCAGGAGATCTGCATACACGGCGTGTTTACATCAACCACTCAGAGGGCCAGAGGATCAGAGCAGCTATTTCAGAGCTGACGTCATCACAGTGTCTATCCCTGCTGGGATCTCCATCACAGAGATGCAACACCCCAACGCCAATCACAATATCAGGGTTATGGTTATTGTTAGGGTCACGTTCAAGGTCAGGGTCATAGTCAGGGTCTAGAGTCAGGGACAATTCTGTTCAATACATTATCACACTAGCATTATTTTCCACTCCAGCTGCCCATGGCGATGAGAAATGTACTTTCCTCCACACCTGTCATTTATCTTTTCATATATGATCATTTCATATTTGATCTCTTTATTCTCATTGATGACAGCAGTCAGGATTCTAGATACTGTCTGTAATTGGAGAAAACACTTGGATATCAGCTGGTTCTTGATACCGTCTGTAGTTGCAGAAAACGAATATCAGTTGGTTACACCACTGCGTTCCTTCACTCCCCAGACAGATCAGAATAAGGTTCCAACTCTTTCTCTTTTCAGACCCGAGGAAGGATGGATCATGTCAGTGGCCTTCGTCCTATCTTCTCTTTAATCTTTTCTGTTGGAACATCTGACTAAGGAATAACCATCTTTAACATAAGGACTGAATGATTTGTAAAAAATATTCAGTTGTAAGTTTACTGCATCAGCTAAAGCACACAGTCACCTGACTGCCACAAGTCAGCAACCTCCACGTCCCTCTTGTTAGGACAGACACCCGTGAGGAGTGTGTGTGTGTGTGTAAGGACAGCCATGGGAAGAGTGTGTGTAAGGACAACCGTGAGGAGTGTATGTGTGCGTGTGTGTATGTGTGTGTGTATCTGTGTGCAAGGACCACCGTGAGGAGTATGTGTGTGTCTAAGGAACACCATGGCAGGTCTCTGGTCTTCTGCTTGTTTAGCTTCTTTAATTGTTCTTAGCAGTGGTGAAGGAAGGTCAAGCCACTGTCCCTGAGCTTTACACACACTTCCTCCACCAGAACACTGCGAGATAAAAGCTTATCGGGCATGCAGTGTTCTGGATGTCAAGGGCACTCGTTTCCCACGTGGGCTCTGACGTTAGCGCACGTTTACATGCGTTCAGACCTTCAGACATGCAGCGCTATTAAAAGAGCTACGAAAGAGTGAAGATGATCATCAGAGCTTAGGACAAACTGAATGTATTTTCAAATTTGTTTTTTTTTTTGTTATTATTCAGTTTAAAAATTTGCATTATTGTCAATAATTTTTATATCCCTGGGGAATTTCAGATAGTGGCCTTCAGAATATTTCAGTCACATGACCCAGTCACATGACAAGTGTTGTGACCAAGAAGCTCGACTGCCAGGGTCTTCTAGTTCTTCAGCACATGTAAGGGGGTGTGTTTCATGGGGATTGGCTCAGCTGGGCACACTTCATGGGGATTGGCTGAGCTGGGCATGCTTCATGGGGATTGGCTGAGCTGGACACGCTTCATGGGGACTGGCTGGGTCACTCACCTCCACCCAGTTGGTGAGCCAGTAGCAGTCGGGATCTGTGCTTTCCACAGTGAAGAGCACGTTGCCGCGGGGGATCACGCTTCCTTCTGGCACCGCTTTCACCTCGATGGGGAGGTGGCCATTGTACTTCTGCAGACACAAACCACAGCGATAATACAGGAGAAAAGACTAAACATGAAAAAACTAAAACCAATCCCATATATAAAAGAGGCTTTCTGAGGTCGTGATGAAGGCAGAACACTGAAACAAACTGCAAAAGATCTGCAATGTTATTTCCTTTGCAGAACATCAACGTGGACGACTGATGTAATCAAACTGAAGAGCTTGATATAATCACTGATATAATCAGGGTGTACAGGGTGTCACTCTACTTTAAGAGACTGACACATTTCATTAATCTGATGAACCACACGACTGACCACAGAACAGCTTGCAATCTCCATTTTCTTGTTACCTCAAGAATGTAGTTCCAGCCTTTCTCATTGAACACGTCATCTTGGAAGTGCTCCTGGTATACTTCCTTGGCCTCCTGAATCTTCTCAGGGGTGACAACCTTCCCTGGCAGTCAGGAGACACCACAATGCAACTGAGCCTCTGTGTGTGTGTGTGTGTGTGTGTGTGTGTGTGTGAGTTGGAATCCCACATTGGCCCCTCTATTCTTGTGTTATTACATTAGGAAAGTTTCTCTCACAGTGCAGCTTTGTGCTGGACTTGTATGTACAGGCAGACATGATGAGTCTGTGTGTGTGTGTGTGTGTGTGTGTGTGTGTGTGTGTGTGTGTGTGTGTGTGTGCAGCTTGTCTGCTGGTCTATTGTCTTCTTCAAGCACTCTAGCAACCCCCTCTGCACCAAGCCATTTCAGTACACACTAGGTAGAATTCAGAAGTTTTACATGGTACAGCAAAGCCTGCATCAGTCAATTTCAACAGCACTAGCAATCGCTGAACTTCACTATCTCATACTGACAGCCTCCAAGGTCTATAGCATTTAGCAACTAGCAAAGGTGCTTTATCATATGCTAATAGAATATATTCTAGCAGGTACAGTAGAGTCAAATATACTGATGAACTACAACTCTGCTAAATACAAGAATCAATGCTGATTCACATAAGAAATGCATCAAGAGCATAAGTGATTGACATACGTGATTCACATAACTGATTCACATAAGAAATGCATCAAGAGCATAAGTGATTGACATACGTGATTCACATAACTGATTCACATAAGAAATGCATCAAGAGCATAAGTGATTCACATACGTGATTCACATAACTGATTCACATAAGAATTGCATCAAGAGCATAAGTGATTCACATAAGTGATTCACATAAGAAATGCATCAAGAACATAAGTGCTACATCAAACGATATGTGTAATACCAAACAACGCCAAACTCACTTTCCAATACTAAGCTAGGCCAAAGAGACTGCCTTCTGCATATCTGGGAGCACCACGAATAATTAAGGACAATGTACAGTTTGTTGTTTGGGTGTGTGGTTCGAGTGAATGGAACATACCTTTTAAGTACTTGTGAAGAATGTACTGCAAGCCATAGAAAACTGTTTTTTCATATTTGACTTTCCAGGTCTTGGTAGGGTCCGTCTTCTTCTCTCGACACTCGAAGTAGGAATAAACTTTACTGGTGTTGGGAGGGTACTGTTTATAATGGGTCACCTGTAACACAGACACACAGCTCGGGTTGGTTACAATGGGTCACCTGTAACACAGACACACAGCTCGGGTTGTAATGAGCAGTGTGTGAAGGGAGAGAAGGATCTGACACTAGAGGGACCAGGAACAAGAAGCCATTGCATTACACTGGAGTTCATCAGGATTTCAAATGGCAGCTTAAGACAATGACTCACTTCCTCTTTCTGAAGCAAACCAATACTTTCCATCTGTTCATGCAAAATCACATCTGAAGAAAACAGCACATTATAGATCAGGCAGCCATTAAGAATCTCAGATAGGCAGAGACTTGAACAGCTGGAGGAGGGTCAACTTCTCCCTCATCTCATACGACTCTCTAACAAGGACAGACGTGTCTGGGCATGTCTCAGCTCATCCCTGATACAAAGAGCACTCTGCTACGCCCCTCTGCTACATGGCCAGGTGAGCACCACCTTTTCATGGCTTTCAAATACTACGAAATGTTTAGCTCTCATTTCATGTTACTGGAGCATTTAATGCGGCTGGAATGCAGCGTAAGAGAAGACCAGGATGAGATTCGCCCCCCTGCAGAGGGGAGTGACTGGCTGACACACTATGGCACCACCTGCCTGCCACACCAGGCACTGGATGACAGCACACTGCCATATTCAATTCATGGGCACGATATACTCACAGGGATGGTACTCTCTCTCTCTCTCTCTCTCTCTCTCTCTCTCTCTCACATACTCTCTCTCTCTCTCACACACACACACTTTCTCCCTCTCTCTCACACACACACACACATTCATGCACACACACTCTTGCTCTCTCAGATGAACAGCTGTGGATCAGTCAGGCATGTGCTGGGAGGGAGGTCACGTGTGCTCTGCTGTGAGGACGTGCCAATGACACCCAGCACACGTTTCACACACAGCGGCCATGCAGAAAGGACGTGCAGGTTGCTCCCAGTGCTACCAGCTGCACCAACGCAGCGCTGTAATCATTTCCAGCACGGAGAAGGTCACACAACAGCTCTTACATTATAATCACACCTTGAAACACTCTCTACCTACATATGATTCTGCTGTACCAGGTGAGTTTGTGATGGACACCTGACACCTGAGTCAGGTGGGTGAGAGTGTATTACAGTGACTCAGGCAGGTGACAGTGACTTGGTTGTTTTACAGTGACTATGGTGCCCACATTAATCCTGTACTCTATGCAGTTCTCTACTAGCAGACCACACCCTATGTTCTGACCCCACCCCCAGTTCTAACCCTGCCTCCTGTTCTGACCACACCTTCTGTTCTGATCCCAACTGGTGCCACAGCTATGCAACACCTGCACAAATCTCTCAAACACACCTTTCAGCTCCAGCAGGCCAAGTTAACAACCTTGCCAGGTTAACAATCGTAACAATGAGCTCAAACTCGTTCAAGTAGCAGAGGACGTCCTTTTCATCTCCCCTGCCTAGGGGTCTACAGCAGTGCAAATCTGATCATGTAAGAAAAACTGCACAGCTAGAAGAAGCTTCCTTTTAGAGAAGCAGAGCAGTGATAAGTGAGCAGAGGTGAGAGGAGACCCAGAGCAGTGATAAGTGAACAGAGGTGAGAGGAGACCCAGAGCAGTGATAAGTGAACAGAGGTGAGAGGAGACCCAGAGCAGTGATAAGTGAGCAGAGGTGAGAGGAGACCCAGAGCAGTGATAAGTGAACAGAGGTGAGAGGAGACCCAG
>JAOXYF010000004.1:17872122-17896510 GCA_028565775.1 Sternarchorhynchus goeldii
AGCAGTGATAAGTGAACAGAGGTGAGAGGAGACCCAGGCTGCTTTCATGGAGAAGTGGCAAAGTGTCTCTTACAAACATCAGGTCAATCAGGTCATATCTTCAGTCTTCACAATACCAAAAAGAAAGAAATTATGCAATATATAAGAAAAGGGTAATACCGTGTGTGTGTGTGTGTGTGTGTGCATAGGCGTGTGTGTGTGTGTGTATGTGTGTGTGTGCATGAGCATGTGTGTGTGTGTGTGTGTGTGTGCATGAGCATATGTGTGTGTGTGTGTGTGAGCAAGCAGCCCCTTGCTCTCCATCTAAATGTCACTTGCTTCTAATGTTTCACTCCAGCTCTGTCCATCCCTCTATGTGTGTGTGTGTGTGTGTGAGAACTCCATCCATCCCTGGGGGTGTGGGCCGTCATGACAGAGCCCCAATAACCAGAGCAGAGACACAGGATTGGTCCAAGGCCAGGCCAAGTCTCCGCTACTATCCAATCAAATATCAGGACAAACAACACAAGGGCATAAACAGTGGATTTTTGCTGCTGCAGTTAAAGAGTAAAACTGCTGCATGCAAACTGACCTTCGACTACTATAAGACCTGTAAACAAACAAACAAACAAGTAAATAACTAGAAGACCAGCCTTAGCTAATAACAACTATCCATGAGAGGATGTATCACCAAATAATTACAATGACTGGAAGTACAAAACACAAGGACATCACTCTTCTAGGCTCAACCACCCCCACAAGTACAAGCCCTTCCTAACAACACATTAAACATTAAGCAGCAAAGTCCATTATCCAGTCCAGGAGCATGCTGGTTAATGTAGTCCAAGTGTAGGAGTATGCTAGTGAGTGAGTGTCACACACGGCACACTTTCCTCAGCCTGTGGTGGGTACTGTCAGTAGCTCTAGAACACCTTCCACCTGCATGGTTGTCATTCTAGAACACCTTCCACCTGCATATTTCTCGTTCTAGAAAGACCTTCCACCTGCATGGTTGTCATTCTAGAACACCTTCCACCTGCATATTTCTCGTTCTAGAACACCTTCCACCTACAAGTTTGTCATTCTAGAACACCTTCCACCTGCATGTTTGTCATTCTAGACACACAGACAGATGCCTCCTGCTGTCAGAATAAGATCAGTGACTCCTACTTCACACTGAACCAACAGGCCATTCTTATTTAACTGTTTGATTTTACTGCTGTTCCTAAAACAAAGTCACTGAACATTTTCTTAGCTTTTAAAATGCAATATTATTTTTTTGCAGATAGATTCAACCTGAGTACAACAATAAATATATGATTTTTTTACAACCACGGATAATGTACTGTGCCACTATAAGTAGATTCA
Organism: Sternarchorhynchus goeldii; assembly: GCA_028565775.1. Taxonomy (NCBI): domain Eukaryota; kingdom Metazoa; phylum Chordata; class Actinopteri; order Gymnotiformes; family Apteronotidae; genus Sternarchorhynchus; species Sternarchorhynchus goeldii. The sequence goes on from JAOXYF010000004.1 coordinate 17,873,470, forward strand.
GTAGTTTGCAAATTTAAAAACACACAACAAGTTAATGAAAGCTTGTGCGTGTTTCAGTCCAGTTATTCCATAAACAAACTGGTCCCTTTGTCACAAGAGACATCCAGGTCACAGTGCCACAAAACACAGGAGAACATGGCCGATGATGACACTCCGAAACGGAGCACACAGGCAGCGTGGACGTGTCTTAACGTCTTAGCGGCTACGCTGTACGAGTCGGAGAGCGGAGTTCATCCTCTCGGAGATGTGGGCCACATTCATAAACTTGCTCACAGACTCGCTCTCGCTCTCACAATGAATCTCACTCCAGCTCTGCGATGGTTTGTGAACGGCACTGATTGTGTTTTTGTCTGTTTTTGATAATCCACCGCTGCACTGACGTACCACTTCATAGGCAAAATTTTCCATCCATCCACTTCTGCTAGCTCCTCGCGTGACTGGTTCAGTGGCACAAGTCAAATATGCCAAACATTTATTGACGTGATGATAAATTACAAAGAGAAACCAAAAGGCCTCATGCGTGGCGGTGCAATTTCAGTGTAAAATATGAAGCCAAACTACATTACAGAACATTCACAGACCAGTCATAATGAACAACCAACAGCCCAAAATGTAAAACGTAATGTTATAATAGTTCCAAATTATAAAGTTGTAATAACAAATGAATGGGTGACTGAACAAAGATTGGGATGCGCAAAATCTATTATGTCCATTTGGGGTCGCTAGAACAAAAACTCCCCTAGATTAGAGAAAAAGAGACCAAGATCATGTATAAAACAACAATAAACGTCGTTGCTCAGCAACACATAGTGCTCATAAAAAGATCACGTAGATTTTTCAACACACCTTTGCAAAGCTCATTTCGTGTTTTGATTATTTTTCATCTTCTGAAGTTCAGAAAGTGACTGCTGACGCTGCACCAAATAAGTGTGAATATCTTCCGTGAAAGGTTCTTACTTTTCATCGTGTTAAAAGGCGGAAAACCCTACAAGAATGCGACGTCACTGTATTATGAAAGCCGGTGTTACATCGAATTCTTACAGATGGTGCACATTACACGTTTAGCACGACAGAACAAGCGCCAAAAGAAGTACCAGAATATTTCCAGCAGCTTTGCAATATCTCTAAATATAAAAGGTACTGCATCGTCTGTCATGGACAAACTTACACGTATTTTTCTAGGTTTTACTCGATGCTTTTATAGTGTTTTATAGTGCATTAATCGTTTACTAAACGTTTCATTATGCCTGGCCTTTTGGTTTCTTTAAGCAAACAGAAAAAAATGCGCCCTCGACGGTCTCAAAACTCGACGTCACAGAACTCGGTGTAACACCGGCTATAGAAATTGCTTTCGATTAGCCTTAGCTACAACAACAACAACAATAATAATAATAATAATAATAATAATAATAATAATAATAATAATAGCAGACCAGAGCAGAGATTTTACACGTCCCTTTGACTTATTTGCACTTTACTTATGTGCATTTCACTTTCGATTTTCCCGATCCGCAAGTTACAACGAGGATTTCCATACTTTAAGGTCTCTGTTATTATAGCAAGTAACTTTACAGACGCGGGTGGGAATGTGCGCGTGAGGGGGCAGCACGTAAAAGGCGCAGTTCTAGTTATGAAAGGAATAAAGTGTCTCGATCGTGCTAATAGTGCGTGTGCCATACCGGAGCCCTCGACATGCTGATCGCTTTATATAACCTGGTCTAAGACAGCTAGGAGTTGGACCTGGTCTTAGACGATGTAATTTACAGATTTGAGCGATATATGTGTAATTCGGCCATACAGACGTGATCAGGAAAGTCGCTATAATATTACAAATATACAGTATTACAAAGTTTAGAAGACTTTTATGTTTACGCCGCTTGGACTATAAAGAAAATTTCAATTTTCTAAAAGTGAGCTATTGTAGCTTTCAGTTTTGTTTCTAAGACATCATTACAGTGTATAGGAGCATCCAGTCCGCTAGCCAGGCGTACAGTACTAGCTGAGACCACGTTAGCCAGCCTAGCTCTAGCTACATCAGCTTGGTTTGCCCGGCATTTGTTATCTTTAACCCGCTACATTTCAAACTGCCGCCGGATTTCAGGATTATAGCCGGTAGCGGGGTGGTTTTGTCTCCACTTCAGTGTATTTCACGTGACACAATATCATTCCCCATCCTCATTGATAACGCGCGCAAAAACATTCGCTCATCACTCAGCTTCTTAAACCTAAAACAGGTCTTGGATGCATTTAAATTGGTACACGCTACCCACTATTCCTCGTCCTGTATGGCCTAACAAATTGCATAGACTCAAAGAGCAACCGAGACAAACCTGTCGGCCTTAACGGATGAAACCACCTTGCCCGTTTCATCATTCAAGAACATAGCTAATGTAGTCACGAGCCGACCAATCAATCAGCGGTGAATCGAAACTATTCAACTACGCTGCTCACCTTGTAGGAATCAGTAGCTAACAGTATATTGAAGTCATCCTCCCGGTTCTCCATCTTCCCCTTGACTGGAGTCGCTGCTGTCAGGTCTGTTGTTCTCTCCTCTCTCCACGGGGAACTCACAACCTAGCACGTATTTAAAGAGGGCCGAGAGAAACCCGCGGGGGGCGGGTTCATATTGGGTTTCCCGGTAAGTAAGTGGAGAGCTTCCGCTGACGTCAATATATGGGCGGGACTAGTTGTTAAGGTCCATGAGCTGACGCTTCGATCTCAGCCGAAACGTCAGTTGACCGTCTGTCTCTGTCCATCCTTATAAATACATGCATATAAAAGACTGTATATAGAAATTCCAGGTGAGCACCTGTAGTGTGTAGTGTAATGGTAGTGAAGTAGCTCTTTCTCTCTCTCTTTCTCTTTGGGTTACTGGCATGATTTATTTGCCTAACTTCTGAGGAGAAAAAGTGTATAATCTTAAACAGATTTCGACGAGAGAGGCATTTCAAGTGCTGAAAAGCTTAGTTCACTGCGAGACACTAGAGAACAGAGGGTCTGTTGTTCAAATTCATCTTTACTCAGATTATTGTTTTGGTTTTTTTTTATCAAAGGGATTAATGTCAACAAAAGTATCAGAAGAGAGCTGTGAGAAACCTCTCCTCACCATTACAGTCTAAAAGGTGCACAATGCACGGTTTTTAACCAATCAAAAGCTGTCATTTATCAATATCCAATAACATGATCATCTTGCACAGAAGACGCTCTGACATTTACTATATAAAGGCAGCGTGGAAAACAGTCTACAAAGAGAATCAGAAATTCCCTGTCTAATAAACAATTGCATTTTTCTTCTATAGCAGGAAACCTAAATGGTTTTCAAGCACAAATCAGTAAACGGTCCATTCAGCAGTACTGTAAGTTCCCCACCCACCACAGCATGACACATACACAATTACACTCCATTTAACATTCAAATACCTCTTCAGTGGTTCATATTGTGTGTCTTCTAGGAAAAAATCACCGTCTGTTCCGTACCCACATTATCAGACTGATCAAATTGATCCACATTATCAGACTGATCAAACATGGGCCCTTACCATCAAACAAGCTATGCTGTTCTGTTTATTAAATGCTCTCAATCGTCCGTGCAGCGTCACCTCCTCCAACATCATGTTAGAGGGTTTATCTAAATTATTGTAAATTAATGTATGGAACTAATACACTGGATGCTGTTCACGCTGTTTAGTTCCAATTTAAATGCAACTTCGTCTATTCTGTGTGCGCAAGTGAAATTAAAATATCAAAAATAAAAACAAGGTAAAAGTGATCACTGTGTATACGCGTGTATATATACATATGACACCGCGTCCCACGCAAAATGAGGCCGTAACATTTGACAGATCCTAACTAAGAACTGCTGCGTAAATACAGCGCACAGTCGTGGTGCAGTTCAGAGCAGACTGCGGCGCAACAGTCCAGTAGCAATCTATTAACTAACTTAATTAGATAACACACTTTAAACATGTCCTGTCATCAGTTTTTTAATCATGTCGTAGTCCACTGCACTAAAGCGTCTGATTAGTTTAGTTGAACTAATGATACTGGACAAGTGAGAGACAATACCTTTAACTGAGGTACCTAGCCAGCACAACATCAGTTATATCATTAACTCTCCAGTATTGTCTTAGGATGATGTTATAACCGTTTAATAAACATATACATGCTACATCTCTGAATCAGATATCCAGCTGAATTGTCCGGTATCACTAGAGTAGTCGCGGGTACGGTTATCACTCCTAATCTTTTTCTCGAGAGTCTGAGACGCTCGTTTGTGACGCCAATGCCAAAGTTTAAAGATTATTAAAATACTGGTAGGATCAATTCAGCAGCTACACCCTTAATGACATGTCCGTTCCGCCCACACCCAGACCTAGCCTTGTGATTGGCTATTGGAGACGAGTCACCAGCACATTCATCCAATAGTTTGCATCTCTGCTTATACGGGATTCTACGTCACACTAAACACAAACTGCCACACTTCACACAGCACCTGAAATTGCGGTGTAGGCCTGTGTTTGTGGTGTATGAGTGTGTATGTAATTGCAGTGTAGGCCTGTGTTTGTGGTGTGTGTAAATAATCGCAGCATGGGCCTGTTTTAATGAGGTGCGCTTGTATTGATGGTAAATGGGGTGTTATGTGTTCTGGACACTTTCACTGTGTGTTACCCTGCCTGTTATCGGGCTCCTCCACGAGATTTAATTTACTTCTGGATAAGAGAAAATAATCGACCAGTTTGTTTATTTGTTTTTCTTTTTCTTCACTGATTGCGCATATCCAACCCGTTTTTTATTTTATTTTAGATTGTACCTGATACTATATATTTGCGTTCTGTCCTCGCAGATTCCTGGAAGTAGAGGGCGACATGAGTAATGACTGTTCATAATTGTTCATAGAAATAAACACAGATGCAACACATTAAACTTTATACACACAGACAGTCCGGATTTGTTTGGGCAAGGAGACACTGGTTTACCTGGGGCATATGACACCAGCGATTGTTCCCGGGGTTAACTTCGAGTAGTTAAGAGGTTGGATTAACAACGACTATTGTGTATTGTGCGCATATCGAATTTTGCGTCTTAGAAGCAACAAAAAAGTGGGCAGGGTTTTAAAAGGGCAGCGCAAGCGTTTCTACGCTTTTTACGCAAATGGAAATTGAAAAGCGAGATGTTCGAAAGGGACATCTCCCTTTCAGGGAGATTCCCTTTAACAGGGTTTCTCCCTTTAACAGGGTTAAATATCGCATTTGAGTATTTCTTTTCGTAACAAACACTTAAGTAACGAGCACTTTAGTATATTTTGTATTGTTTACGTCGTCATAGAGAACCACAAGTTTGAGAAGTTAAAAACTCGCAGTGCAGTTCTGGGTTATGGATTTAGCAGATTGTGACGATACAGTAGAGTCCCCAAAGCATCCAAACAGTGTAATGAAACGGTTTCAATTGTACTCCCCCTTAAGGACATACGAAACAAGACGGATTGTTAATCCAATAAAAATCAAAGCAAAACGAATAGGAATGTACCCACTACGCCACATATATATAACTACTAATAAAACACAAATCTCAGAAGGAGAATATTCTCAGAAACCTCAGTATCTGGATTCTGGAATAAATGTATTACCTGTGCAAAATCTGGATATAATTATCAAATATAGAAAATTAGACATAAGGATTGAGATTGTAAAGGATGTTGTGATGAATGACCTTCTTAGCAATGACATTACTCTTCTCGTTAATTTTAACCCCTACCACACACTTCTACACCGCTACCATACTCCTACCATACACTACTATTCCCCTACCATACACTACTATTCCCCTACCATACACTAACTTACCATACACTACTATTCCCCTACCATACACTAACTTACCATACACTACTATTCTCCTACCATACTCCTACCATACCCCTGCCAATAGTGCTACCATATACTACAATACTCTGACCAGTCCCTTTTCATATTCCTTCCTTTGGATGTTTCCATAGCTACATATGTTACCACTGCATCGTTTCCTGCACTTTATCTACTCTTCCATGGTGTTTTGTTGGCACGACAAATATAATATCTAGTGTATCCGTGAATATGTGATTAATTCCGTATTCAATTCGTCTTATTTTAGCAGGAAGAAGTTGCGAATGCGCCGCAACAAAAGTTGACCACTAGAGGACGACAAAGCACAGCAAATATTCAATCCACACCGAGCAGCAGCAGTAAAATGACCAAATTAAAATGTCCTCTCACAGTACGCCATTTTTGGGTTTCATTAGTTTTTTGAACTTTTTAAACTATTAAACTAAACGTAATATACTTTGAGAAAAACCACCAAGCATTTTTATCCAAATAAATACATATACATTATGTTAACCTAAAACCGTATTACCACACGTCCAAATCCCCTCTCTCATACTTCCTCGTGAAGGAACTACAAAAATGGACGAACTAGAATGTATATCTAGCCAATGAGAGCGCGCTTATTCCACGTGGCTTCACGCGTCATCGTTTGAGGATGGGCAGGACCGCGGTGTCCGACAGCTCAGCGGTTACTTTGGAAAACTTGTGAGGGGTTCATTGTTTTTCTTGCGTTGTTTAAACGGGATTTCTCCGCACCAATGTCTCAAGGTTTGGTTGTTCACCTTAGGAGGCGTAGCTGGCTTTGTGTTTGCTGAAGGGTGAGTTTGTTAAAATTTCTTCTGCCACCGTTTACAGCCTACGCTTAGACACGAGACCGTTACTTGTAGCATAAAACTTGTCATGCAGCTATGAATTAGGTGAGACAAGTTCACTCGAATTAGTCTACTTGACATTTTTATTAGTATAGTCTACACGACATTAGACGACATAATTTACTGACAATATTATTTCTTAGAAAAAAATTAAAACTTCCGCGTTTATATTTTCCTCTGGTGGAAAAATGTGTACCAACTTACGCAGACTCTATATATTTTATTCAAGAAATTGGTAATTATGCGATCTATGTCGGGTATGATCTTGGAGTTTCAAATTTGACTGCGCATTCTTGTTTAACTTTACTAGCGGTTTGACTAACATTTTTATTGCTTCCTGTTTTGCGACTTCCTTTGAATAAAAGTGCCATTAACGTGTGGCATCCCTTAAAAACGGTTTCACAGATGAAACCCAATAATGTACCAAAAGGAACCACAATGGCGCTTTGTATGGATGTTGTTCTTATATGTATAAGTGGGAGAGAGAGACAGCGAGAGCAAGAGCGAGAATACTGCATCATATCTATTCTGTCATCACACCTTTAAGCAAGTTTCTGGGGGTGTGGTTTGTCTAATGTTTTTTATCTGACTCTCTCAGCATTGGTGCATTGATTATGGAGCAGGGTAGTGATGAGGAACCTCCAATAGTCCTGAGAGAAGAAAACAAGAGAAGGAGAAGAAAGATGAAGGCGTTTATGTCAAACACGTGCATGGAGATGGATCACTTAGCAATGGAGTTTGTGCTTCCTACCACCAACAAGACAACCAAGAACCCGGACACACTGCAGCTGAGCGTGACGGGGAACTGGACTGTGGAGCAGGTGAAGACGCAGGTGTGGCTGAAGGCGGTCACAACCAACCTGTGTCCTGAATTCTACCAGAAATTCTCCCCTGACCATTGTGTCCTGCTCTATCAGAAGAAGGGGAGCTGGTGTGAGATATATGATAAACATCAGGTATTCCAGACCCTTGACTGCATTCGCTACTGGAAAGCGCTCAAAAAAGATGTTGGAAAAATTCATGTGGTGCTGAGGCCACAACCGACCGAAGAAGCCATCCATTATCAGAAGTTTCTGAATTACCTCATAGGGTATGATGTCACTGACGTCAGTAATGTGCATGATGATGAGCTGGAGTTTACTAGGAGGAAGTTGCTTACACCTCGTAAAATTGAGCTGGCTGACAGAGACCCTAAACTTTACTCAGTGGATCCATGGATAACCACAAAACCTTTACCTGATTATCTGCTAAGCAAAATCACAAACAATCACATCCTCATTGTGATACACAAAGATACCTCAAGTCAGACAATAAAGGTGTGTATAGATGATGCACCTTCTCAGGTTCTTCAGAGCTTTTTCATGAAGACTGCCAACAAAAGGGCACTACTAGGTCTTCCTGAGGAGTTGAGTGAAACAGATTTTATCCTGAGGGTTTGTGGAAGAGAAGAATATATTTTTGGAAACTATGCTATTAAAGACTTCCATTGGATACGACAGTGCCTCAAAAATGGTGAAGAGATTCATTTGGTGCTTGAAACTCCTCCAAACCCAGAACTGGATGAGGTGTCAAAAGAGGACTGGTCTCAGGTGGATGACTGTACCGGAGTTGCTGGCACTCACGAGCAGCTCACTATTGATGAGAAGGACCATGAGAAGGTATTCACCGTCTCCATGTGGGACTGCAGTCGCAGGTTCAGAGTTAAAATTTTGGGGATTGATATTCCAGTTCTGCCTCGTAATTCAGAGCTGATAGTGTTTGTGGAGGCCAGCATCTATCACGGGCAGCAGCTGTTGGCTCAGGAGAGAACCTTGCCCAAGCCTTTCACTGAGGAGGTGCTGTGGAATACCTGGCTTGAATTCAACATTAAAATTAAAGACCTTCCCAAAGGAGCCCGGCTGAACCTGCAGGTGTCCTGTGGCAAAGCGCAAACGCAGATCTCCAAGGACAGCGCGGGCTACGACTGCAAAAACAAGAGCCGCCTGCTCTACTACGTGAACCTGCTGGTGGTGGACCACAGGTCCCTGCTCAGGCAGGGAGAGTTCATCCTGCACATGTGGAAGATGCCGGAGAAGAGTGAAGACAACAGCAGCGTGAACGCGGACAAGCTCACCTCTGCTACCAACCCGGACAAGGCCACATCGATGGCCATCACACTGCTGCTGGACAAGTACTGCTACCCAGTGGCTCTTCCTAAGAGCAGCGACTCTCGAGAGTGTTCAGATGTAGATGACGACAGACGGAAGAGAGAGATGCCCAATCACTTGCGAAAGCAATTTGAGCAGATTGTGGCCACTGACCCGCTGCATCCACTGAGTAACGAAGACAAAGAACTTCTCTGGCACTTCAGGCATGAGTGCATGAGGCTCCCTGCAGCCTACCCCAAGTTTCTTGGCTCTGTGAAGTGGGGAAAGCAAGAGGACGTGATGACCACCCACCATCTGCTGGAGCGGAGCACCACGTGGGACCGTGGGCCTCTCGACGTGGGCTTAGCCATGCAGCTGCTGGACTGTCACTTCTCTGATGCGAACGTGCGCACCATGGCTGTCAGGAAGCTGGAGACGCTTGGAGATGACGACATCCTCCGTTACCTTTTGCAGCTGGTGCAGGTAGGTCCCATAATGATTTACCAGGATATTTCAGGGTTGGATTTACATATTTTCAAATTTGCATATTTAATGCTGAACAAACTGTCATGTTGACATTAACAAAGAAGCCTTAGTTTAGTTAATCAAATGACTCATATCTGTGAAAAAAAAGATCGAGTCTCAGGCTTATTTGTTGTTGCGTTCTGTGTTTTGTTCAGTTCTGTTCTTCTCTTTATCTGTTCATCTCGTATGTCTGAAGCATCAAACAGATGAGTGTGAAATTCTGTGTTGAGTTTAAAGAGTTCAACCTTGTTCTTGTTCTGCAGGCGGTGAAATTCGAGCCCTACCACGACAGTGCGCTCGCCAGGCTCCTGCTGAAACGTGCCCTCAGGGTGAGCGACGTTCCTGCACCGCTCCGTCACCTCCGTCCCGCCGCTCCCATGCGCCATCCGGCAGTCCTCCATCCTCTTATCTTTTCCTCCTCCTCTTCCTCACAGAGTAAGCGGATTGGCCATTTCTTGTTCTGGTTTCTGCGGAGCGAGATAGCCCAGTCCATATACTACCAGCAGCGGTTCGCGGTGATCTTGGAGGCCTATTTGCGCGGCTGTGGGGAGGCCATGCTGCAGGACTTCAGGAAGCAGGTGGTCATCACTGAGGCCCTGCAGAAGGTGACCCGCGACATCAAGGCTATGTCTGCTGACAAGTACGACGTATCGCCACAAGGTGACTGCTGCTTCAGGGAGGTTTGACCTACCTGCTCTAACTGGCACTGTGCCGACCCGTGTCTAATCTATAGGATCTGCTACAGTTGTTTTTCAGTTGCGTCAAAAGCTGGAGGCTCTGCAGGCGTCTGGTTTGCCCGAGAGCTTTAAGGTTCCGTACGACCCGGGTCTCCGGGCTGGAGCTCTGGTGGTAGGTGCATTACGGCTCATGGTTTTGGTTTTATTTTGGTTTTCTGCTTATAAAATGTTTATGCAACACTTTCTTCCTGTATTAATGATAATTTATGAGGCTTAGATTGTATTTATGGATTAAGGTTTGATGTAAATCTGTAATGTCCAATATATTAATCAAGTGTATGAATAAATAGATTGGTTCCTCCTGCTGTGGTGAGACTGTGACGTTTCCTTTCAGATTGAACAGTGCAAGGTCATGGCATCCAAGAAGAAACCGCTGTGGTTGCAGTTCAGGAGGGCGGATTCCACCACTCTGTCCCACGACACCATCGGGATTATCTTCAAGGATGGAGACGACCTCCGCCAGGACATGCTGATACTGCAGGTGGGTGTTTACATTTGAGAACAGATTCAGTCTTGTTTGGTTACAGTGTGTTTTACCAGAGTTAGACGCAAAACACATTTTTCACTTGGGTTAAAGTAGAAATCCCTTCACTGTTTAAAAGTGAAATGTTCAGAAATGCGGCTTAGTTAAAGAATTACAGTACTTGCTCCAAAGATTCGATTCAAAGTAAAGAAATAAAAAGTAAAAATAATTTTGTTTTAACCTAAAAATAAACAAAAAGGAACAATAAATAAAAGTGCTTTATGTTCAACTTTAATGCAGATTTTGTTGATTATGGAGTCTATATGGGACATCGAGTCTCTGGACCTGTCTCTGTTACCCTATGGCTGTATTTCCACGGGAAATAAAATTGGTAAGTTGGTTTGTTTTGTTTTGTTGAATACTCACAGGAAGTGCACAACAATAAGCTTTGTTTAATGAGCCAAATTGCTGCATTTAGGAATGATCGAGATTGTGAAGGACGCCACAACCATTGCTAACATCCAGCAGAGCACTGTGGGTAATACTGGTGCTTTTAAAGACGAAATCCTAAACCAGTGGCTTCGTGACAGATGTGTCAACGAGGACAGGGTGAGTCGTTTCTGTTGACGTGTACCTGCTGTTTGCCTTGAAGAAACAGGAAGTGCCTCCGGATACACTTCCTGGTGCAGCTGGGGCTTTGTGTGAGGTTGAATCTTTCTTCCTGCAGTCGTTCCACAAACGTCCCGACGGCGGAGCCATGACCCGCCATCCTGCGCCGCAGGACTGTAATGTTTGCTTTATGTGTTTGCATGGCTGTGTTTGCATGATGCAAATGTGAACAATGGGAAAGGAGACATTGATGCCTGTGCCCCCTCTACCCCTCCCCCCCCTCCCTTCCCCCAGTATCAGCAGGCAGTAGAGCGCTTTGTTTACTCTTGTGGGGGTTACTGCGTAGCAACCTATGTCCTGGGCATCGGTGATCGCCATAACGACAACATCATGATCACAGAATCTGGTAACCCAGCCTACACTACATCAGCCTTACAGAATACATATGCAAAATGCAACCACGTTTCCAAACATGATGGGAAGAGTGAGGGGCTTCTCTCAAACACACCAGTGTCATTATGTTTTGGATAAAGATTTACATTTACATTAAATTTTTGGCATTTAGCAGACGCTCTTTTCCAGAGCAGCAAAAGTGCTTTATCCTTCACTCTCATAATGTATCTTAGCCAGTACTTCAGGACACCTAGAACACTGCTAAAATACAGGAATGTTGATTCTAGAAGAATTTCAAGATGAGCATAAACTCTGTACCACGCGCTAATATTCAATATTGTTGAATAACAATATTCAATATTGCTAATTGTTCAATATTAAACAATACCAAGCCAGTTGTGGAGTAATTATGTCTGTATAAAGAATTGAGTTGGATGTACATAAATGACAGGTTTGACTGAAACGTGCTCCTTTAGCCAGTAAGTGAAGGTCTTTTAGTGTCAGTGCTGCCTTGTATAAAGTCGTTCCAGTTTATCCTCCAGCGTATGAGTTAATACAGATTTTTTTGCTTAGGGAATCTTTTCCACATTGACTTTGGACACATTCTCGGAAACTACAAGAGCTTCATGGGAATAAGCAAGGAGCGTGTGCCCTTTGTCCTGACACCCGACTTCCTGTATGTGATGGGCACCACAGGGAAGAAGAGCAGCCCCAACTTCCTGCAGTTTCAGGTGCGAAAGCCTGTCTTCTCCTCCATGGCCTGTAGGGGGCGTGTGCTTAGTGTGTTTGTTCATCAGGCTCCTCTTTGCTGATGCAGGACGTGTGTGTGAAAGCCTACCTGGCCCTGCGCCATCACACCAACCTGCTCATCATCCTGTTCTCCATGATGCTCATGACCGGTATGCCCCAGCTCACCAGCAGACAGGACCTGGAGTACATCCGCGAGGCGCTGACCGTCGGCCGCTCGGACAACGAGGCGCAGACGCACTTCCTGGACCAGATCGAGATCTGCCGGGACAAGGGCTGGACGGTGCAGTTTAACTGGTTCCTGCACCTGGTGCTGGGCATTAAGCAGGGCGTGGAGAAGCGGTCAGCTTGAGCCCCGCGCCTGGTACTTATCAATACGATTTTATCAGCAGGTGCCAGTTTTTTAAAATGTTTTATTGTTTTATGTACAGTGAACGAATTCATACGGTGTCCCTGCAGTTCTGACTTGTTCTACTGGGTTTATTGGTATATTTGTTCTGCTGGGTTTTACACAGACACTTCACATACATGCACACGATATGTGCTTAAGAGCAGCTAGTCGTTTTCTACTCATCATTACACGCGTGACCTTCCTTCCCCTCCAGGGCCTGTTATCTCACATTGTGCCGATCATGGAGTGTCTGTACATGACAGTGTTTGTTTATTATTGTGTTGAATCTGCTTGGATTTTTCTTACTTTACTTTTAGCTTCTTGACAGCCAAAATAAAAACAAACATACAAATAAAAACAGACACGGTGTCAAAGCTTGTGATGTGTGATTAGTTTAGTGATGTGTGATTAGTTTAGTGATGTGTGATTAGTTTAGTGCATGAGATGAAATGTAAGTGGGGGATTCCTGAAGCTTATGGGTTTTGCTGTTGACATACACACACTGTGGGGTTCAGTAAACACACACATACACACACACACACACACACACACACAGTGTGGGGTTCAGTAAACACACACACACACAGTGTGGGGTTCAGTAAACACACACACACACAGTGTGGGGTTCAGTAAACACACACACCGTCCACGTGTTTGCTGGTTTACTGCTGCTCGCTGTGGGCTAGTGATGTTGCACGTTAAATAGTGACGACTTCTTAAAACCTGAATCTATCAGACTTGGTAACGTGTTTCACCGTCCCAAAAACGTGTTCAGCTAAAACAGTCCACAGACTAGTACAGTCTAACTCTCCCTATCTTTCACCCTGTGAATGTGCTGCCCTAGAGGAAGAAGCCATGAGAGGAACCAAGAACTCAGGTTTTTACCAACGGACGCAATCTAACAACACAAGGCTGCTTTAGCTAGTTTGGGAGAGGTATTCAGATTCACCCACTATTTCACTCATAATGTAATGACTAGATGAAAATGGCTGAAATTTAAAATAGAATCCTGTTAAACTGTTAGAGAAATAAAATAGTCATATTTGATGCAGTTTTTGCAGGTACTTTATATAATCACACCATTTGTATGAACAAAGTATGGGAAAAACTGGAACTTCAGCTGAAGTAAAACGTATGAAGTTCCTAAAAAGACTATTCAAAAACTGTTTGACTTGGAGACACTGCAGATGGGTGAAACACCTGTCATCTGTGGTATAAAGTGATGACTGAAAGCTGATTTGAAATTGCTCATTATCTACAGCTCACCCAATAGAAACGCAGACTTATCTACAGCTCACCCAATAGAAACACAGATTTTATAATGGCGTCAAAAGGAGAGATGAATGACTAGCCAAGCTAAAGTAGCAAGAAAAATACTTAAGCTTCTGAATTCTTAATGTTTTTTCCTACATCTGGACTGTGGCACTGGACCACTGCAACGGCTCAGACCACTGCACAAACGCCACAGCCCACAGCCTGTGACTGGACTACACCACTGCACAAACCCCACAGCCCACAGCCTGTGACTGCTGAGTGGACAAATCTGAAATCATAAATCTGGGCTCAATTTTTGTTTTTTTTATGTTCCCAGAAGTGGTATTTTTGAGAAAGTTGAATCTGCATGTAAATTGTTTATTTTGAAATTTGCATGGAAATGATTTTTTTTAATCATTAAAATTGCAATTGATGTGTTGTGGTTACATTTTCACCGTTGAGCAGTTTGCTTTAGTTCCTTGACTGATTAAATGAAACCAAAAATGAATCTCTGGACTTCACAGCACAATAGTGATACCATGTGCACCAGGGGATACCGCAGACCAAAGGAAGAGATACCATGTGCACCAGGGGATATCGCAGCACATTTTAAACAGTTATTCTGTTCAAAGTATACGTTTAATTTTTTCAGTTCTTTCATACAGACAGGTCATCATGGACAGGATTGCTTTAGAGTATCAAAAATCACACATAAAACATGTTAGTTGTTACATTAGGTTAATTATAAATTACATTTTGTCTGATTAAATTAATCATGATTCCAGTCAGCAGTTAATTCTCTCTTCATAGGCCATGATGTTCATTTGTGGGGTTTTTTTTGTGTTTTTTTTACACAATGTCTTAGAATAAAAATTCTATTCATTCCATCCGATCCAAATCCAAGTTTGGCTGGATAACACCCTTCAAATGCCATGAGGGCCACTGTGATGGCAACCATTGTCAAGTTCCCTGCTGCTAGGTAACAGGAGGCGGGCTACATCTCCAGTCACAGCCACACGGATCACCTGCAGCCATCGCTGCTTCAGCTCCTCTGTCTCGGCGGAGAAGGTGTGGAGCGATTTGGACTGGCAGAGGCGGAAGCTGCAGGGTGGGTCCAGGGCCCTCGGGCTCTCGTCCACGCTGTATCCCAGCAACGGGATGCTGGCTTGGGCTTTGACGTCCTGAAGAACAGGAACGAGTGAGAAGGAGGTTCACAGGAGGTTCAGCCAAAGGAAATCCTGGCAGGGCTTCATAACACCCACTGAGCCACTCCAAGAGTCACCATGGTTTGGAGAATTAAGGCTTTGGTAACATATGAATGTGTTCATGAAATGGTAATCAGGAGCTAACAGCAAAGCTAAAATTTAAACACCATGAGATATAGAGATTTAAACACCAGATATAGAGATCTGAGGTGCTGTCTATTTATATGTGTTAGATGTGTTGGACGTGTTAGATGTGTTCCCAACACAGGCGCTACGTTTCAAGTGTGGGCGGGGTTACTGATGAGAGTCAGCACCTCACTCATTTTTACAGCAGTGCTGTTTTTAATTCTAAAATCGGCAACAAGACATCATTCACTCCTCAGATATTTCTTCCGCCCTCTAGTTCATCATCATTCACCATGTTTGCTTGTCACATTGCACTTTTTATCATACCGAGTTTTTCCAGAATACATTTACTAGGGTTTTTTTTTTTTTTTTTTTCATGCAGTAATTCTTGAACGTGGTCATTGGCTGGGAGCGGTGACGTGCGTGTGCAGGGTCGTGGAGATAGAGTGCAGTGGATCACCTGAGGAGCAGCGTACACATACAGCACCAGGGCTTCCTGTTGGGGGATGACACACCACACCCTCTGCCACAGACGAACCTTCTCACTGTACAGCATGAAACCACACATAAGACTGCTCTCGGAAAACTGGGCGGCCTCAATCTGCCCCCATGGGGGTGGGGGGGGGTGTAGAGAGAAGAATGGAGGTAGACAGAGAGAGAGACAGAACATGCTAGGATTAACATGCTAAATTACTGTGAAAGTAGAACTCGGAGACAGAACTGAATTATCCAGTTCACACATCCTAATTACTAAATCTAGCAGACAACAAACAGTACTGTAAGTGTCCTGGTCCACGTCCTGAACCCTCCTCACACAGCTTTGGCACACACACACACACACACACACACACACACACACACACACACACACACACACACACACACACACACACACACACACGCTCACCTCCAAGATGCCCCGTTTCTTGTTCTCAGATCCCTCTTCTCTCGCTGCTCTTCCGGTCAGTACGGAGTAACAGTCCTTACACACCTTATTTGCTCTGTTCCCATCGTATTCCAGAGTCACCCTGTAGTCCGAACACTTCCCACACACCACCTAAGTGTTGAAACGGGCGCCTCCTCATCACCATGGCAATGATATATGGAAAACAAGGCGTCTTTGTCACGAATGAGACAAACATACAACAACACAAAAAGTGGATGGCATCTGAGACGCAGCACAGCTTCCTGGGGGCGTCACCCTTAGCGCGGTCCCTCTAGAAGCTGACAAAGAGAGAGATGTTCACTCTGCTCTAAATCCAGAGCACTAACTGCCTGGCTTACAGTATGTGCTGGGTGAAGCCTGTATCAAGGTGACATCTTTTGTAAAGTGTAATTGGGAAAGATGATCTGGAAAACCATCACATTTTCTGAAGGCTGATTGGTGCAGGACTTGTATCTCTAACATATGCTTCATTGGTGATGTAACTCTTTAAAAAGTTACACACAGGGTAAACGAGAGAGAAAATTGTGTGTTGATTTAAAGCAGAAGATCCTGCTCTGTGCGACAGACCCCAGCGCCTCTGGGGAACTGAGGGGTTCAGGGTGTGACATTCAAGAGTAGGACTTATGTAGCCGCAGGCGTGACAGTGGTGTGTGAGTGTGTGTGTGTGTGTGTGTGTTGTACTCACACAGCCACAGGCACGGCAGTGATGCCGTCTGCGTGTCAGAGTGGTGAACGGCTCTCTGCACTTCATGCACATGGTCACCTCGTTGTCACGAATCCAACGTGGAGCTCTTCTACCCAGCTCAGCCGTCTATACAAACACACACACACACACACACGCATACAAACACAGGCACGGACCCACACGCATACAAACACAGGCACGGACCCACACGCATACAAACACAGGCATGGACACACACAAACACAAACACAGGCACAGACACAGGCACAGACACAGGCACAGGCACAGGCACAGGCACAGACACAGGCACAGACACAGGCACAGACACAGGCACAGACACGCACGCCAATCAGACATTAACTAGCTGGTTTGTTTACACAGACAAACACACACATGCTCTTACTTACAGAAACTTCCTCCTCCTCCTCTTTAATGGCCAACCTGAAGGTCTCGTTCTTCTTCTGGTAAGTGTCTATGGTCTGCTGGAAGGCCTGGATACAAGCAGAAAGAGCCGCTCATCTCCACAGAAACACAGCCCAACGAATGAAAGATGAGAAATATTAGGTACCTTGACCCAGTCCTTCTTGTCTTCCTCAGAGCTACAAAATGCACAGACAGGCACATTTAGAATTTACTTCTACTATTCATCAACATGAGACAGAGGAGAGAGAAGGCCCTTAGTGCTGCCCCCACCTGGCCTGGAGTTCCAATGTGCGCTCTTTCCCTGAGACTTGGAACGTGTGAGGATACGCGTCATTCAGGGTCTCCACCACCTTTATGCCCTCGATGCCCATACGAGTGCGCACAGTGAAACGCTGCTGACCAACCAGACTAAACTTGGCCACACAGACCAGCAACATGTTGTTGAACTAGCGAAAGAGAGAGAGAGAGAGAGAAAGAGAGACAGATGAAGGAAGATGAAGTTTAAATCATATTTTAGGTAAAATGGTGTCACTTGTGACTTACTAGAAACAGGTATCTCTCCATAGCTGAGGTGTTCCTAGCTGCCAGCTTCAGGATCTGTCCTTCTCTGATGAGTTCGTTGGAGGCGTTTACGATGTCCTCCTCTCCACCAAGCATCTCATAAATTTCCAGAAGCTTCTTCAGGTTCTCCTGAAGGTATGACATAATTGAAACATTAAAGAAAACTGATCCATATGCAGTACTGCAATGAAAAATGCTATTGTCATTAATAATAAATATACAGATCGGCATCTAATACATCAGGAACCCAGGGGGGAAATAAAGGTACAGCATGTGCATTTAGAGCAGTAGTTGAAAAATTATATATGTTAAAAAAATTAAAATGTCATCCGAATACCCACTCCAGACCAAAGGTTTGGAATCAACAGTAACTTTGTACAAATCAGACTAGACAAGTCTAGTCTAACCTTAATCCTAACCTTAACCCTAACTCTGACCCTTAACCCTTACCCTAACCCAAGATGTGCCAGACACAGGATGACTGCTGAGCATATTTCAGGCACCAACATCTACAACATCATCTGTGACATCTACAACCAGAAACCTAGAGGTGCTACTTACTGTCAAAGTTACAAAGTCTGACTAAAGGCGGTAAAAAGTGCTCTTCTTATTGGTAAAGTTACGATGCAGTCCACATCCACACCAACCTCATACCCACCCATGCGCCCACACACACACACACACACACACACACACACACAACCACTTCATGAAGTAAGCTGTTCTTTCCTGTCCTTACGGCTAAACCTGTGTTCTCTTCCTCCACAGTAAACAGTGTCCAGGTCTCCCACAGGAGAAAGATGCTTGGAGGCTCCCAGACATCTGGCCTGGACTGAGGAGCTACTCTAAAATCAGACATGAGCTCTCTTAAATGGAGACTACTCACCATTTTAAGAACAGACACGAGCGTGGACTACTCACCATCTTACGGATGGAACTGTTGGAGTGAACAGCAGCCAGAGAAATAGTCTGCAGAGACTCTGGAGTGAGAGCAACAGGTCATGAGGGCTTTACTACAGGAGCAAAGTGTAAGGCAGGTGTGCTCCTCACTCTCTGCTTCTGTGTGTGTGTGTGTGTGTGTGTGTGTGTGTGTAAGGCGGGTGTGCTCCTCACTCTCTGCCTGGCTGCGGTCGGGGCTGTCCGCAGGAAGTCTTTTCAGGTAGTCCTTCAGCAGGAGCACATAGCGCGGGACTCTCTGCACAGGCTCCAGCATGTGGTGCTGGAGAGTGAGGTTATCACACACCTTCTGTCTCTGCAGGAGGACACACACACACACACACATCAGCACGCACACACATCAGCACGCACACACATCAGCACGCACACACATCAGCACGCACACACACGTATTTGTGGCCCTGCGCACACCTGGATATCCTGAATGATGCTGGAGAAGTGTGTGGAGCGCTGGGACCAGTGTTTCAGCAAATCCATGGCATTGTCAAAGTTCTTCACGTACTCGGCATACATCCTGAGGAAGGGCGTGTGCTGCTCCAAGATGTCGCCAATCCAAGGCTTGCTGTCCCTGCAAGCCAACGAGGGACTGAGAAAAGTAGACCAGGAGCAGGAGGAGGAGCAGGAGGTAGAGGAGGAGGAGCAGGAGGTGGACGAGGAGCAGGAGGAGGAGCTCACCACTGTACAGGTGCACCTCACACCCTGGAAACTCATGATGGGTTCAAAGTCTCTGTTCTTACCACTGTTTCATCCTGGCCTCCAAGTCTGGCAGGAGGAACTGACTGTGGAAGGCATAAATACAGGCCACATTACAGAAGATGCCCTTCACAGCATCCACAGGAAATACACCTTTCACTGCTTCCATCATCAGCTTAGCACAGAACACCTAGACATGCAAACACACACACACAACCACACACAAGATCAACGAAATGCAATGTGACACAAGGAGGACTCCAGAGGAAACATTTACTGACCTGGTCAAGCAGGTAGAGACGAGTCACATAGGCTCTCTCAGTGACCAGCAGCTCATTGGCTACCTGATACAACTTCTGCTCATTGGTCTCTTCCTGCATAAATGGAGAAATCAGCATTTCATTGGTCTCTTCCTACAGAAAGGGAGAGATCAGCACTTCATCGGTCTCTTATGGTACAGTGGGAGAGATCAGAACTTCACTGGTCTCTTCCTACAGAGAGGAATGCAGGAAGAATGCATTCCTTCACATGTCGAATTAGATGACAGTAGACAGGACGAAGGAGGCATGAGTCAGGGATCAGTAAACAGATTTCCTTCAAAGACAAATTACACAGCAAGAGAAATTGTGATTGAACAGTAATGAATTTTAATGCAATTAATTTTGGTTTTGCACTGGTAACTCGTCTTCTCCTTGTCTGATCTCCGTTACGTCTGCTCCTCGTCTTCTCTTTGTCTGATCCCTGTTACGCATCTGCTCCTCGTCTTCATGTCTGATTCTGGTTACATGTCTACTCCTTGTCTTTATTGCGTCTTAGAGCACAGCACTGACAATTTGTTGAACAGATGCTTCACGCGGACTGCAACATCCCTAAACTGTAAAATGTCCTGACCTTCAGGTTCATCTCAGGTTCACAGTGAGGCGTATCCTCTGACCCCGGATGACCCAGGAGTAGCACAGACCCTGTGCTCCTGTCTTCTCCCTCCCTCACAGCAAGGAATCGGGCAACGCTGGAACACACAGCACACAGAAGGTGTGGGAGGGTGTAGGAAGGTGTGGGAGGACTCTGAACATGCAGCCTTGTGCCCAGAACAAATTTAGCTTCTGCTAAAGGAAGTGAAAGTGGGCTGGGGGAGGGGCAGCATGGGCACACACACACGACCATAATACAAACATGATCATAACACACACACACATGATCATAGTACAATACAAATATGATCATAACCCAGCAGACAAGTACAAATTCTTAAACGTGCACACACGCGCGCGCACACACACACACACACCCGCCTTCTGTTTTTTCTGCGATTGTCTCCTCTTCATTCATTTTGTTCTTAGGTGCTTCACCCTTCACTGGTTTTGGTTCTTAGGTGCTCCACTCTTCACTGGTTTTGGTTCTTAGGTGCTCCACCCTTCACTGGTTTTGGTTCTTAGGTGCTCCACTCTTCACTGGTTTTGGTTCTTAGGTGCTCCACTCTTCACTGGTTTTGCTTGATGTGCTGGTTTTGGAAGCACTGGAGCTCACAGAATAAATGAATAATTCTGATCATTACAAATTCTGATCAATAATAGTAAACTAACAAATTTTGCTAAATGCTACCATCTTGTGGGGAATTTCAGAATTTCAAGTTTTACACCAGAAGGCTCCATTTGGATGCATTTTGAGCTAAATAAGCTTGATTTTTTCTCTCATTATATAGTACATAAATAAATCAGTATTTCAGTCCTGTATACAATTTTACATTAATTTAATCTTAAATATATGCAAATCTTGAAAAAAAAAGCAGTTCACTACTTTTTACTTCAGTAATTTGAAAACCATTTATAAAAACTGCAGCAGTTATAAACCTTTCATAAAGACTGCAGCAGTTATAAATTAGCCATGCAAACCTGCATGGTTGAGAAATCCAGTTCAGCAGTGATGGATTCACAGAGGTAAATTCTCACTATGATGTCACCAGGTCTCGCTGGTATTCTGCTTGTGGAATGTTCTAGCAAGCTGAGAACAAGACTGGGATTCTTTTGGGGCAGAGCCCCTGTTCTTTTGGGCGGAGCCCTCGTTCTTTTGGGCGGAGCCCAACTCTAACCCTAACCCTCGTTCCCCGTGACCTGAACCCAGATAAGCAGTGGAAGATGGATGGATGGATAGAAATCATTCAATTATGAATTTAGATATATTTTTGGCTTTTAATCCAAAACTACTTGCTCAAAGTCATAATTGTAACAATAATAAAAACCCCAAACCTTGTTCTGTGCTGTACTACAGTATACTGCACACCTGTTCTCAGTACGGTAGTATAATATACTATACTCTTGTTCCCAGTACTGGTGTATACTGTACTGTAGTGTACTACACTGTACTGCAGTATACTATTCTGAACAGTACTGGACTGCAGTGTACTGTAGTTTACTATAGTGGTCTGTACTGTGCTGTACTTAAGGAGAGTACTGTGGATGTGAATTTAGTGGGTCCTCTGTAAAACCTTGTGTGTATTGATGCTGGGCTAAGAAGAAACATGAGCAAAGAGTCACCTGAAGCTTGCAGGAGTGGATATCACTGCATGGAAACATTTACATTTAAGACCATGACCCCTGTTCAGTCCACAGATGCTGCTGTAGTTACAGTGTTGGACCTGGAGACTACAGCTTTCTAACTCCTCGTGTTCATCAGTAACGTTCTACTGACGCCATTTCTGGTGAATTGTCTCGAGCCACTCATGATTCTTAAGACCAGGTAAACAAAGCCTGCTCTTTACTTTCTTCCTCTTTGAGAACATGAAGTGCGACAAAGCTTCAGCGGCAGGTCGTTCCGACTCGTTACACTTCCACAATCTAGCCTCTCACTTCTCTCCCCTCGTCAGTTACAAAGCCCGTCTCTCTGTCCGTCTTTGCGTCTGACTTCCCCATTACAAAAACTCCTACAGCAAACCTCATCTTATCAGGACCGTGAGATACAAAACTGATAGAAGAGATGTTTAACTAACAAACCATCCCTGTAGTTAACTGGCATTCAAAAAGTAAAGCAATTTCTAAAGCCATAAGCAGGTTAATCTTCGCAGTTGGACACATCAAGGTGCAATAGAAGAATTACTTCAAAATAATAAAGATCTAGAAATGAGACTGGACTACGCATCTCAGTAATTTTAAAGTTGGATTCGTTGCTTACGTTCAGGGTGTTTTACTTAGTAAGATGCATTTCACAGTCTGTAGAACAGAAAACACAAGAGTCGCTTTATACAGACACTGACCTGGGCATCGACATCAACTCGAGCCTGCACGAACCCGCGAGCTCAGTGTTGAAGAAGAAACACACTAAATGTCAGCTTTCAACTTTCACTCCCATTATACTTCACTACTTCCCCTTTGGGGAGAGAGAGAGAGGGAGAGGGAGAGGGTGAGAGAGAGAGAGAGAGAGAGAGAGAGAGAGAGAGAGAGAGAGAGAGAGAGAGAGAGAGAGAGAGAGAG
>JAOXYF010000004.1:17896610-17910629 GCA_028565775.1 Sternarchorhynchus goeldii
GATAGAGAGAGAGAGAGAGAGAGAGAGAGAGAGAGAGAGAGAGAGAGAGAGAGAGAGAGAGAGAGAGAGAGAGAGACTGCTTTGGTAAGACCAGGGCTGGCCACCAGAGGAAGGCAGCAGAGTGCGACTTCTAGGTTATCAGAAATAGCAACTGTACTGATGTCGCTTTGGATAAAAAGCCAAATATCATAACTGTAAATGTAAAAGTGTATTAATGTTTTTTGAAAATCTTCACTGTACCGACCAACAGGTGGCAGCACCACACGACGTGAACAAAGCAAAACTCAAATTCCTGAATTTCAGCACCAGGACGATTCCTAGCGCCCCTGGATGATGTCGACCTTCGCTAACAAAACGCTTAAGCATAATGGTGCCTTTGATTCAAGCCCATCTTTGTATAAATCATCTAAACTCTCAACTTTGTGTACACAGATTAGACTACATGTTTTCCTTGCGCGTGATTTCTTTTTGCTATCAAACACGCAACATTTCATTATTTTGATTTTGCAAGGTGAAGCACACGATTGGATAACCTTAGCTCGTTTAAACTTAGCACCATTCTCTCTCTTTCTCTCCCCCGCCCCCTTTCTATTTTTTACTAGAACAAGTGACGCACAACCACGGCGTTTGCCGTTCAAACGCAGCGATATTTCATTTTCGTGCTTTTCCGGACATCAAAACCACCTGATCTAGCGAGCGCACATCTACACGCGCGGACACTTCTGCCCTTTCTCACAAGACACACACACACACGAGCTGAAAAGCCACTTAACGTGCCTATCATGTAAATTCGTGTTTTAATTTTGAGTTAATAAATGTATAACCTATTTTCAAGTTGTCAGTCTTGCATAAATCCTGGCTGTTACCAAAACCTACTTTAAATCACTTTTATTCAATTTGATTAATCCCTAAGAATATAATTGACATTATTTTCTTTAATCGGAATTAAAGATTGTGATAATTTGACAAATAATTAATGATTAATTGAGACGAGGCATAACAATCTCATGTAGATTAAAGGAAAAAACCCTACAAGGACATAACACACAATCATAGACACAACTCCACGTGATTTGACAAGAACATAAGCACAACTACATGTGATTGGACAAAGATATAAACATAAACACAACTCTATAAACATAAACATATAAACAAACAAACTATGTGATTGGACAACGGCATAAACACATAAACACAACTCCACGTGATTGGACATGAACATAAACACAACTACACGTGATTGGACAAGGATATAAACGAAACTCCACGTGACTGCGATTTACGGAGCTAACTGGGACTCACCTGGGAGGACTTTAGGCGAAACATCTCCAGTATTCCCAGGTGTGTCTTAATTATTACACGTGTGCTTCTATGTAGTCCTTCATTTTGACAGATATTACTAATGTTCATGTTCCTTTGTAGCACACAGGTGAAACCGACTGTTTGTCCACCTTTAAAGCCAAGCCATTATCAACTAGTAGACTTTAATTGAGCTAAACCTGGCAGCTGTGATGAGTTTAAACTATATCGCTTGGACAGCCTAAATTGAAAGTGGTGTGAATGCTAGACTTCTAAAGAATCATAAAGTTCATGCCTATGGACAGGCGATTCCACTAATATTTACTCTCCATATTGATACTAAAGCTAATGTTCCAATACAAGGTTTACTTGTCTTTATAAAAAAGGGATATTATTTCTGCACGTATGTGTTTAAATACACATCTGTAAATACACCTTCACTTCCCATTTATACGTGATTATAAAAGCAGGACAAATGGTTCAACGGTGTTTATTTTTCACCTGCAAAAATGTATGCTAATTAAAGTCCTCAGAAGTGTAAACATGAATATCACTTAAAAATAAATGCTACCAGACTCCTGAAGTGTATGTGAGTACCAGAAAAGAAGGTAGATGGAGAAGGTAGCTTCAGATAGACATGTAAATGGAGAAGGTAGCTTCAGATAGACATGTAGATGGAGAAGGTAGATTCAGATAGACATGTAGATGGAGAAGGTAGATTCAGATAGACATGTAGATGGAGAAGGGAGATCTTGAAGGTAGCCTCAGATAGACATGCAGATGGAGAAGGGAGATGGAGAAGGTAGTTTCAGATAGAGATGTAGATGGAGAAGGTAGCTTCAGATAGAGATGTAGATGGAGAAGGGAGATGATAGCTTCAGACAGAGGTGTAGAAGAAGTTAATTTTTCTATTCCACACAATCATTTGCTTCATGACAGACACAAGAACACTGTTTCAACAGCATACATACACATTTATTTCTTTCATTTTCTTTTTATGTGAACATAAAGTCATTACATTTAGTTATTTAAAAATTACAAAGAGAAGAAAGAAGCAGGACTTCTGTGGTATTACTGCCTTCACTGCTACTGTACACTGACATGACTGCAGGGCAGGGTGACGTCTGTCTTACTGTCAGGTACAGGCTTGGGATCAAATTGTGATCATTTTCAAAGCAGACCAACATTTGTTGTTTTTATCACTTGCTTTGGTGAGCTCCATCACCCTAGGAGAGTACAGAACCCTGGAGTGCAGGAAGGTGAGATTAAGACTTAAGGACCGTAGAAGGTGAATACACTGTTGTAAAAGGTGAATACACTGTAAAAATCAAATTCTGTCTCTGCTGAGAGTTCTGATATCATAACTCACATCACAGCGCAGCTCTTTGAGAAGATTCACATCATGTTGTAGTTCAGAACAAAGACTGCACTGGTGTCTCTGTATTAAAGATCTGAAGGTGTCTTTGGCAGTTTGTTATATGGCTGTCATCAGGTCTAGTCCCAGTAAATCCACATTTTTTCCTACCACTGAACTACCTTTACATCCGTTTTTCCAAAAACAACCTACATACTAAGACCCCCGCATGGAGGCCTCTTGGGAGTGTTTTCTTCAGAAGCCTCTTTGGAGTGATTCCATATGTACATCCTGTATGTTAGCAGCAGAAGGGGTGAAGCAGTTCTATCTGTAGCATGGGTTCAGGGTCTGAGAATAACAGTCGTCAATCCTCAAACTGCTGAAGCGTTTCACTCCCTGCTTGTGCTTATATGTTTAGGTGAAAATGAAAATTCACTACCAATGAAGCCTGGAGCAGAGAACACAGTGTACATACTGCAAAATAGCTTCTGTCACACCAGCATTGAAGCGGACAGAGCCAGTCTAACAACCAGCCTTGATCTCCAATATGGGACATACTCTGTGATGTACTGATTTCATAGAACATATTTCAGAGAGGTAGTTTACTTTATGGAAGTGATGTGTCTACCAAGCACTGAACCCAAGATGAACCAGACGAGCTGGACACTTCACTACTTTTGTAGAGACATAATGAGTTCTGTTAGTTATTTCAGATTTGAAGAGGTTCACGGTGTTGGCTGTGCTGTTCATTCTGTTCAGGAGTCAGACTGCACAGGCGTGAGGCAGTTCATGGGACTGAGCTTCTTGGTGCGAGGCAGAGGCTGCATGGTGTGCTCTGGCCACAGACCAGAGCTGAACCTTCTGCTGGAACAAGGAGAGTCACAGTGCCTCATGGAGGGCTGGCCCCTACACTGCGCCTGCAAAATGACACCACACACCACCCAGTCACTGGAGAGACAGGACAAAGACCAGGCAGACCAACATGTTCAACAGATTACATACATATATACATATAAATGTATAATAACAGATTATAAAAAACATTGATTATACTAGTTTCCAGGGCACTTCACAGTGTGCGACTAGAGTAGCCGATCCATTTACTTTGTTCGTCTTTGTGTGTCTTGTCCATCAGGATTTGTACTAATGTACTAATCAAGCCATGGCTGAGGACTTCCTGCTACTCTTATATGTGTTTCTGTGCACAATGTTTCTGAGCCCTGTGTCTTGTTAGGAGACTGGACATGCCGTGGGTCAGTGGTGCAGTGCTACTACTGGCAGAACCATCCATAGCTTCTCCTGTCCTTATGGGCTTCAATAAATGGTGTTATGCCAACAAGTATTACAGCAGACCTCTGTAGATGTGTTTGTAGATGTATTTGTAAGATGTGATGGTAGATGTGTTTGTAGATATGTTTGTAGATGTGTTTGTAAGATGAGTTTGTAGATGTGTTTGTAGATGTGTGTGTAAGATGTGATGGTAGATGAGTTTGTAAGATGAGTTTCTAAGATGAGTTTGTAGGATGTGTTTGTAGATGTGTTTGTAAGATGTGTTTGTAAGATGTGTTTGTAAGATGTGTTTGTAGATGTGTTTGTAGATGTGTTTGTAAGGTGGCTTATCAAAAAACAGGGAGAAGAGGTGGAATATGCCAGAGATTTAAAAGAATATAAGACAGCTCTAATAGGCAGTCTATCTAGGATAATATGGCTCTAACATGCAGTCTATCTGGAATAATATGTATTTAACATGCAGTGTATCCGGAATAAGACACATGAACTGGACGTGTGGGGTTTAGTTCACATGAACTGGACACATGGGGTTAGTTCAGATGAAATGGACGTGTGGGGTTAGTTCAGGTGAACTGGACACGTGCGGTTTAGTTCAGATGAACTGGGCACGTGGGGTTAGTTCAGAAGTGAAGGGAAAGAAACACGTCTCCTTGTTTTTATTGAATCACGCCTTAGACCAGTACGAGGAACATTAAACACGTCTTAGACCAGTACGAGGAACATTAAACACGTCTTAGACCAGTACGAGGAACATTAAACACGTCTTAGACCAGTATAAGCAACGTAAATAGGTGGTTTTAGTAGCCTGTTTAGACTGGACCGGCTGCTGGAGCGTGTGTGAGGGGGTAGGTGTTTTTATGTTAAACGGGGATATTGTACTACTTTAAGGGGGTGTATTTTTAGGTTAATCAGGGTTATTTGGAATTACCAAATATTTTTAACTCATTTTGTGAAAACATTTCTGTGCTCTTGTACCTCAGAATGAGATTGTGATATCTCAGAAATGTGTGACGGATCTATTTAAGACGGTAAACACTAATAAAGCTGCAGGTCCTGATGCTGTTTGTGGGCAATTACCTGTCTGCTCCTAGTGAAGATCCTCTGTAACTGACGAGATAACGCCTTACAAGCTATATCCTACCTCTTCAGCTGAGGGCTGCTCTCACTGCTTAGCTGTTGCACTCACGCCATTGATTTCCATATCCATCTTAAAAAGTTCATACTGCCCAACTGATTTTTTTTCTTCCCACAAGACAGGTTCAATCTTGATGAGAAATATCGCCACGTTTTAATATTGTGAGAGCTCTTGTCGCAAGATCTCGTCACACCCCTACTAAATAGTGCTAAAACTTGTTTAAAACAGAGTGAAAAACAGGTGGCCCAGAAAGCAAGAGGAACTATTAGTGAATCAGAACAAATCAGATCAAAGAGGAAATATTAGTGAATCAGAACAAATCAGATCAAAGAGGAAATATTAGTGAATCAGACCAAATCAGATCAAAGCAAGAGGAAATATTAGTGAATCAGACCAAATCAGATCAA
The DNA here is from genome assembly GCA_028565775.1 of Sternarchorhynchus goeldii. Lineage (NCBI taxonomy): Eukaryota > Metazoa > Chordata > Actinopteri > Gymnotiformes > Apteronotidae > Sternarchorhynchus > Sternarchorhynchus goeldii. The sequence continues at coordinate 17,902,099 of JAOXYF010000004.1, forward strand.
AGAGGAAATATTAGTGAATCAGAACAAATCAGATCAAAGAGGAAATATTAGTGAATCAGAACAAATCAGATCAAAGCAAGAGGAAATATTAGTGAATCATTTCAGATTCTGATAACCTTTTATGAGAACAGATTGAGAACAAATAAAAAATCTATTTTTTTTATTCCATTTGCTATTAAGATACTAAACGCTAATAGTTTTAATAACTATTAGTTCTAGTGTGTGCATCAAGTGCCTGATACGGGGGTGTCATAACCATCTCCCACACTCACATACGTTCAGTATCCGTGGGAGTACAATGAGAACAGCAATGTGGTTTCTGGTTTAGGCTAAACGGTTGATAATGAAGAGGGAGACATCAGAGTGGTGTGTGTGTGTGTGTGTCAGGCTGGTGAGTGTGTCCGGGTGGCATGTTTGTGTGCGTTATGGGGGTGTGTGTTTATTTGTGGTCGGTATGTGTGTGTCAGGCTAGTGTGTGTGACAGGGTGGCATCTTTGTGTGAGTTATGGTGGTGTGTGTGTGTGTGGTGTCTTCACCTGCTGTATACTGAGGCCTGTCTGGGTCTTAGCTGTGAGGATTTTGGTGACACTGTGACAGGACGATGTTGGCAATCTGGAAGAGACTGACAGATTAGACCCAGCAGGGGGCAGTGTAGGCCTGTGGGACAGTGTAGCCCTGTGGGACAGTGTAGGCCTGTGGGACAGTGTAGGCCTGTGGGGCAGTTTAGGCCTGTGGGGCAGTTTAGGCCTGTGGGGCAGTGTATGCCTGTAGGGCAATATAGGCCTGTGGGGCAGTGTAGGCCTGTAGGGCAATATAGGCCTGTGGGGCAGTGTAGGCCTGTAGGGCAATATAGGCCTGTGGGGCAGTGTAGGACTGTGGGGCAGTGTAGGCCTGTGGGACTGAACAGACATTGCAACAGCAAAACAAGATTATTCTCAAAAACACATTCACAAAACACATTGTATCATACTGTGTTAAAATGAGGGAGGAAAAAAACAAGCCAAAATAATTTGGTGATCCAGAATACCAGATGTACTTTGGTGATCTGGAAAACCAGATATAGTTTGATGGTCCAGAATAGCTGATGTAGTTTAGGTGATCCAGTATACTGGATGTACTTTGGGTGATCCAGTATACCGGATGTACTTTGGGTGATCCAGTATACCGGATGTACTTTGGGTGATCCAGTATACCGGATGTAGCTGGGTGATTTGATATAAAGGATCTAGTTCTTCTTGAAGGTATGACTCTTCTTACTGGAATGCTACAAATTAGTGGAACACAACAAATGCAATAAATGAAATTGTCAAAGCGCTTATTCACTGCAGTCTTGCCAGAACAACTCAAATGAAGGAAGCTTAGTAAGGCCACCAAACTATCACAGACAGAGAACGTGAGAGACAGACTAACATTATAACTACACTGTAAAGTAAGAAAATTACATTTAATTCATAAAAAGAGTGAGAGACAGAAGATGCTGAGGAATATTTTGTGCCATTTTGTTTCAGAAAATTGATTTTGATGTTTGACATGATGTTCAGTTTTGATGATAGGAAATTAAATTATTGATAGTGAATGTAATTAAAATACCTACAATTTCACTGTTTCATTGTTTTTCTTTCGGTTTGTTATGATACATTTATGCCATAAGAACACAGTACATCTGACACACACACTGTGTAATATGCCCACAGTATATCTGACGTTAGAACAGTCCTTACTAACTGTCACTGGAAGTCTACCCCCACCCACCCACTAGGATTTACATTCAAACCTCCCTCCAAAGCCCCTCCCACCAGTGCTCCTCCCTCCAGTATCCCCATCTCTCTAAAGCCCCTCTCCCAAAGCCCCTCCCTCCAAAGCTCCTCCCACCAGTGTCCCCCTCTCTCTAAATCCCCTCCCCCAAAGCCCCTCCCACCAGTACCCCTCCCTCCAAAGCCATTCACTCATCTATGTGTCACATGCACATGCAAAATAACAGTCAGTCAGGGAAGACCCACTTCACAGCAGAGAATCTTCCTGATGGATTAATGTAGTTAGACACTGTTTTATAAGATAACGCTGTTTTTGTTGAAAGCAGACACATAGATGTTTTAAAGAATTAACATGGAAGAGTGAAGCAGTACTTACCCAGGACAACCAAGAAGTGGCTGAAACAACAGCATGTATAATGCAGACACTGTGCAGAAACTTTGACTGAATTGTCATATATGTATTTACAACTTCTTCAGGTGATTATACACACAGTAAAGGACGAAGAAGAATTATTGCAGATCATTTATGTGTCATTTACATAACATACTAAGAATACACTGGTTCACTGTACACTGTACTCAAGGGGTATGGTTTGTTCTTTATGCTGTTCAGACATGCACTGTAAATTACACATAGAAATAATCATTCACGGGACAGAGCAGGTCTGCTCAGAAAAAAAAAACACTCTGAAATTGTTTCGCAAAGTGTAGTAAAGTGGTGGGTTTCAGAGAACAGCTAATGACACAGTAAATGTAAACTCTGGCTGGAGCTGCATATCTGAGAAACATCATTTTTGATGTTGAAAATGCAAGAAAAAATCAATTGGGTGTAAGAAACGCTGCAGGTGTGTTCACACCTCCACAGGGATGTTCTGAAGCATTTGACAGGTTGAAGGGTTTCTACAGAGCTAAAGGTCTAGCTTGCTGTTAACGGGAGATGCACTGGAGATGTTCTGTGTGTGCGTGTGTGTGTGCTTTTGTGCGCATATACGTGCGTTTGTATGTGTGTGTGTGTGCATGTTTGTGTGTGTGTGTGTGTATGTGTGTTGCGTGTGTGTGTGTGTTTGTGTGTGTGTGTGTGTGTGTGTGTTTGTGTGTGTGTGTATGTGTGTGTGTGTGTGTGTGTGCATGTTTGTGTGTGTGTGTGTGTATATGTGTTGTGTGTGTGTGTGTTTGTGTGTGTGTGTATGTGTTTGTGTGTGTGTGTGTGTGTATGTGTTGTGTGTGTGTGTGTTTGTGTGTGTGTGTATGTGTGTGTGTGTGTGTTGCAAGTGTGTGTGTGTGTGTATGTGTTTGAGTGTTTGTGTGTTTGAGAGTGTGTGTGTGTTTCAGGCCTTAGTAAGGGTGCCACAGAGAGGAGGTTTGAGAGGTTTCCTAATGTGCCACATGTTCTGCACCTGAGTACATACAGCTCTTCAAAACCCTCAGTACAAACCATTCACCATCTCACCATCCATACCATTCACCATCTCACCATCCAAACCATTCACCATCCATACCATTCACCATCCAAACCATTCACCATCTCACCATCCAAACTATTCACCATCTCACCATCCATACCATTCACCATCTCACCATCCATAGCATTCACCATCTCACCATCCAAACCATTCACCATCTCACCATCCAAACCATTCACCATCCATAGCATTCACCATCTCACCATCCAAACCAGGCCACACATTGGCACTATCACAAAATCATACACTCACAAAAACGCATTTCCATATTAGTGCAAGAAGAAAAACAGAGGTGCAGTCTTGCATAAAATCTGTATTTTGTCTGATGTCCAGTTACAGCATGGGAAAGAACTGCTGGTGATGGAGCTTCTGTCTACATCATCACACCAAGAACAACAGGAAGCTGTCAGAGCGCATCTAAAGGTGGAGGCCTCTGCAACAGGAAGCTGTCAGAGCGCATCTAAAGGAGCCCTCTGCAAGAAGTCTGAGGTACCAGGATATGTGTTACGCCCCTGGTAATGCACTGTGGTGTGAAGGAACAGCAACAGAACTCAAAGGCTTTTAGTGGAATATGGCAATAAGGTATGTGTGTGTGTGTGTGTGTCTGTGTATGTCTATGTGTGTGTCTGTGTGTGTGTGCTGGGGGATTGGGCTTCTGTCAAATGCTTCAGTCTCTCTGTGTGTACAGATAGGTCATACTTTTCCTAACTGTGTAATCACCAAGTCGACATGAAGTGACTGAAGGAGGCCAGTTTGGTGTCTTTGGTCCAACAGCAGCTGGATGTAGTTTGGATGCTAACGTTTCAGTAGTCTGGATGTTAAAATTTCAGTAGTCTGGATACTAACGTTTCAGTAGTCTGGAGACTAAGATGAGCATTTGGGGCAGAGGGGGCATGCTTCCCCAGATAGTGCTCTGCTCTGAGTCTTTCTTCTGTTCTGTTTGGATAGGTTTTGTTCTGTGATTCTAGGTTATGGAATCCTGCCTACAGAATCAAAAAGAATTGAAAAATAACAGACGCATCAACATCTGCATGAAGTGAGAGGCAGAAGAACATGCTTCAGTACAGCCTGGAGATTCCATACATACACACCAAGAAGAAAGCATAAGAAGATGTGGGTGATGATTCAGAAGCATCTGGCTAACCCTAACCCTAACCCTAACCCTATCCACCCTAACAAGAACACTGGCAAAGACGGTTAATCCCTGAGATTGGTAGGGTAGGCCAGACATCGCTTAGTAACCAGCAATCACTTAGTAACCAGCAATCGCTCCTGTCTGCACTGAAACATACCAGACATTATCACTGTTTCTGTGCTTTGCTGTGTCACTATAGCAACAGCCCCTTTAGCTGCTCTACTGCATTACTCACTTTAGACCCAGGATCAGTTCAACCGCTAAAGGAAGAGTTCAGTCAAAAGTACTGTTATTAGTAACGGATACATAGCCCTCAGTTAGAATTATGCATATAGCAAAATGCTAACTGGTGGCTAGAAACTTTCATTTATTGTTAGTGACATTAGCATGTGTGACTGAACTAAGCTTTTGAATGACAGTACAGTATCTGTAGCTGATTACCAACAACAAAAAAAAGGTTTCTGCAAATGAATAAACATGAGAGGATGTACCTTAAAAGAGACACAATGACATTCGGGCGGAACGCATAACAACACAAGATATCATAACAGGACACGATCCCATTTTGCTGGAATGGAAGAGAAGTGACATTACTGAAATCTCTAGTTGATATAAAAACTTTGTTATTTTTTTACTTGAAAGGTAACACGTCAGTCCATGAGAACAAACCCAGTGCTACAGAAGACAAAGATCAGAAAGCTGTTACACAGTGAGGGAGCCTGTTGTGCATGGACTCAACGCCTAGTAAGACTTCCAACCCTCTTCATGTTTCATTGAAATTGTTTCCACCATAAAACAATTTTGAATAAACTCAGCTGACGTATTGTCCAGGTACATTCTACAAAAGGTTAGTCCAATCTCTCTGGTTGGGTTGTGCTGTAAGGCATCATGCACCTTAACTGACCTCATAATGAACAGAGAGAGATGTCAGAGCCAGAGAACACAGTCCTGAGAACTGATCACCAGATTCTCGGAGGACAGCAAGACCTCTTGTGCTCCACAAAATCCCTGAGCAGAAAAACTGTCACCAAACATGTCAAGTGCACTGGAACTACAAAAGCGGGAAACCGGTCCGTCCTCCTCTCTGCACCACCCTGCTTGGCCTTCAGTAGCGGGGATGCTGGGAGCTGTAGTTTCTTGGATAGAGTGAGCTGTAGGAGGAGGGGGAGGTGTATCTGGTGGTGTGGGAGGAGCGCGTCAGGACGGTGGGGAGTGGGCGGGTCCTGGGGGAGCTCCAGCTGGAGCGATGGGTACCCAAGATGGGTGAGCGGTAGGGGGAAGGAGGGGCGGAGCCAGGCGAGTAGTGTGACTCATTTGCATAGCGGCGAGTCAGGCTGGTTGTGCGGGTCGGCAGGCTGCGGTCCACACTGAAGCAGTGCGGCTCCACCATGTATGCCTGCATTCCCACTGTCCAGTGGGGGTGGCCAGAGCGATAAGGCGTGGTCAGGGGAGGCCATGAGGAAGAGGAGGGAGTGGGTGAGGAAGGTGCCTCCAGTGCAGGGGGGCTGCCCGGTTCGGAGGGGAGTGAAGCAGTCACCGTTGGCGACATGGTAGAGGTGGCTGTGAGCACCTCTGCATCTGTGGTTGAGGTGTCATGGAGGAGTGGGGCCAGCGAGGTGTCGTGGAGGGGCGGGGCCAGCGAGGTGTCGTGGAGGGGCGGGGCCAGCGAGCCCGTCAGGCCACTTACTTTGGGAGGGCCGGCTCTCAGCCTGGACGGCTTGCTGGGACGAGGGCGGCGAGACTGCTCGTGGTCAAACTCCAGGTCCTCCAGGCGCTGGGTGAGCGCCAGCTTCTGCTGAATAGCCATGCGCAGCAGAGAGTTCAGCGTCTTCTTCTCGTCCTCGGCTGCCGCTAGCTGTCTCTGCATCTCGTCCAGCTGAGTGACGTATTCATCACACCTGGGGACACAAGGACAGTGATGCTGAAATGACTCAGGACTCAGTCCTCTGTGCTGGTGGATCATGTTCCGTGTTAGTGGGTTCTGTTCTGGACGAGTGGGTTGTGTTCTGGGTTAGTGGGTCGTATTCTGTGTTAACCGAGTTCTGTGTTAGTGGGCTGTAACCCTCACCGTGTGGCGAACATGGCTCTGAGGGAGGAGAACGTGGCTGCGTCTTCTTTCAGAGCCTTCAGCTCGTTCCGCAGCTTCAGCATGGTCTCCGTGACGATGGCCTTCTCACTCTCATATTTGCTCTTCAGGTTGGACAGGGCCCCTTCTGCAGTCTGCCATGTTGGAAACAGCATTTACCACAACTAGCAAAAAACAGCTCATTTTTCAGCCTGGAAACCACCCATGATCCATAAATAACCCTAACCCTTGACTAATGCTAACCCTAACCTTAACCATTGAAATCTATCAATCTATCACAAATCTATATACCCCTCCCACAAATCTATAATCCCCTCTCACAAATCTATAACCCCTTCCCATAAATCTATAAAGCGCTCCCACAAATCATTGCAGCTCTGGGCACATGACCAGAACAGCAGAAAGAGCCCTTTACAAAATAGCATTTCATCACACACAGTTTAGACAAGCTTCTAAAATGAAAAGTGCAGCGGTGTTGGGCTGAGGTGGAAACACACCTGCTTGTTGGCCTTGAGCACGAGCCGCAGGGTTGCAATCTGCTCCCTCTTGGTGCTCAACAATGATTTCAGCTTGAGGAGCTCGTCCATGCAGGCCTCGTGTTCCCTGTCTTGGAGCGGCGTCAGCTCCTGGGGGGCGGGTCTCTGCCGGGAGAGCTGCAGCGTGCGGTCCACGGCCTTCTGCAGGTGCTGGATCTGCTCACGGATCACGCCGTTCAGGTGCTGGAAGGTGCTGTTTTCACGCCGCACATCAGAGCAAGATGACGACTCTGGCGCCGGGGACGAGGATGAGGATGAGGAAGAGGCACTGATGGCGGGCGAGGCCAGCGGCGTGTGCGCGGGGCTGTCGTCCGGGTTGAGGGTGGAGTCGGAGGGGCCTCGTGGGTCCGAGGGCGCGGGCGTGTTGATGGCCGCCAGGCGGCGCACCAGGCGGGGCGTGAGCAGGACCCGGTGCTCGTCCTGCTGCCCCCGCAGGCTGGCGGCGGTGATGCGGGGTGACTGGCCGCGGCTCTGGCGGTAGTAATCCAGCATGACACGGTCGGGTGTCTCGTTGTTGCACAGGCAGACGTGGTGATACAGCTGCGCCAGTTCCTCACTGGAGACGGCCAGGTCGTCCTGGGCAACCGCCAGCGCGTTGTGGCTCTCGGCCGCCACGCTCTGCGCCGCCCGCAGCTCCCTCTCCAGCCCCGCCGTCCTCTCCCTCGCCTCGCGACAGCTGCGCTCCAGCGCCTCCACCTGCACCTCCACCTGCTGCAGGCGCACCCGGGCGCTCTCCTCCGCCCGCGCCGCCTCATCCACGCACTCTCTGTGCCTCTCCTGCAGCTCCTTCAGCTCAGCCCTCAGCCCCACCACCTCCATCACCGCCACCCTGTACTTACACTGGAGGAGCTCCACCCCGAGGCCGGTCAGGTTGCTACACGTCCACGAGGGGCTCCTTACCTCCGGCCCGTGCCCGTCCTCGTCAGCCCCCGCGGCACCGCCCTGCTGGTGGAGGGCATGGAGACGCTCTCGCAGACGCCAGGCCTTACCGTGCTGCTCTTCCAGAGCGCTCTGTGTGTGTCCCAGCTGCGTCTGGCACACCTGCAGGCTGTTCAGGGCAGAAATCTTTTCCTGCTCCACCTGGAAAGCAGGACGTGCATCACGCCTCAGGACTGTTGTCAGAGCAACGACCCTTTAACTTTCAGAACATTTATATTCTTAAGCAGAAATTATTTGCTATAGAGTTTCTCCTACTTCTGTGTTTTATTCTCATGCTCTTTTCTAAACAATAATTCAGCCATTTTTGTTTTTACTGTTTTCTATGGCAGTAATGTTTGGTACATTTTTGTTTAGCTTTGTTTCTATTGCCCATTGTGAACTGAACAGAGCACCATTTCTACCAAAATGTAAAACAGCTTTTCTGATCCCTGTCCTTTCTGATCCCTGTCCTTTCTGATCCCTGTCCTTTCTGATCCTTGTCCTTTCTGATCCTTGTCCTTTCTGATCCCTGTCCTTTCTGATCCTTGTCCTTTCTGATCCCTGTCCTTTCTGATCCCTGTCCTTTCTGATCCTTGTCCTTTCTGATCCCTGTCCTTTCTGATCCCTGTCCTTTCTGAT
>JAOXYF010000004.1:17949863-17960630 GCA_028565775.1 Sternarchorhynchus goeldii
CTGGTGGAGGTTAGACCTCTAAACTGGATGGAGGTTTCACCCCTGAACCTGGTGGAGGTTAGACCTCTGAACTGGATTGAGGTTTCACCCCTGAACCTGGTGGAGGTTAGACCTCTAAACTGGATGGAGGTTTCACCCCTGAACCTGGTGGAGGTTAGACCTCTGAACTGGATGGAGGTTTCACCCCTGAACCTGGTGGAGGTTAGACCTCTGAACTGGATGGAGGTTTCACCCCTGAACCTGGAGCAGATAGACACTGTGTGTGTTTGTGTATGTGTCTGTGTGTGGGGGGGCAGACCACACTAAAGTACAAACTACACTACAATACAGAACTACCATACAGGGGAAATGTGACCCATGTCTTCGAATGCCACAGTAGCTAGAACTGGCAGGACCAGCTGAGAGTCAAAGCCCAGCTTTAACCCTCTTGAAGAAAATGGTGACGGTCTTTGTGTTCTTTCGTCAGATGAGAAGGAGGAAGGCATCCTGGGTAGCATTCTGTTACCAAGCTTCCATATCTCAATGTTGTCCGTGGATGACCACATAAGCAAGAAATATGCCTTCAAGGTCTGGATATACCCTCCACCTCTTCTCACTGTTTTCTCAAAAACTAACCACAAAGATTGTGATAAAGCAGATTTTATACTTTTGTTTTTATATGTGTGTGTACTCTTGTGCTAGTTTAAGGTACTTGTAGTATTTGAGTAGAGAGAAGTACTACTAGAGTAGAGAGTAGTACTACTAGAATAGTGGTGTTTGAGTAGAGAGCAGTACTATTAGAGTAGAGAGTAGTATTACTAGAACAGTGGTGTTTGAGTAGAGAGCAGTACTATTAGAGTAGAGAGTAGTATTACTAGAATAGTGGTGTTTGAGTAGAGAGCAGTACTGCTATATTAGAGAGTAGTATTACTAGAGTAGAGAGTAGTACTACTAGAGTAGAGAGTAGTACTACTAGAATAGTGGTGTTTGAGTAGAGAGTAGTATTACTAGAATAGAGAGTAGTACTACTAGAATAGACAGTAGTATTACTAGAGTAGTACTACTAGACTCCATGCTGTAAAAACATGAACAAAAATGTCCTTTTAAAACCACTCATTGGCCTGTTTGACCGCATTCTCAGAGTTGTTTGCTGTTATTGCATTCTTGTGGAGAATCATTCTTGTGGAGAATCATTCTTGTTGAGAGTCATTCTTGTTGAGAGTCATTCTTGTGGAGAATCATTCTTGTTGAGAGTCATTCTTGTGGAGAATCATTCTTGTGGAGTATTATTGTCTGTAACAAAACACCCTTCTGCATTCTGTTCTCCCGTTTTCTGTGTATTGTGTTATAAATGAGGTGTTTTAGTTTGACTCATTTGGTGTGCCTCCTGTCTTTTTGCCCCTATCTCTCTCGGATTGACTTTCTGAGGCTGAGTAAGCTGTAACACCATTTTCATGATTACTGGCAGGAGGTTGTCTAAAAAGGTGAGTTATGAGAATGCACTTTGTTACTTTATCATAGTCATTTTGATTTCAATGATCTCATAAACAGGAGGGATTTGTGACATTAGTGGGTTGGTGAGAATAAACAGATTTACATAACCCTGTGCAGATTTACATAACCCTGTGCAGATTTACATAACCCTGTGCAGATTAGAATAGTCATTTGGGTAAAGGATGTACATTCACATTATCTGAATTCATTTGGGTATAGGATGTACATTCACGTTCTCAGAATTCATTTGGGTGCAGGACGTACATTCACATTATTAGAATTCATTTGGGTATAGGATGTACATTCACATTATCTGAATTCATTTGGGTGTAGGATGTACATTCACATTCTCAGAATTCATTTGGGTACAGGATGTACATTCACATTATTTGAATTCATTTGGGTGCAGGATGTACATTCACATCAGAATTAATTTGGGTGCAAGATGTACATTCACATTATCAGAATTCATTTGAGTACAGGATGTACATTCACATTATCTGAATTCATTTGATAAGATAAGATAATCCTTCATTAGTCCCACAATGGGGAAATTTCCAATTTGGGTGCAGGCGTGCTGTGAGATTCACTGCAGTCTTCTGCTTTTCTATTTTGCAGGCTTTGTCCCCCCCAGGCCGCTCACCCAAACATGCGGACATACTACTTTTGCACTGACACTGCCAAAGAAATGGAGTCTTGGATGAAGGTGATGACAGACGCGGCACTGGTGCACATGGAGCCAATCAGAAGGTAGGGCTGAGCTCCTTGGTGACAGATCCAACCTGCCCACTCATTTGCTGCTATGCAGAGCATTACAATGTTTTCATGATGTTTTTATCTATAGGCAGGCATGTTAAGTGCTGCTTTCTGTCCTTGGATGTTATTGTTAGATCAAAGATCAAGAGGACGAACAGGTTCTCAGAGATCAGCTGCTATGGCTTTTCCTTTCTGTCTCTGTTTTGCATTTTAGAGTCAATACAGCATTAGGTTGTAACTGTACACAGTTAGGTTGTAAATGTACACAGTTGCCCATGTTCACTCTGCCTGAAACTGTTTGGTAAGTGGTATTGTACCTTTACCCGCTCTTATTGATGATGGTAGTTCTCCTGAACCTGTATCCACTCTTATTGATGCTTGTAGTTCTGAACCTGTACCTGCATCCAGTCTTATTGAAGATTGTAGTTCTGAACCTGTACTTGTATCCAGTCTTATTGATGATTGTAGTTCTGAACCTGTACCTGCTTCCAGTCTTATTGATGATTGTAGTTCTGAACCTGTACCTGCACCCAGTCTTATTGATGATTGTCGTTCTGAACCTGTACCTGCTTCCAGTCTTATTGATGATGGTAGTTCTGAATCTGTACCTGTATCTGTATCTGTATCCACTGTGGGTCTTCCAGATCCAGAGAAACATATCAAATCAAATCATATTTATTTACATGGCGCCTTTTACAGCAGTTGTTGTCTCAAAGCAGCTTTACAAGTGTCCCAGTCCAAGCCCCCAGTGATTAAGTCAAAGGGGACAGTGGCAAGGAAAAACTCCCTAAAAGCAGGAAGAAGGAAGGAAGAAACCTTGCGAGGAACCAAGACTCAGGGGGGAGCCCATCCTCTTCTGGCCGACACCGGTCACCACAACAACAAGATAAATATATAAAAAAATACCAAGAATAATAAATGATAAAACATATAAGCAAACAACCAAGATATAGTGATAAGACGTAATAGCAGTAAACAGCAGTGGTAATATATGCGGCCATTTGAAGCAATGGACACATCCACACAAAGACTGAGGAGCTACAACTAGAGGGAATAAAAGTCCAGGCTGTTAAATGGAAACTAAGCCAAAAAGCATTCAGATTTACCATTACACACTTAAAACATCTTAAAACTGGATAGTTTATGTTGTGACTCCATTTCTCCAGGTTCAGTCTAGTTCGGTCTCACTGTGTCAAACAGTGGGGAGGAACCTTCAGCAGCTGCACCACTAAGGAACCTCTGAAGCATCTTCATGCAGGATTAATATAATGGCGTATTAACAACAGAGACAAAAATCTACTAACCAAGAATGGTATACTGTTCTAAATTAAGGCACAAACAACTAATTACTTTCATTTTGTAAGAGTAAGTAGGGGATTAAAAATGAACTCCTTCCCAAGTTCCAGTGACTGGGAGGTTTGGGTAGCAAAATATGGGACAGGAGTATTTTAAAGTGTATTTGTTATCTTGCAAATCCACCATCATCGTTTTGCATTACTGTACTAGAACTGTTTGTCCCTTCTCTGTAACTGTTTTTCTTTCTCTTCTGTGTCAGACTGGAGAAAGTGAAGGTGGACCTATGCAGCCCACAGGAGATAAACAACATGATGAGCCACCGGGTACTGACCCGACCCGAGATCCAGAACAATGAGAGGAACCGTGAGAGCCTTCGCCAGGAGGACAAGAAACAGAAACAGGTGGACAGTCAGACCAGCACACACAGAAAAATGCTTCAGAGAGATGGAGATAGACACCCTCTGCAGAAAGATGGTGACCATTATACCCTTCAGAAAGATGGAGAGAAGTATCTTCTGCAGATGGACGGGCAGAGATACACTCTAAACAAAGACGGGGAGAAGTGCATCCTTCAGAAGAACAGTGAGAAATATGTTTTGCAAAGAGATGGTGAGCAGTACCTACACAAAGAAGGAGTGCAGACCTTGCCGAAGGAGCAAAGCAGGGCTGCCTTGCAGAGGGAAGGGGACAGGTACGGCTTTCAGAAGGACGGGACACTGGAGCGACCCCTCACCAAAATCAACAGCATCAAACTACAGCCAGCTCAGGCAGCTGCCATCGCCACGGCGATCTCGTCGGCTCGGCAGCTCCCGAGGGAAGTTCGGCAACAGGTGGCACAACAGGCGGCACAACTGAACGGCTCAGGGGAGCGAAGCCCGGGAGACGTCAGCGGCACCCTGCCACAGAGGACGCCGGTCCAGCCTCAGCATGTGGAGCCGGATAAGGGCCCGGGAAGAACCGGCTCCGTGCAGCGACTGGAGCAGTGGGTCCGGACACACCACACCCGGGTCCCGGAGGACGACAACAGGAGGTATGCTGTGGTTGGCTGCATTCTCTCCAGACAAAGAAACACTTGCATCAGCTTGTGGGAGAGATGGTTTTGTGTGGGGGTATAGATTTTTGTATGTTTTATCATTTTGTAAATGTGCAGGTACATGTTTATTCTGTCCCAGTCAGTCACACTGCTTGAAAACTAGACATTTTTACCAGTGATGTTTGGCACAGGGTTGAGAAAGAACCTGTTATAAAGTGGAACAAAAACAGCTTATGCCTGACCTCTCCCAGAGCATCTCTCTCCCCCAGCCCAGGGCATCTCTCTCCCCCAGGGCATCTTTCTTCCCCAGGGCATTTCTCTCTCACAGGGCTCTATCTCTGACATGCTGTTGTCAGCTGTGCCGTGTTCTCTCTTGCTGTCCTGACAGCTGTGGTCATTGGGAGGTGTTTGTTTCCGTCTGGCCTGCTATTGGGAGTTGCTCGGTTCCGTCTGGCCCGCTGCAGACGGTGGTGAGCGCTGAGGTCTTTATCACACTCATCCAGACAGGCCTGGCGGAGCATCTCTCACTCTGACTGCGAGGTGGAAGCTGTGGAGGAAGCACAAGTGCCAGGGACTCTTGTCTCATTTCTCCTGCTTGTGTGAGAAGGTTTGAGGCTTGTAGGTGTCTTTGCATAGTCTGCCGGAGAACAGGTGGTACTAATGAAAGTGAAGGTGTGATGCAAACCGCCGCCTTAGCACTGGGGATGAGGAAGAGTTCATGCTTAAAGTTTCCACATCATATGTGACATAAAAATACTCTTAAGAAAAATCTGGAAGGCAGATGGTATTAAATAATTTTTCCTGTATAAAACTGGCAGCAGTAATTAAACAGTAATTGCCAGGTTGTTTCTGCAAGCAGTTTAGATTCATGTTCACTAGATACTGTTGTGGTTCTTGTGTAGTGACTGCTGTGTTAGTAGATCTGGTGTGGTACTAGATCTGGTGTGGTACTAGATCTGGTATGTGGTGCTACATCTGGTGTGGTACTAGATCTGGCGTGTGATACTGTATCTGGTGTGGTACTAGATCTGGTGTGTGATACTGTATCTGGTGTGGAACTATATCTGGGGCCATTACTTCTCAGACAGTCTGTTTGTAGACAGTGATGATGCAAGAGAAAGGGAGACAGCTACAGCAGTATAAACAGCAGAAGAGAGTCTATGTCATGATTCCAGAGAGTGTGAGACATGATTCCAGAGAGTCTGAGATATGATTCCATAGAGTCTGAGATATGATTACAGAGAGTCTGAGACCTGATTACAGAGAGTCTGAGATATGATTACAGAGAGTCTGAGACCTGATTACAGAGAGTCTGAGACCTGATTACAGAGAGTCTGAGACCTGATTACAGAGAGTCTGAGTCATGATTACAGAGAGTCTGAGACCTGATTACAGAGAGTCTGAGATATGATTCAATCATGATTACAGAGAGGAGGGGAAGTGAATGGGAGAGAGAAAGAACATTCTCATCTCTTAATATAAGAAGTCAGTGAGTTACTGCTTGCAGCATACCAAAAAAAATTATTCTCAAACCCATGCACAGGTTATTATAGGAGTTCTTCCTGGATTATGATGGACCTGAATGTTGAGTGCTTTGTATTGTTCATTAAGTTATCCTGAAGATAACTGTCATCCATGTTCCAGCATCACCTCATACCAGACGCTGCCCAGGAACATGCCCAGCCATCGCACGCCAGTGGTGCCCCGCTTCCCCGAGGGTTACCGCACGCTGCCACGCAACCTGCTGCGCCCAGGCAGCGTGTGCAGCGTGGCCGGCTCCGCCTACGACCGAGCCCTACCGCCCCCGGCCCCCGGCGCCGAGAAGCGCCGCTCGCTGCGGGACGACACCATGTGGCAGCTGTATGAGTGGCAGCAGCGGCAGGCGCACAGTCGCCTGGGTTACGGCACGCTGCCCAGCCCCAAGACGGTGGGCCGCATTGCCGAGTCCATCCCCTGCTCGCCTTCCCACGGCTCACTGGCCATGTACCACTCGGTCTCCCCCAACCGGCCCTACGACCCTGCTGCTCCTGCTCCCGCTCCTGCAGCCTGCTCCGAGGTTTCCTCGCCCGTGTTCCGCGGGGACGTCAGCCTGGAACGTCGGCGCAGAGCGCACCTGCCTAAGGTAGGCGTTCACTTGACCAGAAGCGCTCCGGCACCTGTCTAACCAGGCCTGTAACACCTAGCAGCTTCTAGATCTGGGATGGTCAGTAATCTTTGCTAAATGCTCTGTAAATCTGGGGTGGTCAGTAATCTTTGCTAAATGCTCTGTAGACCTGGGGTGGTCAGTAATCTTTGCTAAATGCTCTGTAGATCTGAGATTGTCAGTAATCTTTGCTAAATGCTCTGTAGATCTGAGATGGTCAGTAATCTTTGCTAAATGCTCTGTAGATCTGGGATGGTCAGTAATCTTTGCTAAATGCTCTGTAGATCTGGGCTGGTAAATGCTGTTGTGAGATGTGTAGGTCTCAGCTTCTCACTGCACTCGTTTCTGCTTTTTGTCAGTACTCGTATCCTGATCGCAGGCTTCCTGCCACTCAGAGCATCACTCCACAGTCTCTGCAGGGCAAAACGGTATGGCTCCTCCTTCTGTTCACCTCGATCTCAGTCTTTTAAAGTTGAGTTCCATTACAGTATCCTCATTTTGATCATTTCACAAGCAAAATAAAAAGTAAAAGAAAAGAAATACAGGAAATGATTTCACAGTAATAAACCACGTAACTAGAAAACTGTTATTGTATGCATGAGCTGAGTGGTCAGACCATGGGACACAGTACTGGCATGGTTGACACCACTGGTTTTTGTAACATCATCCTTCAGACATGATGGCTGTTCAGTTGATCACAGCTTCTTACCAAGACCTTCTCTTTCCTCCTGTAGTATTTTGCAGATGTTCTTGGTTCCTTGTTATTTAATGAGCTTGTTGATATGTCCATATGTTTGATATGTTCGTATGTTTTTAACAAACTTTGCTTTGATGAATGTGTTCAGCAATGTTTGTTCAGAATGACCTGATCATTTATGAAAACTAGTTGTGGTTTTTTTTGCGGGGGACTCTGAATTTTGTCCATTTATTTGATTAGATGTTGATTATCCAACGAATATATATATTTTTTTATTTTTTATAATCTAAATATAGTATTTCCAAGCTGTTTATTGTACATCCTGTCATCTACCCAACATACACTCTGAACCTAAACAGAACACTGAGAAACAACCCAACCCTGTCTTCAGCTCCCAGTTCTTCCAAAGCCTTACTCCACTGTACTGTGTCTCGGCTCTCTAACCATGACCCCTGTGCACGCCGCCCCCTTGTGGCCGCAGCCAGAGGAGCTGACCCTGCTGCTCATCAAGCTGCGGCGGCAACAGGCCGAGCTGAACAGCCTTCGCGAGCACACTCTGTCTCAGCTCATGCAGCTGAACGCAGAGGCTGCCAACCCCAAGGTCAGAGCAGCGCTGATGGCTGCCTGTCACTCCACCGCTGCAGGAGTGCTCTGCACGTCACTCTGCAGGAGTGCTCTGCATGTCACTCTGCCATTGCCGGAGTGCTCTGCATGTCACTCTGCCATTGCTGGAGTGCTCTGCATGTCACTCTGCCACTGCAGGAGTGCTCTGCATGTCACTCTGCCACTGCAGGAGTGCTCTGCATGTCACTCCACCACTGTAGGAGTGCTCTGCATGTCACTCCACCACTGTAGGAGTGTTCTGCATGTCACTCCACCACTGCAGGAGTGCTGTCCTTGCTTTCTGCCTGTCTATCGGTGTCGTGCTCATTTGTGTTTGTTCTTATGACTTCTTTCTTCTCATATTTCCAGCTCTGTTGTGCTCTGTTGTGCTCTGCTGTGCTCTGTTGTGCTCTGTTGTGCTCTGCTGTGCTCTGTTGTGCTCTGCTGTGCTCTGTTGTGCTCTGTTGTGCTCTGTTGTGCAGAAGTTTTAGATGATTGCTTTTTTGCCATATTATTATAGCAGTAAGAAAGGAACACATTTCCATCAGACATCTGAGCATGTTTATAGATACACTGCAGAAAGGAAGTAAGTAGAAAACTACTCAAGAAGTACGTGAAAATCTATTAAAACCGTACCAAAAATCTATTGAATTATAGTACCAAACATGGCAAAATCCAGACAAAGAAATTAGCAAATGTGGAAAAATTACATAGTAGGTTTTCTTCAAATGAACATTAATAAAAAATAAGCAAACATCAAATTACATACATTTAGCATATTTTCTCCAACTCTATCCTTAAAGCTGATCCTAAACCTCATATCCTAACCTCAACCATAACCCTGTCTAATACCCTGTCTAACACCCTGTCTCTAACACCCTGTCTCTAACACCCTGTCTCTAACACCCTGTCTAACACCCTGTCTAACACCCTGTCTAACACCCTGTCTAACACCCTGTCTCTAACACCCTGTCTAATACCCTGTCTAACACCCTGTCTAACACCCTGTCTCTAATACCCTGTCTAACACCCTGTCTAACACCCTGTCTCTAATACCCTGTCTAACACCCTGTCTCTAACACCCTGTCTAACACCCTGTCTAACACCCTGTCTCTAACACCCTGTCTAATACCCTGTCTCTAAGCAGAGGTGGACATTCCAAGTTCAGAAACTCCAGGTTCAGAAAGTAAAAGTCCTCATCAGGATTTTGCTCAAGCATCCTAGATTACGTTGATTCCACGAACTAATTTTACCTGCAAGCTTGCGCTAATTAGACAATCCAGGAAACCTTTCTGACAATCCAGGAAAACTTTCTGAACCTGGACTGCCCACCTCTGTCTCTAAGACCCTATCTCTAAGCTTATTCTTTACCCTAACTGCATCTTTTCCTACCTCTGTCCTTAACCCTAATCCAATTCCTAACCTTAACTGTATTCCTATCACTAACCCTAGACCTATCCCTAGACCTAACTCTATCCCTAACCCTAGACCTATCCATAGATCTAACTCTATCACTAACCCTAGACCTATCCATAGATCTAACTCTATCCCTCACCCTAGACCTAACTCTATACCTAACTCTAGACCTAACTCTATCTCTAACCCTAGACCTAACCCTATCACTAACCCTAGATCTAACTCTATCCCTAACCCTAGACCTAACCAGTCAACCCCAGATAGTAGACAAACTTTTTACATCTTACAACAATGTTCAGAAATCATTCAAAACTAATAACTATAACTGTGTGTACCTGCATCTAATGTCTTTAAGTAAAATATAGATATCAAATATTAGTACAATTTCATGACATTATTAACTGAGAAGTTGTAAGAATTGTTTTTGATAAAACACAATTACTTAAAATATAAATTATTAAAAATATATTTTTTAGGATTAATTAAAACCAATTAACCCCGATTACCTCAAAATAAATTAATCTGTCTAACTCTAATAAGTTTTTAAAGGTTTTAAATCATTCATTGCAAACATATTTTCCTGAATTAGGACTGTTGAATTTAAGGTGTTTGTGTGAGTGATGAGTGGTGTGTAAGGTATTAGTGTGAGTGATGAGTGATGTGTAAGGTATTTGTGTGAGTGATTAGTGTTGTGTAAGGTATTTGTCTGAGTGATTAGTGGTATGTAAGATATTTGTGTGAGTGATTAGTGGTGTATAAGGTATTTGGCGTGTGTGTCCTGTGCATCCCTGCATCCTGCAGTCGTTCTACGTTGTGCTTGGATCCTCTCTGCTGTTGGCAAGGGCTCGTATTTCTCTTATTCTTCTGATAACTGCTGTTATACGTCCTGCTAGCTGTGAATGGCGAGTGTGCTTCAGTGTGTTTAGGTCTGCTTTAGCGTGTTTAAGTGTGCTTTAGCATGTTTAAGTGTGCTTTAGAGTGTTTAAGTGTGCTTTAGCATGTTTAAGTGTGCTTTAGCGTGTTTAAGTGTGCTTTAGCATGTTTAAGTGTGCTTTAGTGTGTTTAAGTGTGCTTTAGCGTGTTTTTGCTCTGGTATGAACCTCTTCTCTGCTGCCCCCCCCCCATCTTTCTCTAAGTGCTACTGTCCTTAGTTCTCTCTCCTCTCCTTCCGCCACCGTCACTAGACTGAGATCCTCTCTCATCACCTGCAGAGGAATCTGGTGTATTTGGACAGCCAGGTGAGGGCCGCTGGATGCTTGCTTCCCTCTGTCCTCACCTCTCTCTCTCTCTCTCTCTCTCTCTCTCTCTCTCTCTCTCTCTCTCTCTCTCTCTCTCTCTCTCTCTCTCTCT
>JAOXYF010000004.1:17985854-18010536 GCA_028565775.1 Sternarchorhynchus goeldii
GGGCGAGTGAGACCCAGTAAATCTAATCACTAGGGCGAGTGAGACCCAGTAAATCTAATCACTAGGGCGAGTGAGACCCAGTAAATCTAATCACTAGGGCGAGTGAGACTCAGTAAATCCAAGCACTGGGGTGAGTGACACTCAGTAAGATCCAGCAGGTATGCAAAGATCTGTTCAATTACACTATAAAATACAGTCCATGCATTATCTGTCCTCTACTGTGACAATTGATTAAGCAAATAGGCTGTTGAAATGGATGGCTGCATGTTCACACATCTTTAGCGCCATCTGCTGGACTTCCTCTTCTTCAGCGTGCATCTTCTGTCTGCTTCTTATATCCATGAAGGATTTTTACATTTCTAATGCTGAATGCAGGTTCTTCCCGAGGACAAATCATCTCTATATATTCATGTATCCAAGCATATGTTAACAGTGTCTGCTAACTACACTATAATTACAGTGACTGCTAACTACACTATAATTACAGTGTCTGCTAACTACACTATAATTACAGTGACTGCTAACTACACTATAATTACAGCATATTTTAACTATACTACAGTTACAGTGTCTGATAACTACACTATAATTACAGTGTCTGCTAACTGCACTGCACTGGAGTTTGTTAACTACAGTATAATTACAATGTCTGTTAACCATGCTACAATTACAGCAGCATGTAATTAAACATAATGGAATCAATATTTTGATTGGTGATTGATCTCATTAACATCACAATGTATTTCTCAGTTTGTAGCTACTTGATGCTGACACTTCGCAAGCATTTAGAGTAAGGTGAAAAGGTTTTCAGTGTTTGTCAAATGCTTGGGTAAATTACTGAATGTGTCATAGACATCAATGGAGTATAACATCAAGATCATAAAAATACTTTTAAAACTCTAATACACAGTTAATGTAGATGTGTAACTCTTGAGCTAAGACTATAAATGATCTACTCTGATAAATGATAATGCTGTGACATGAGACGTACTGGACTTAAGGAACCTGCCGGGCCACAAATTACACTACTTACTTAAACCCTAATTATATGAATCTGGGCTTGTCTGGAGTTGAAAGGTTATTATACAGAGTTGTACATGGTTACGGTACACATATATTTACATTTATGGCATATATATATATATATATATATATATATATAGTGTGTGTGTGTGTGTGTGTGCATTTCATAAAACGCATAAAACGAGTATTTCCTCTGATACTGCTTTCAAATCAGTTTTTAATCAGTTTATCAATTCACGACAGTGTGGCTCTTATGCAAGATACATTCTTAAGAAAACACGTTCTTAAGAAGTTTTCGTGAGATCACATTTAACTGAAAACACAAGCCAGTGCTGTTTGAAGAAGTCAAAACACGTGGAGGCGCAGAAATTGACGTCACGCTTTGCTCCGCCCCTCACGTCCCTGCTCAACCTTACTGTGTGCTGGCTGAGAAGAACAAGTGCCCACACTTCGAGTCAGTCGCGTTTCCCAAATATATTTTAAAACATATAAAATATACTTTTGACGATGAGAATGGCTGCCACAAGCTCCGACGCATCTGAACAAGACTCTCCCAACCCTAGCGACCAAAACGATACCAAACACTGCGACGAGAAACATGAGGGCCTGCGCGCTTCGCATCAGGAACCGGGTGATAGCGATAATGTTAAGATGGACGAGAACTGCGAGCTAGACGAAGTGGCAATGGAAGAGAAATCCGTGAGTGCGGATAACGAATCTCAGGAAACCCCCTGTAACCATGAAGGATCAAGCGAAGAGGCTAAAGGAAACGCAGAAATGGATACTGAATCAAACGTACTGAAGAAATGCCATGAGGATAAAAGCTCAGATGGTGTCGAGTGTTCGGCAGAGCAAGAACAAAGAGAGGAGAGCGTGTCCTCGCCAGGCGAGTGCGCGTCCACTAAAGGTGAAGAGTGTAGCGACAAAACCGGCAGTGGAATCAAGCGGAGAGCGAGCGTGGAGATGTCGTCGTCGTCCGACGGAGAGCCGCTTAGTCGCATGGACTCCGAAGACAGGTTTGTACATTTGAACTGGGCTGACAAATAATAGCGTGCTGTCGCGTGCTTCACGTGGCCTAAAGCTCGTAACCATGAAAACCCCAGTTTGATACATGTTTATATGTAGTGTAACAACCAGCAACATGACATTGTAGCACAACAACGTGCAGGTTATCGGTGGACACGTGTCTAAGCGCTGGAGGTTTTTGTTCTCAGGGCAAAAGTGATTCACCCTAGTTGAGTGATGCCAGTTTGGAGGTTAAAACTGGAGGTTAAAATATTATAACAGCACCTTTCACAACATCGCGTTATTTTGTCCACATCATTTAAAACAAACCCAATAAACTAGAAAGAAGAAAAAAGCAAAACTCGCGGTTTCTTCAACTCCTTATACGCCAGAGCCTCTTTACCAGTTTCTGGCGTTCTCACGTGATGCATTTGCTAATATACCTAACTGCGTGTGTTTACACAACCAGAGCTGCTCTGTGTATGTTGAGAGACTGGCTGGCAGAAGTTAAATAAATCAATCAATTCTATACATTAGAACCCCATATTCTGATGTATCTAATGTGCAGATGTCACTGTATTTCAATCTCCAGCTTGAGAAAGTTGGACATGTACAAATCATGTACATGTATGTATATTTTTATTCAAGAATAGCTTTATGACACCTGTACACAGTTTGTGAAGGTGCTTCAAATGTTAGAATTACAGCTTGTAGTTTTGACGCGATGAGGGTGAATTGCCAGTTCATGCTCTTGTTATTGACCTGCTTATAACCTCCCCCTTCCCATCAGGATGTTTGAATAAGACTGTCCTCCATCAGCTGCACCATCAGCTGCATTCGCGCTTCCTCCAACAGCTGCATTCACACTGCCTCCAACAGCTGCACCATCAGCTGCATTCACACTGCCAACAGCTGCTCAAAAAAAAATCCATTTCTTAAAATCCTCTAATCCAAACAAATCTTTTTATGAAATTAACTTCAGTGCTTCTGTAGTCCCCTTGCATTGTAAACCAAGTTGCTTTTCCAGAAGCACAGTACAGAAACCTTGGAAAGCTTTTACCCTCCCAGTCCCTCAGGCTCTGATCATCACCAGTCCTCATGAGCTTTTACTCTCCAATTCCTCTGATCACCACCCATCCCCGTGAGTTATGCTGCATTTTCATGCTGAGGAAAAGTCCTGAATCTCTTCCAGGATGATGATAACTCCAGCAGAAATGTGGGGGTTGAAATTCTCATGTTCTTGTATCTTTGTATATTTGAGAACGCCTTGTTTGAAGCCCTGCTGGTCATCGACGCGGGAATTTTTTTGGAAGTCCAGTCATAACGGCCACAGTTCCAGCTGTCTGTAGAAATTAATTCAGCTATATTGATTTGGCCATGCCGCTCATGTTAGCCATATTGGCCAGGTAATATCAAACTATTTTTACAATAATAAAAAAAAAATAGAAATAATAAAACAATATAAATAGTAAACATTTATTTGTGTAAGTGCAAGTTTTCTTAGGCATCAGACTAGATTTATACTCATTTTAAGCAAGATTTTACAAATGGTTCCTTCTTTAATATTTGAGTTAGTAAAACTAAATTATAGTAATATTTGGCATGCAAAGTCTTATTTTTCCTAAGATGATGAGGATGAACAATAATATATTGCGTGCGATGTAGAATTTAAATTGTATCTTGAGAATTACACCAGGCTACCTAGTGCTGTCAACAGGAGATTTAGAAGCAATTTGCTTGCAAAGCTGATGAAGGACCTCTGTCATATATAAGAGATGATGTGTGTATAGGACAGCAATACAATCGCTTTTTGAATACTTTGTTTATTATAACTGCCACCATAATAACGTGTAAATAAAGTGTAATGGTAATATTTTCATATTGTCCCTGCAATGGTTAACCCTTGCCTGAACGCACATTTGTGTGTGTGTGTGTGTGTGTCTGTGTGTGTGTGTGTGTGTTGCATCACAGCCTGGAAGTGAATGTGGGCAGTTAAGTTTGAAATGCACCAGCAGATGAGTGAGACTGTGTGTGTGTGTGTGTGTGTGTGGGGGGGGGGGGTGTCAGGTCCTTCCTCTCCTCCAGTGTGTGTGTGTTAAGCACCAGCGCTTGCTCCATGACACCCATCCCAGGAGCCCCCTTGCTCTGGGCCTGTCCACACTTGCACACACCTGCTGTGTGTTTTGTTCTGTATTCTGCTGCAGCCCCATTGGCTGGGTGAGGGTGATGTTGTGTCTCGCGTTTGCCGTGCTTAGACCTGGGTTCACGTTTTGTGTGTTTCAGTATTAGCAGCACTCTGATGGACATCGAGAGCACGGCATCCAGCGGCCGCTCCACGCCAGCCATGATGCATGGGCACGCGGGTGTGGTGGCATCGGCCTGCGCCAAGGGCTCGTCTTACCTGTGCAGCTGGGAGCAGTGCGCACTGGTGTTCACCAGCAGCCCCGACCTGGCCGAGCACATCCGTGCTGTGCACGTGGACGGCCAGCGGGGAGGGGTCAGTCCCCCTCACCCTCACACACACCTTTAACTTTAATCTGATGACGATAAATGTAATCTCATCAGGTACTATATGAGCTTCTAACCTGCAGGCAACTACGTAACAGTTTTTGACATTTTGTGTGTTGACTGGTTTTCTCTGTGCCAGGTGTTTGTGTGTCTGTGGAAGGGTTGTAAAGTCTACAACACTCCGTCCACCAGCCAGAGCTGGCTCCAGCGGCACATGCTGTCTCACAGCGGGGACAAACCTTTCAAGGTACGAGATGTCTCGCACCTCCAGCGTGGCTCGAGTGTTATGGGCTTCGTTCCTCAGCCAGGCTATAGCAAACAGCTCGCTGATGGCAATGAGTATTCCACTTAAAAGTATTTGGTTGAAACTTAAAAGCATTTTCATTGATTGTAAAATGACCCCTGAATGCTTGTTGACTTACTAAAGCAGAATTGATCTTACTGTTAGCTGTGTTTGTGGTAACTGAGTAATAAACTACATTGTGTGGCTGAGTGAACATCATCCCTGCCCTTCAGAGCCATAGAACATCTACTATACACATTAATGTCCTACTATAATGTCCTGCTATACACATCATTACGTTTTAATTCGATCAGAACAGAATCTTGATTTATCTGTACTGCTTTATGCTGCCTCTTTCTGTTATTTTATTCTCTCTCTCATCTTTTTTCAGTGTGTGGTGGGTGGCTGCAATGCTACTTTTGCGTCCCAGGGGGGGCTGGCGCGTCACGTGCCCACCCACTTCAGCTCCCAAAGCTCCTCCAAGCTGTCTAGCCAAGCGAAGCTGAAGGAGGAGTCTCCTTCTAAAGCCGGCCTCAACAAACGCAGGAAGCTGAAGAACAAGCATCGGCGGTCCTTGCGTGCGTATCCCGCTCACCCTACACCACCCGCGCCTCCACCCGCACCTCCACCCGCTGCTGCTCGTGCCCTGCCTTTGTCCTGTGTAACGCTGGGGTGTAACTCTGTCTCCTCACAGCTCGCCCACATGACTTCTTTGATGCGCAAACCATGGATGCCATCCGTCATCGTGCCATCTGTCTGAATCTGGCAACTCATATTGAAAGCCAGGGCAAAGGTCACAGCGTGGTGTTCCACAGCACGGTGAGCCTAAAGTACCCTATTCTCTCACCACAGCCCAACGTGCTCGACACGGCCATCCAGCATCTCACTGACGATTGTGAATGATATTAGTGAATGCGATTGTGAATTGTGTTACTGGGAATGTCACACCCTGATTGAATGTTGGGTGATTGTGAACGGTGTTGTGTTGAGGGGTGATTATACATGTCTCTTAAGTGTGATTCATTCTGTTCCTAGGTCATTGCAAGGCGAAAGGAAGATTCTGGGAAGGTGAAGGTGCTGCTTCACTGGACTCCAGAGGACATGTTAGTACCAACACGTACCCTGTCTGGAGACAGCACAGAACATCAGTGACACATGTTCACAACAGTGACACATGCTCACAACAGTGATGCATCTAATGGCAGCTCCAGTGTCTGTCCGGTGAACACACACACACACACACACACACACACACACACACACGTCTCCTTCGTGATACAACAGCACCCAGCCTTGGTGCTTGTCCAAGACTCTTGCTTTTACTCGAATACCTTTAAAGGAAAGAATCTTTCTTTCTTGTTTCCAAAGTAAAGGCAGGACGACCTTTCAACGTGTCACTTTGAACGTCTCCTAAATTACACACAAGCTGAATTATTTGGTCGTTTTACTAGATTTAGTGAATGCTGGGCTGTGGGTCGTGCCTGATTAAATGCTGTTTTTTTCTGTCTGCCACTGGCTTTACAGTGCAGAGTGGAAAGCAAACCAACCTTTATCTGTCAGGTGGTGGTTCTAGGTGGCACCACTGCTGCAGATATATCAATGATAGTGGAACTTTTCTTTACCTTTGCTTAAATATTCCTATTTATAGCCTCACTGAGCTAGATATTTAACTTTCAAACCTGTATGCTGTTAAGCGCATAGTTCAGTGTTCCAGTAGGTACCCTAGGGTAAGTGTTAACCCTGACCCTAAGCCAGTAGGCTGTTGGTGGTTGCGTGTGAGAGAGGATAAGATGCTGGTCTCACAGGAGCTACTGGTCTCACGGGAGCTGCTGGTCTCACTGCTGTTCTGAAGCAGACCTCAATCTGGAGTTGAATACGGGATGTGATCTTGGCGATAACCCTGAGAAAGCTCATGTGTCCTGAGGGAATGTATTTAAAACACAGTTTTTTGGGTCATCCGAACAAGCAAAACAATACTCCTTCATGGAAACAGTCTAAAAAAACCCCTGTTCGTTCTAATAATCTCTCTGTGGAATGTTTTAGAGGAGCAGGATGCAGACTTGGGAGAGACAGTGGGTTCCTGAAGTGTATACACACATGGTATACAGTTTGGTATATGCTTGCCTCTTTTCAAAAATAAGTGATTTTACGGTGGAGGTGAAGGGCTTGGCACCTGTTACTGTGAGAGAAATGCAGACCTGCTTCCTTCATACTGATGCTCACCCTCTTAGACATGCCATGTTGTGGAACGTTGCTAGTCTCACTGAATAAGAACCAGCTACAGCTGTAGCCCCCACCTCCTTCCCTCACTGCTGCGGAGCAGAGAATACCATGTGAGTGTGCACTTTGCCATCAAGGCATGGTGGAAAAGTCTCATCGAATTCCAAAATGTGTGCTAGTCCAGCTGGAACGCAGTGTTCGTCTCTCCTGGTGCCGAGACACCGTGCTGTCTGCCTGCCACTCAGCTTTGCCACTCAGCTTTGCCATACACTGTGCTTTTTGCTACAGTGTTTAATGGGTCTGGTGATATGGTGACTGAAGAACATGCATGGAGATTTGCAGTGTAAAAGGTCATCAGGTTGTGAGCTTTGTGAGAGGTAGTGTTCTGGAGGTTCTGCTCGTCATGCTGAATGGAGCACACCGTCCCAGGTCATGTGGTATTTGAAGTATGTAAGACGCTCCTCTTTCTCTCCACCCGTCCATGCTCCATCCTCCCTGCCCCACCCCCTCTGCACAGCCTGCCAGACTCATGGGTGAGTGAGAGCGACCGGCCGCAGATGAAGACCAAAGTGGTTCATCTCTCTCAGCTGCCTCAAGACACCGCGGTTCTGCTGGACCCAAACATCTACAGGCAAGACATGCCGAGCTCCTTGTCCCCCGGCTGATGTGTGCTAACGCCACATCCCAGTTAACTTTGAGATGGGATGGAACGGCTCTAGACTCCACCGTAGCTTCTACTTACATTATAACATGGCTAATTTTACCTTACAGTGTGTTTTGCACTTAATATAAATTCTCCACCAGGTGGCACCAGTTACTTGTGACAGTAGCAGCCTTGATGTGAATGTGTTGGGTTTGTTACAGCAATGAAAATCACCTCAATATTCAGTAATGATGTGATTTTTGACTTCTTGAGGGAGGTATGGTCTCTGAATGGCTTTTAATAATGACGTGATTCACATAAAAAGACTCTTAACAAAAATAAGTTAATCTAGTTGTCAAGTGAAGATAAAAAATTTTTTAAAAAAAACCCTGGTATTGTGTGTGCTGTTAGACTGGAATGACTGTCACACACTTTCATATAGGAAGCACTACGGTTGAGTCTCCAGTTCGTACTCGAACAAGTACAGTGCGAGTACAAGACCCAGTACAGAGCAGATACTGGAGTGGTACATGCGTCACCCAGTGTGTACAGCGTGAACAGAAACTCACCAGTAAATAGAGTTTATTTAAGAATAAATTAATTGCCCTACAGAGATTTGTATATATGTGCTTATGTCTGGAAAAACATTTCAAAAACAAAAATGCTCAGCAGTGTTTTGTTTGGAACGGTTCACTTTAAGTCCACTTTGCCAACCGGATGAATATTCATCAGGTTTTTGTGTATAATTTCCTGATTTCTCCATCATCACACTGACAGAGAGCAGCTCCTCTCTGCACTGGTCTGATGTAGTAGTGTGAGGCCTGTGGTGTGTGATTAACAGTATAACCCTCCTGGTTCTGATCGGTGTCTGAGAGGAGTTTGTTTACCTGACTCTCGGTATGACCTTTAGTGCACTGGAACTAGAAGCATGTGGAGCATGTTGGTTAAGGCTGCGTTCCTGTGGGGGAACGTGTGGATCCCTGATGTTAACACTTCCAACAGTTCACTGCAGCCCACAGAAAACCAGCCCCTCAATAGCAAGCAGGAGAAGTGCGCGTGTGTGTGTGTGTGTGTGTGTACAGGCGTGCATTTGTATGCATTCATGCATGAGTTGAGTTTGGCCTGGTTATGACCTGTATTCTTTACTGTGTTTATTACCATGTTTTATCTGTCCAAACCTCTTACTCTGTCTGAGTGCGCGAGTATAAGTGTGCGAGTGCGCGAGTGTAAGTGTCTGAGTGTGCCTGTCTACTCTGCTGAAATAGATATTTTCTCTTGGGTTTTTAGGATGTTTTTATAGGAGCAGCAGAGCTGTTTGTCGTGGCCCTGCTGATGTGGACGAGTGGATCTTGGAGTTAAAGCTTCCTGCTCCCCTTCACCTCCTCCTCCTCCCCTTCACCTCCTCCTCCTCCTCCTCCTCCTGTTGTTCTTAAAGCCCAAAGCAGTGAAATCTAATATGTTTTTATCCCTTGTAGAGGAAGAAAGTTGCACAATAGCAAACTGACTGGTGCTGAACTTTTAAAAGTTTTGTAGTTTTTTCTAATACCACTTTTCTCTGTTCATTCATAACCCTCTTGAGGCCTGTAGATGTCCTGTAGATGTCCTGTAGATGTCCTGTAGATGCATTTGTTCAGAAAGTGCCCATGTAAATATTCCTGGAGATTTGTAATATATTTTTGTACTGCAAAATTTTACTGTTGTAGATAGCTGTAATATTCCACAAGCTTTAGGAAATATTACTGTACAGAATGGTAGATAATTAGTTAGGAACTATGTGTGTTCCTTTTTTTTGAGTGAAGACAAAGTCTAGATATTGTGTCGGGTTAGACATGGTGATGTTCTTCCCATGCCAGTGTTCCATACTGCTGCACTGTGCTCAGATGTTAATGTTAAGGGTTAGGGTTAGCGTTGTGTGTTCTGTGTGACTTCTACTCAAACTGTATACAAGCCAAGGACCATACATACATCTCAAAAGGTGCTACAGCTAACAAAAGCATTTTAGACTAATATAGAAAAGCTTTTAGATTCAGAATAATGGTGCTCTGTAGTTCATGGAGTGTTCCACCACAGTGTCCACTTGGATTTGAACTGTCTTTGTAGTAAAATAGAAAATGATGCACAGTTGTGTCTGTCTCATGTTTGGTTTCCAGTACTGCGATACTCCGGCATGCTGTGCTGCCCAATTCGAGGCCAACAATTTGTGCTGTGCGTTTCCCAGCAGGACTGGTGTTAGCTCAGCCTGCATAAATGCCTGGTTCTCACACAGCGCTCTTGTTTAGCGGGAACGTGCAGGACAGGGGCATCTGGGAGTCATTTCTGTCGGCCCAGTTTTGCAGGCACTGAGTGGGAGGGGTTTGATGCGCCTGCCAGAGGCCTTGGCTCAGCTGCTGTGGTGAGTGTGGAAACCACAGTGGCCTCTCTGTCCCTGTTCAAGTGCTGCCATGGAAACCTGCAGCGTCCTTTCACAAATGGCACTATTTTTCAGGTTCCTGATTGATAATGTATATAACTTTTTTTTTTTTTTTTTTTTTTTTTTTTAAATCCTAACCTAAAAATGTTTTTTTTTTGTTTCTTTTGTCACAGTAATTGTACAAATCAAATTCTAAAATCAAAAATGGGAAGGAAATATTTTAGAATTTGTAATGTTATAGGAGAAGAAATTCATAAAGGATCACTGAATAGTAGAATAATGGCTTATATAAAAGCGCGCGCGCACACGCACGCACACACGCTTTAAAGATGTGGAGCTGTGGTGTCAAAAGCTCGGAGTCATGTAGTCCTTTTTTTCTTTTGTTAATTCAAGCTTGACGTAAGTGATTCTGGCAGCTCCAGTAAGGGTTCTGATACAGTTCTGTGTTGCAGTAGAACTCTGCTTGCACTTCAGGACTGTATTCATATGGTTCTCAATTCAGAAACTAGTGTAGGTACAGAATGTTATGCAGATGTTCTAAATGAACTTGCTTGTTGCCCAACTGCAGAGAACCATGAATTTATGACAGTCAGTATAAACAAAGACAGCACAAAACCCTCAAACCACTTAATTTACCACTTTTTCCAAATAGTATACATGAACCCTGGCAAGGATTGAGCTAAGTGTGCTTTTCAAGATTGTCTTACCTGCTTTGGTGGAAACTGTCAAATGTGGGTGAAAGGGCAGAGATACAATCTAACCCTAACATTAACCCTAACTCTAACACTAAGTACAATCTAACACTAGCTACAATCTAACATTAACTCTAACTCTAGCCACAATCTAACCTCAACTCTTACTACAATCTGATCCAAAATTCTAATGCTCGCTTTAATCTTAATACCACCTACAATTAAAAAACAAAACAAAAAAACATTCTGATTAGGGGAGAAAAATTATGGATACCAGATTATTTGTATGTGGTTTACACAGTTTTAATGTTTTCTGCTTACTGAAATTATACATGGATGAATTAGCAACTGTGATTCTGTAGGCAGTGTGAATACTGCAACTAATGAATGGATGTACAACAGCAGGGGGAGAAAGAGAACTTTAGTGCAAGAATCTAGGAGACAAACACCAGAGGCATTTAGTAGTGAACTAATGTTTGGTAGTGAAGTAGTGTTTAGTAGCAAAGTAATGTTTAGTGCAGTAGTGTTTAGTAGTGAAGTTAGGGTTGTCCATCCATGTGTGGCGGAGTTCTAGCACCCCAGGGCTGGAGAGGTAACAAGAGTTCTAGCACCCCAGCAAGGTAACAAGCTGCAGCAAGTCAAGATGATGCAAACCAGCTACAGAAGCCAGTAGAGCGAGAGAGTGAAGTCTGATCGGAGCAGAAGGTAGAGAGAGTGAAGTCTGATCGGAGCAGAAGGTAGAGAGAGTGAACCACAGTGTGGTGACATTTACCACAAATGAAGTATTCAGTGGTCCAGGTCAGAATGTGACGGGAGTGGCCTGATTAGAGGAGTGGTGAAGATGCAGGAAGAAGGAACAGTAGGAATGTCGAAGGATAAAAAGGAAAGAGGATGAAGGGAATAGGGGATGGACTGGGCTGAGATGAAGGGAATAGGGGATGGACTGGGCTGAGCATTACAGCTCTGATGAGAGAGGGAGCAGGTAAAGGATTGGGACAAGAGCAGAGTGAGTGAGAAGGATAAAGGAGAGAATTAATGAGCCACATATATATAAAATATATAAATGTTTATGTAAATATGGATTAAAAGATGCCACCAATGGAAAAACTATTGCACAATTCGCCAGCCATAAAATTATTGAATTGTTTGTTGTGTTTTTGTGTTCATGGCTCTGACTGATGCTTCACTATGAGCCGTTATGTGATCAGCTTTGGTCTGAAGTTCGTAATCTCATAGCAGGACCTAAAACTGTAGCTCAGTTTCATGAATCTAATTCATAACCAATTCATCTTCGTTTTCTGTACACATCACAAGGCTTAGCTAGTTAAACCAGTTTGCCATCTGGTGGCCATTTTAAAATGGATCAGGTGGTAGGGTCACATTACCATAACTGATGTTGCCATTGAACAAGGTGTCTGCTTGCTGGCATGGCATCAACACTGACCCAGTCTGAGTTCCCATGTGTGTTTGATACAGGGCCATCACCCCTGAATTCCCATGTGTGTTTTGATACTGAGCTCCACATCATTCTGTCCAAGCTGTGCTTGCTCAGTTCAAGATGGCTGCCACATGTCTAATAAGGTAAAGATGAGGTTAGTGGATGGAATCACTTCCAGTACATCAGCCAGAGTGTCTGAAAGAGTTGCACCAGCCCTTCCTCCCTCTCCAGTAGTCATGGTTGCACCAGCTCTTCCTGCTTCTCCAGTCGTCATGGTTGCACCATCCCTTCCTGCCTCTCCAGTAGTCATGGTTGCACCAGCCAAACTCTTGTTTGTTTACTGCAATTGCATCATAGTGGAGTGTCCTGGAATACTGGTTTCGTATGACCTCACTAAGCATAAGGCTGTAAATAAATGAATTCTCATGCTGAGAAGTTTTTCACTTGCGCTGGGTAGCTGTGTGTGCTGTGCCCGTTGTTTCACTGAGTTTACAGTGTAAATGTTGCTTATGGATGAGCACACACACACTGAAGCATCCCTGCTGTGGCTTAGAATGATGCTACCAAAGACCAAATGAGTACTAAATGCTGAATTGTGTTTTGGATTTCCAGTCAGACAGTGGTGTTCAGTGGTGGCATGTGTATAAAGCATATATGTGTGTGTGTGTTTATATATATATATATAATATATATTATAATAGAGATAGTTAAAATTTTAGTAGTGATGTGCATGAGGTTTTAAGAACAACAGGGCGTTGTGGACAGAAATTCTTCATCAAACAGACCTCTTTCATCAGCTGTGCAAGCAAAGTACTAAAACATTATATTTTTATATATGAAGCACTCTGGAAAACTTGTGCACTACACTGCAATTTATACTACCTCTGTATACACACACACACACACACTCACACACACTCTTAACCATTCTTCATGGCTGCTCGAATACATTGAGGTTCTTGTGTTTGAATCACTAGACTGATAGAGTTACACCAACATTCCTAACTTCAGCCCAGATTTCCACACCATTCACACTCCTCCTCCTCCTCCTCCTCCCTCTGTGCTGCACTACTGTTTTTGTTTTAATAAAGTTTTAAAATTGCTCTTCATCCAGATAACAGTGTTTACCAGTTCACTTATAGCAGACATCATCTGGTACTACACAAATGTACCGCTGCACCTCATCTGCATCACTATGCACATTTATTCCATGCTATTACTGATCTGACGTAGTGGCGACATGCACAAGAGAATGGAAGTGTGCTGGGTAAACAGCCTGGTGCTGTACCACAGAGAATATCATGCTCTGAGACATGTCCATCTATACTTACAAAATACTGTATTCCAGATAAATATATAGAAAACCAATTAAACATATGGCTGGTATAGTTGGGAGTGAATACTTAGTATGACATACTGTACTTGCACAAATAACATTGTGTGTTTACCAAGCACTTACTTGTTCTAGTTGTAGATTTACCTGTTCTCTAAAAACAGAGCTTTGCACGTACACACACTATATTGCCAAAAGTATTCGCTCACCCATCCAAATAACTGTGCATCAGTGCACAAAGCAAGGTCCATAAAGACATGGATGGCAGTCTGGTGTGGATGAACTTGAATGGCCTGAACAGAGTCCTGACCTCAACCCAGTAGAGCACCTTTGGGATGAATTAGAGCGGAGACTGAGAGCCAGGCCTAATCGTCCAACGTCAGTATGTGACCTCACAAATGCGCTTCTGGAAGAATGGTCAAAAATCCCCATAAACACACTCCTAAACCTTGTGGACAGCCTTCCCACAAGCTGTTCTAGCTGCAAAGGGTGGACCAACGTCATATTGAACGCTATAGATTAGTAATGGGATAGTGTATTTATCTCTCTGCTGAGGAAGCAGAAAAAGTTCCCTTTAACTCCTATCCACACAGACTTGTGCAGCAGTTCAACAATCTTCCATTAGTTAATAAAGATCATCGGTAGTATAAAAGTGTATAGCTGAACTCCATATCAGATAAAGAGAGTGGGGAAAAGTAGGTGGTGTAGTTTGGGTTGGAGCTCAGATACACCATGGCTGCCTCTCTTCTGACTTTAGTCATTTATATTTGTCTCAAATACCCCATTGTCTTTCTTCCCTAATTAGAACAAGAGAGTAACTCTCAGGAGGGACACAGCAGCCATTATGATGTCACACTTTATCAACCAATGAACCACAGGAACATTTCTGGGATGCTTACATTAGTTAAATTCCTCTATGCTCAACTCATTTATTTTTGGCTTTTAGCATTTACTTTAGCTCAGAGATAAGACTAAAGATAAGACTAATGGACTTTAGTTCAGGAAAAGGTTAATTGTGAAAGACTCGATTGCTATAAACGTCTGCTACTCTGGGCTGTTTGTTTGAGGGGTAACCTAGGGAGGCTGCATTAAGTGAATATACTTCAGTATTATAACAGGACTACTGCATTAAGTATTTCAGTACTTCAATATTATAACAGGACTACTGCATTAAGGGAATATACTTCAGTATTATAATAGGACTACTGCCTTAAGGGAATACTTCAGTATTATAACAGGACTTCTGTAGGTCTTTTGGCCATAGCTTCTTTGTAACCGGTTCTGGATTCACAGTTGTCCAAAATTGGAAAATCCCTCTTTTAGGTAGATCAGACACTAGTCATCATGTGAATAGGTGTTCTGGTATTCAGGTGTTCTTACTCTGCTTTTATGCATGTGTGCAATGCATAGCAAACTTGCAGGCATACAACTTAAACTAAGTAATTTAAGTATATGTACAATTTAAAAAGATCTTATTGATTTAATGAAGTATAAGTGTAATTTCACAGATCTTATTCATATGAAATCCAAAGAACATAATGTTTTGAACACAAATATAAAGAGCTAACATGAATGGGGCTGTTTTATAAATATGATGCAGCAATAAATATGATGCAGGCTTATGGACACACACACACACATCTATATGTATGAGGAAGATTAGAGACACACACACACACACACATCTATATGTATGAGGAAGATTATAGACACACACACACACACACACACACATCTAAATGTATGAGGAAGATTCCAGGGAGTAGTGTCATGTAGTCAGATGTGGAGCTACAGAGTTGGTAAAAAAAATTCCTTGAACTTTATAACTCCATGGAATAAATGTTATGATTTAAACTGTGTCTTAAATCTACTTTTTCTAACATAAACTGGTTTCACCTTCTAGGAACACTTTAGAAATATTTTGCTTGCACAGCTGTTTGAAAATGCCCTGCTTCTGTGTAAACCTTGAAATCTTTACTGGCCCCCTTCTTCTCTCAGATAGTGTGCATTTAAAAAGTAGTGAAGTAAACAAGGTTTACAAATAAATGCAACAGTGCAAAACAGTTTACTGCATTTTTAAATAAAATATCTCTCCTGTTCTACTACAGTACACTGTGGTTAGTCATCTATATAACTGAACCTGTTGGATTAGAGGTTCCTTATTAAAGTGAATTCTTTTAAGCAACTGCTCCTCAATTCCTGCTTCATATATTTAATTTCAGCAGGAATTGACTGAAGGATTTTACTTGACTGTGGATGTCCTACTGCTTTAGGTGACTTGTTTATTGCAATTCTGCAATTATTTCAATTATTGCAATTGAAAAAGCGATTTGATAGCATTTGTTACATTTTTATTGTAAAAACATATATATATTTATAAAAAGCCATGCAGATTTTAATGATGGGTACTTCAACATTCTGACTGTACCGGACCAGTCATGATTTGAGCTGTTGGCTTTTGTCACACAGTACCACCAAGTCCTCATCTCGTCTTGTTTTCATTGGGTGGTAAAAGGCACTTGGAACGTTATTGGCTGGACGTGTTTTCTTAGATGTACATTATGAGATTTTAGGTCACTTTGTTAGTCAGGAGGAAAGTCTATGCAGTGAATATGCAGGAGAACTACATGAACTTAGTATCTACATGACCTTAGGATCTTAGTTATGTTAGCCCAGTATGTTTGGTTAATGTGCTAAATGAACCACTGGATCTTAGTTCTGTTAGCCCAATATGTTTGGATAATGTGCTAAATGACTATGCTGGTTGGAAACAATAAGATTCCAGACCACTCAGTTCTACAGTGAAACTGTAAGAGATCCAGATGTGTGTGGAAATACAGATTGTTGGAATGGGTTTCCAGATGTCCTTGTGGGACTTATGATGGATAGAAGCAAGTTTGTCTTTCTTGCTGTTCTTTGACTATTTTCTTGAAAGATGTTACTTTGTATTTTAATTAGCAATCCTCTTTGTACGAGCTCATGGTTTTAAACATATGGACAAGCTTTCAGGTCAAATATTTTTTGCAGTTGAATTTGCAGGTCAGACATACACTCAGCTGGCTGTGGTTTCAGCTCAAGCTGGAGCTGTTTGCCTCTCTCACAACCACACTGTGTGGTCTTAGCTCCTAACCATGCACTCTGGTAGCCTCTGACACTACAGGGCTTTTAGCAGCTGTTGCTCAATGTGTAGTAATTTAGATCCGGTGATAATTACAGACTGATCGATCACGTCCTTAATAGTTTAAGAAACACCTCATCCAGTCTTTCTCACAGTCGTTCACCAGGAAAAGAGCCTTTGGATTTGCCTTACATATGTAAGGACATTAAAAATCCCCAGGACCTGTGGATCTGGCTTCACTTAGAACTGGCTGTACACTGTACATTAGTGACTGTACATTGTGCACTAGTGGCTGTACACTGTATATTAGTGGCTGTGCACTAGTAGTCAGTAGTGCACAGAGTGCAAACAGAAGTGTGACTTGCTGGTATTGCTTAGTAAGGCGATGGCACTCACGTCCTGATTATGTAAATGTAATGAAGTGTCTGAACCCCATATCAGACATTCTGTCATGTGTTATATACTGCTGATCCACTGGAGGATATTACAGACTGGTTCAGATTACACACTGATACTAGGTTGGGTTCAGATTACACACTGATACTGGTGTGAGTTCAAATTATACACTGATACTGGGGTGGGTTCAGATTACTCACTGATACTGGGTTAGGTTCAGATTACTCACTGATACTGGGGTGAGTTCAGATTATTCACTGATACTGGGGTGAGTTCAGATTACTCACTGATACTGGGGTGGGTTCAGATTACTCACTGATTAGCAGTCTAGAGTGCAAATGTCTTCCCTAGGAGCTCAGTACATTGACTAATTTAGATAGTAATGATTACTACATTAGATACCCTACTGTGTCAGTAATGGACAGCATCATGAATAAAAGTAAATGACCTGTAGCAATGTGGTTATCATGGTATGGTTATGCATGTAGCACACAGGCTGCCATGGTGTAACATTTTATTTACTTTTATAATATACATTTAAAAACAACATCAGATGACCAAAGTGCTGTATAGTCTACAACCATAATCTTAGGAATAAGGCAAATGACCCTTTAAACTAATAACAAAGAACAGGATTTTAACAAATAAACAAGAATGCTAATAAAAGAAAAGCAACTCTCATAGTTAAAAAGCCAAGCAATAGAATTGGGGGAAAAGGAGGAGATTTAAAAACCGATGGGGGCCAGGATAACACATAAAGAGAGCTCATCCCAGAGTTTGGGATCCATCACTGAAAAAGTTGGATCACCTTTGTGGTCCAACAGGAGATGGCCAGTGGGTCTGAGTGAACTGGTGTAATATCACAGACTGGAAACAGATGCTTGCAAATATGACCAAATGAGTCAGTTTTATTCACAAGAGGCTAATCCAGGACTGTAAGTTAAAGAACAGTCAGCAGAGTGAGTGCAGACAAAACACTGGAGGTAGGCAAGGGCAGAAACAAGAGAACTGTCCAAAACATACTAACCTAGGGTTCAGTCCAAACAAGTGAACAAACCAGAGGGAGAAAAGGCAGCGGCAGAAACAAAAACTGAATAAGAGGACGGTAACCAGGAGGACAGGAATAGAGAACACTTGGTGTGCATGAGCTAATGAATGGATCAAACATACCAATTAGATTGAGGTGTGATTGGTGGAGCTCGATGGAGTAACAGATGGGCTGCTAGCTGGTGTACACTGAGAAACATCTTCAGGGTTACGGAGCATTACAGTAGGGAGTTGATAGGTCAGAAAGATTGGTTGGAGCTGGGCCATTTGAAGATTTATAAACAAATAATAAAACCTTGAATTCAGTCCTAAAACTCAAAGAAAGCCAGTGAAGGGAAGTCAGTATGGGGGAGATATGCTTATGCTTGGGAGCTCCTGTCAGAAGACAAGCTGCAGATGTGAGAGGGAGGCCTGACCAAACCCAACATAAAGGGCAATCATCAAGTCATAAATAAATAAAAGCATGAATAACCCTCTAATTATAATTAAATGATTAAAAAGATTTATCAAAAGATAAACGCTTCAGTTGAGAAAAGCTGGATTTGATTTACTGAGTTTACATGTTTGTCCCGTTAAAATTACTGTCCATTATCACACCCAGATTTTTTATGGCTGGTGTTACAAAAACTTTTATGGAAGACAGATCTATTGACGGGCACCACAGGCACTCCTGGTGCCAAGAATTAGGATTTCAGTTGTTATTGGTTTTTTTTTTTCCTTTTCTTTTTTTTTTTCTTTTCAAAAAGAACAATGATTAAGCCATACAAGCTTTTATGACCTCAAATCAGTTCAATAATGGTTTTAGGGAATTTGTTTATTTCTGTTTCAGATAAATGTGAGTTGCATTTGCATAACAATGGACATAATTGCTGTGTTTTGTAAGGGTGGACTCTAGAGGAAGCATATAAGGAGAAAATAAGATAGCCCTGAGAATGGAACCCTGAGGGACTCCCCTGGAAAGTGACATTGGGGAGGATGGAAAGCTTCTATCAGTCAAATAAGCTGCTGATCCACTCCAGAGCAACACCTTTAACACCAACAGAGTGAGGGATGAGGATGCTGTGGCTTACTCTGTCACATGCAGCTGTAAGGTCTAAAAGGATAAGAATAACATTGAACCTTAAACAGGTCATTTAGACATAGGGGGTAGGGCAGGTAATGAGAGTCTGGAGAGAGTTCTGTTCTTAGCCAGCAGCAACACAGGAATTGGATCTCATGATTGGCTAATGTAATCTCTACACGTACTCCATCTCTGTGTGTGTTGCATTATTGCTGGGAATCTCCCATATTTCTGACATTGCTACTGTACTGTAATAATTGAATTCTACAGACCTCTTCAGGTAAGAAACAAAGCTTATTAGTAAATAGCTGGTTTGACACCATTCACAGTCGAGTGGAACAGAGTCATTGTGCACAGACGAGGTGAAGACAAAGCTTTGTGAAACTGGAAGGAGGGAAAAGAAACAGGCATAGTGAGAAATGATCCGACATACTGTTTATGATCCCTGAAGGACACTGAGCATGGGACAGACGTCCATGTCTCTCATGCTGGCTCTGTGGGAGACTGAAGCATCTTGTAAAAAGTTCCCATGTCAAAAGAAGAAAAAAAAAAACTCATTGACTGGAAGATGACATCGTAGTACCACAATACTGGGATTTTGAGTGGTCCGAGTCAATCTCTTTTGATTTTTCAATCTCACATTTTCCTTCTTCAAGAAGAAACTGAAGTCCGAACCCACCTGAAACATACACAGACTGAAACAAACCCTAAAGTCTTGACAGAAAACCTCAAAGGAAGACCTCAGCAATTTAGTGATAACGACTCTAGTGTTGAGGCAGTTTAGTGTTGCTGGGTCTAGTGTTGAAGCAGTTTAGTGTTGCTGGGTCTAGTGTTGAAGCAGTTTAGTGTTGCTGGGTCTAGTGTTGAGGGAGTTTTCCTGCTGAAGTACCTATATTGGATTCAGAGCAAAACACTATTATTTCCACATATTTTAGTTTTAGAAGCAAAAAAAGTTCCAATTTTTGTTGTCCATTAAATTGGAATAAGTTGCTTGTGGCAATACAAAAAAGGACATGAAAAGAACAAAAAACATTTGATACTTTCAGTTTCACTTAACAAAAAGATGCAAACACCATGAAGAATCCTTCTCTTACTTCCCTGTTGAGGTGAACTCTAGTGTGGCGCTTCGTTCTCGATCATTATTTATGGGGAAGGTCTTTCTGTTGAGCCATGTGGCAGCGGCAATCAGTGGCAGCTTCATCTCTTCTATTCTGCACACTTAAGAGTCAAACTTGTTACTGTATAGCAGCCAAATCCTAGGAATGTG
Source organism: Sternarchorhynchus goeldii (assembly GCA_028565775.1). NCBI lineage: Eukaryota > Metazoa > Chordata > Actinopteri > Gymnotiformes > Apteronotidae > Sternarchorhynchus > Sternarchorhynchus goeldii. Next base: position 18,006,298 of record JAOXYF010000004.1, read on the forward strand.
CTAAATGGACACATTTCTAGATATACGCTAAGCCAGGACAAACGTTTCAAGAGGTGATGGGATGTAGTCTGCCAGGACTGTAAGAGCTCAGTGTTAGGCTTAGAGATGGAACAGAAATGCTATCTGGGTAGGAGCTGAAATAGATTTTTGTGGCAAACACAGCCGTAACTGCTTCAACCCTCACAGTTCCCTTTTACATGAAGAAGAAGTTGAAACATGTAACATGGGCCTAGTGAAAGGCAGTCTGGTGCTTTAGTCATCTGGACTAGTGATTAGCTCAAGTAGTAGAGATGTACTATGTAGTTTAATAGAAGGGTTAACTCTGTAAACATCATTACAAACTTTCCTGAGTCTTCAGCATTAAGGTGAATGTTAAATGGCAAAAAAATGAAATGATTTCAAAGCAAATTTGACACCCATATTTAAATGAAATGGTTCTGTCCAATGCCACACTGTTTTCATGTGATACTCTATGACAACCAAAATCTCAAAGTTTGCAGAATATGTTGATGAATATAAATGAAAATGTTCTGTTTTTGTGTGTTTTCTCCATCAAAAAGAGTCTCTACATTTGCATTGCAAAAAGTTTGAATACATACACCTTCCTGGGAAAAAATATTGACCAAGCTCAAAATTGCCTGGAAAATGAATACAAACTAAAACCACCATGTGCTCATCACTGTTCAGTGATGCAGTCAACTGGAAGAAAGCCAAAATCATGAAAATATTGAAATGTTCAAATTAGCATTTGTGGATGTTCAAAACATTCCAGTTATTTGCTGTTGAGACCACTAAAAGCTTAATATTATGAAATTTGAGGTTTGGCCCATTTTTTGCCCAGAAGTGTATATTCTTGTGACCTAGTTATTATTTAGAAACTGAATTATTCTAATAATATTACAAATAAAGTTTTAATTTTGAATTCCCTCATACTTCCATATTCATGTCACCCATATAGCCTGAGCTAATTACCAGATCATCTTAACTGTGCTGTTCTGACTCCCCTGTCTCATCTGAACTGTTCTGACTCCCCTGTCTCATCTTAACTGTGCTGTTCTGACTCCCCTGTCTCATCTTAACTTTGCTGTCCTGACTCCCCTGTCTCATCTGAACTGTTCTGACTCCCCTGTCTCATCTTAACAGTGCTGTTCTGTCTCCTGTCTCATCTGAACTGTGCTGTTCTGACTCTGTCTCATCTTAATTCCTGCTCACTTTTTCTTTGCATCAAGACTATCACCTACTATTAACCCTAATCCTAACTCTGGAACATGGGATTGATCACTACAAACAAGTCTGGTTTGAAGAGGGCACTGGTAGTTGCTAACATACACACATGGAACCCTGATCACTTGATAACCTTTTCAGTCTATTTCTTACTTCCTGAATATTCCAGGCCATCCACTCTCATCCAGCTGCCCCTGAGTGAGGAAAGCTCTTTAGATGGTCCGTTCATGTTGGATTTCTAAAAAGGAACCCATAATACTGTTTATTTCCATGAATAAACGAGAAGAATTTTGTGGTGGACGGCCAGCCAGATAGCAAGGATCCTTTGTTTCCTTTCACTTCTAATATAATAAGAGAAAGATTAATTCATGGCAAAGTTCTTTAATGTTGAAACAAACCTTTGGATACCTCAGTGTTGACACAAAGACTCAAATGTTTAGAAGTTCTTGACAGCCTTTTATCTAGAGCTTTTGATGCCAAGTTCTCTATATTTACATCTTTTTGAAAAACTCCATGCATTGAAGAAGCTTTTAGTTGGTGAAAGGTGGAGCAGTAATCCTGAAGACATGTTTATAAAACTGATACATTATCTCAGAATGTATTGTTAAATACAGTCACCATAGAGTCTTCATAATGGCTGAGCTCTAGTGAGTCTGAAGCAGCTTTTAAAAGTGAAAAGGGATGTGTAGACCTTAACCAGAGCCTCTGCATTTCTTATGGTCTGGAGAGTGAGCTTCAGAAACAGGCACTCAGCCAATTGCATAAAGCCTGGCAAATGGGAAACATCTCATTTCATGGGTATCACTTTAGAATAGTGCCTCCCTCCTGGAGGGATTTAATTGATAAAAAATCATACCTTAATCATCATACGGAACTTGACATGGCTTTATAGTTTATGATGTTATGTACTGGCCTTGTAGTTTACGATGTTATGTACTGGCCTTGTAGTTTATGATGTCATGTACTGACCTTATAGTTTATGATGTCATGTACTCGACTTATAGTTTATGATGTCATGTACTCGACTTATAGTTTATGATGTCATGTATAGGCTTTATAGTTTATGATGTCATGTACTCGACTTATAGTTTATGATGTCATGTACTGGCTTTATAGTTCATGATGTCATGTACTGGCCTTATAGTTTATGATGTTATTTGGATGAATCACAATGTGAAACTGAAAAAGTTTCCAAACATTTTGGCTAGGGGAAGACTCCAGGAAAAGAGGAATGTTGGGCTGAAAATGCATTGGCTATGTGTAGAGAACGTGCTTGATGGCTGTGTGTTTTCCTTTGGTCTGAAGCTCTGGGAGTACTGTAGTCCTGCATGTCTATAGGTTATGGTTATCAGGACTGATGCAACGATTTAGAGGACATCTAAACCCTTGGGTTAGATATAATAAAGTGTAGATCACATAATCTATAATCATAAAATCATTGTCATTAAAAAAAAGAAAATGCAGCAAATAAAAAACACAAAGGGATTTAAAAGTAACCTGTCAAGTGTCCTGATTTATTTCAACTTGAGGATTCTGAATCTCTCATTTCTGTGTCCTTTGTAAGAGAATGTAATGGTTTTTATTGATCTATTAATGCTGGTACTATTGGCTTCATGTATCAAAACTGTTTTTCTCTCTCTCTATCTCTCTATATGGCCTAAGAAATGTAAAATAAGCTTTTGAATGAAAAAGAGGTGATATTAATATGCATATCAGTGTGGAGATATCCATTAACTAATTTCAAATACATGTTACTTTAAATATCTAGTGGGGCTTTGATTGCTTATATGGCACTGTATACTCAAGAACAACAGAAATGTCATGATAAAAAGGAAAAAAGGTCAGGGTCAGGGTCAGGGTCCTGAAACAGTCCATTAACAGATGGATCTAAAAGCCAGAAATATCTGCCTGAATGTCCATTTAGGAACGCATTTCCTTGCTTCTTAACAGTATGATGTTGAACATTATAAACGGCTATACTAAGCACTTTATTACAGACAAAACCACAGTCTCATTACATTAACCACAACTGCACTCTTACTAGGGTACAGACCAACTCCTTCTGTCTGGCATCAGTTCAGATCACATGGACTCCACTTCTGTTCACTCCTGTTATGCTGATGCAGGGTGAGCTTCAGCCATTCATACTGGACTCCAAGATCCTCATCGTCTTTCCTCACAATGTAGGTCAGTGTTGCAAATTCTCATTATCACCAGCTGTGTGTGTGTGTGTGTGTGTGTGTGTGTGAGAGAGAGAGAGAGAGAGAAACAGAAACTGGAGCTTTAAAGTCCCAGTAATGTATTATTGCATCTGACAGCCCAATTGTAAGTACTGAGGCAACACATTCTTTCAGCAGTAATGCAGTGATTTGCAAAATATACACAAATAAAGTGCAGCCTAACCCAGAAAGCCTGCGTGCTGCACACAGACTGTATGTTAGCTATATGACAGATACCATTGCTGCGTTCAGTTTTTATATCATCTTAAACTTGAACATAATTGTATATGCTAATAGGAAACAGCAAATTTTACGTAAGAAAGTTTTACTCCCTCTTAGAACAAAGAACAAATAAAAACAAACCATTTAGTGGTCAGTTCCTCTGCTTTGTATCAGAATAAATAATAATGATGGTCGAAATCTGACAAATAAAAAAACACCCAAGTGAGCTTTAACTGTAAGGAGTTCAGAGGAGCTCAGATTTACACCAGATGGCACATTGTGAGCAAAACGGTCCTCTGCTAATGGCTGTAATATTTTACCCCATATTTTACCCTGTTCCTGTATACACTCTGTGTTACACCGTGTGTTCCTGTGTACACCCTGTGTTCCCGTACAAACCCTGTGTTCCTGTATACACTCTGTGTTACACCCTGTGTTTCTGTGTACACCCTGTGTTCCTGTATACACTCTGTGTTACACCCTGTGTTTCTGTGTACACCCTGTGTTCCTGTATACACTCTGTGTTACACCCTGTGTTTCTGTGTACACCCTGTGTTCCTGTATACACTCTGTG
>JAOXYF010000004.1:18016002-18026310 GCA_028565775.1 Sternarchorhynchus goeldii
ACCATGTGATCTAAACCATGTGGTCCAAATGTGATTGAAACCACATGGTTTAAACCATGTGATCTAAACATGTGATTGTATACCCAACTGGGTGTGCTCTCTTTTTCACATTAAGCAGCAAATTTTAGATGGACAAATTTGTCAGATTAATTTCTAATATCTGACTTGTACTTGTGATCAGGGACTGTCTATCACCCTCAACCAAAAGAAAGTTTGTGTCATTCCTCAGTTTGTTTGTATGGTGCAGTTTGTATGGTTCATTCTGAGCATTTGTAGCTGAGCCTTGGTTTTGACAGACCTAACTCATAAAGACCAACCACAGAAGCTCAGCTGGACCCAAGTGTGGAAGGCAGCATTCTAGGATTTCAAAGTTTGTCTTTATCAGGAACCGGCCCTGCAGAGTCCTACATTCGAGCTCTCCTTCACAGTGTCTGATCTACTTGTACCAGTACAACACACACTAACACACCACCACCACTGTGTCAGTGTCACTACAGTGCAACAGTGTTCCATTCAAGTGGAACACTTGAATGTTCCACTACCCAAGTAACACCTGCTCTTTGGTAGTCTGGGCAAGGGGGGTTAGGGGCAACCTGGCCACTGAAGCACAGAGTGAAAAGGGGTTAAGAAAGTATGCAGAAAAACAGATGAACTTCAGACTGTAATTGTAGAACTACGTAGTGCTTCTGAATGCAAAGTGGAGGTGATAAAATAGACAGTGAGTGTACATCCAAGGAGGTGTTCCTAATGAAGTGATTGGTATGAAGTGATTGGACATGAATTGTATTCACTGAGGAGCATGTATCTAGGTTGTTGGTTCAAACCCCACCTCTGTCAAGTTGCCACTGTTGGGCCCCTGAGCAAAGCCCTTAACCCTCAACTGCTCAAGATGTATTCTGTCACAATTGTAAGTCGCTTTGGATAAAAGCGTCAGCCAAATGCCGTAAATGTAAATGTAAATCTATCGGGGAGCTGGTTGGATTAGTTCACATGAACTAAAGGCAGGGATATCTGAGCAGCTCATACTGCATTTTCGATCAAATACAAAATTAGTAAAATAAATAAATAACACTTCAAACTAATATAAAGAACACACCAGTTGTGTTGTATTTTCTGGCAGGTAGATAAGACAGTTCTTAAAATTACTACACAGCTTAAGGACTAATAGATGTCGTGTCTGTCTGAGGTGGTTTTACTGCTTCAGATTTATTCTGCCACAGAGCGTCAAGCATGGATAAAGAGATGAAGGGATGAAGGGATAAAGAGATGAAGGGATGAAGGGATAAAGAGATGAAGGGAAGAAGGGATGAAGGGATGAAGGGATGAAGAGATGAAGGGATGAAGGGATAAAGAGATGAAGGGATGAAGGGATGAAGGGATAAAGAGATGAAGGGATGAAGGGATAAAGAGATGAAGGGAAGAAGGGATGAAGGGATAAAGGGATGAAGAGATGAAGGGATGAAGGGATAAAGAGATGAAGGGATGAAGGGAAGAAGGGATGAAGGGATGAAGGGATGAAGGGATGAATGGATAAAGAGATGAAGGGATGAAGGGATGAAGGGATGAAGAGATGAAGGGATGAATGGATAAAGAGATGAAGGGATGAAGGGATAAAGAGATGAAGGGATGAAGAGATGAAGGGATGAAGAGATGAAGGGATAAAGAGATGAAGGGATGAAGGGTTTCTCCAACATAGCAGTTTTTGCCTCTTGCAGTTAAGGTATGGAAGAGGTTTTCAGTCTAGATAAACAATTGGAAAATATGACATCAGCAAAGAACTTAATGCCAACATCGAAATCTTATCTTCATGCATTTTTTTTGTTTTGGCCTTAGATTTTTGGTTGTGGCCAGTCGTCTCCAGTTCCCGTTCTTTCTGCTGATGGCTGTTATACCCGTGGGACTATTAAGTGCAGACCCCCTCCTTACTCTTACTGGAGCCACCCAGGAGGATGGTGATTTACATCTGCACACTGTGCAGAGTTACAGTTAATGTGCTCCCTCAGGATGTGATTGCTCACTTCATCACCACGTTTGGCAGCGGCACACAGGCTAACCCTGTTTGAACCCACTGTTTACTGTGCTTAATGCAATCAGCCCTGGCTAATTCAGCTGAGTGTCTGCGTCACAACAGACTTACTAATGGGGCGCATTGCTACTGTATGTAAGCTGGAAAACTGCTCAGCTTCATGTTCAAATTTGAATCAGCTGTTGTGTTTTTCTCTGTTTCTCTTTGTGTCAGTTTCATTCTTTCTTTCTCTTTCTCACTATTACAGTTTATTTCTCTTTTACACTCATGATTTTTAAAGCCTTAGAGTATATATACAGTTTATATATATATATAGTCTTACTGTGATGTATGTACAAGAGACACTATATACTGTGCTGTATATAGTGTATATATACATTTCAAAATACGTTATTTTCCAACAAAGCCATTTGGTAATGTTCCATCTGTCAACAGAACAGAAAGTTCAATCTAACAAGGTGTTGAAGTGAAGTTTGCTTTCTCTTTTACTCTGTATGTCATACTCCATACTGAGAACATCTCACTCATACAAGAATGTAAGGCTTCTGAAAGCAGTTCCTGTTTTTGTTATTTTATGACTCCATTGTAAACATTTGTCACAGACACCATGGTGGCTTCTGGGAATTGGTAGCTGCTGTGTCTCCATGCCTGAAATAAAACAGAACATCAGAAACAAGTGTGTTCCCCTACCCAAAGAGTGCAAGTGTGTTCCCTTACCCAAAGAGCGCAAGTGTGTTCCCTTACCCAAAGAGCGCAAGTGTGTTCCCCTACCCAATGAGTGCGTGTGTTCCCCTACCCAAAGAGCGCAAGTGTGTTCCCTTACCCAAAGAGCGCAAGTGTCCTTCTTATGTGCAATTGTTTTTTTTTTTTTAATATTGCAGTAAATGCTGAAATACAGCTGTATATGGAATAAAATCTCTATAAAAAGTTTTTAAATACTGTTTAGCATGGAACTCGACCAGAATAACTATGACAGCTAAAAGAACTATGACATTTTGCCATTTTGTCTCCCAGATCACAGGCTGCTAGATTAAACATCAGACAAAAAGATCTTCAAAATTTGAGGAACAGATGTTGAACCCCTTTCATGTAATCTTCAACTGGTTTGTGGTAATCCTTAACTGGTTAGGTAGGCCTCCAGCTAAGCACTGCTCTTAGTGAAGTTGATCATAGAACACTTGCTAAGAGAATGACAAATCTATGCTAATATATTCCAATCTATTCTAATCTATTTTAATAACATGCCTCTTTCCATATAATATGGTGTAGATTCTGTTATTATGGAAAATTATTGATAGTGGGTAATCTGATCCTACAAGGTAATGGGAAACATATTCCTCAAGCATTGCATATTGTCACGGTGTCCGCCCTGGCCGCCTCCCCCGTCTCGTGTCTGTGTGGGTGTGTCTGTGTGGAGGTGTGTTCTGTTGTCGTGTTGAATGAATGAGCGTGTGTGTATGTTCGAGTGTGGTGGGCGTGGCACGTGAATAAGCTTGTTGTGTTTGTAATACGTTGCACCTGTGGTCTCGTCAGGGTGAGTGTTTAAGAGCGTGTATGTGTCACAACGTATTGTGGGTCTTTGAAGGTGTCGTGCACTTTGTCGTTGTCTGTGTAAAGACGTTGCCTTGAACGAAACCGAAAATAAATCGGTTTTCATATATATTTCACTCGTGAGTCCTGTCGGCTTTTTGCAACCCTCCGGGGCTCACTCGTCAAACACATAAATACATGACTATATAATACAGATGGCGCAGTACAGTCAAAGCTTTGCATTTAATTGTAAATTATATTCTCATTCTAAAATAATTATTGTTCTTTTTCCAAAGGATGTAGAGGCATTAAAAAGCACAGGATCCCTGTCTAATTCTGATATCTGATCATTCACAGTACAACTGTGTCATGTTGAGCACATTGAGCTCCTGTTTGCCTGTATTTCGCTATTGTGATGCACTTAATAAAGGTTTGACCTAATTTTCTTTTGATTATTTGAGGCTTTGTGGAGATGTTTTGTTAAGAGCTTCAGCATATGCTTTGTACAGGCAATCTTTTGGATTTCAAACCAATGGTTTGGGTGGGAATAATAGAGTAACTTCTCATTTACCAGTGGATGATGATCTCAGAGCTTCCTGCAATTAAGACAGAGGTTCTGATTACTGGAAATGTGGCTCTTAGGAATTATATACTTGTTTATTATGACTAATATAATTAATATCAGGACGTTTAAGAGTCAATTTTGATGACCTCAGCTGTAGGAACCCATTGAAAAATAGTGCAAAATAACACAGTATTATAATTATGTGATCTGATGAACAGCATCTTGGGTTATTTGTTGAAGCATGGCTAGCATCTGATATGCCTGACATTGCATTAGATTCATGCACTATCCTAGCTGAAGTGTTGTAACTCACTTAGAAAACTACATTTATTATACCTCTCTTCACAAAATATGAAAAATAGAACATAAATTGAACATGTAAGCTCTACATAGTCTTATAATAAAATAATGTTTACTAAACGTCCTACTTTCAGTCTGAAAAGGAAGAGATGCAGAATTTTGATAATTAATTAAAAGTCCCTGAGAGCACGAGGAAGAAACCTTGAGAGGAGCCGAGACTCAAGGGGGGTGGCCCATCCTCCTCTGACCAACACCAGGCAAAAGACTAACAGCAGTACAAACAGTAAAGAGCTAAATAAGTATTCTGTGTTTCTTTAAGTGTGATTATAGATAGTTTCATTCAATGACAATACAAGTCCTAGCTTGTATCTTTAGTTTGACCATCATGGTGATTTTAAACTGTCCACGTGGTTCATCCTCAGCAGCACCGAGTGATGTTCAGTTGGTGAGACTCTAAGCAGAAGAATGACATTAGGGTGGATCAGGCAAGTCTGGAGATCAGAAGGAGTCAGGAATCTGGAATATTGGATCATCATCTCCTGGTTCCTCAGATGCTTTGTAATCAGAAATATTCTTTCTCTCTGCCTGTGGTCCAAGTACAAGAAATTAGTAAAAAGAAATGACTTTGTATCCACTGCCTAATGTCCTCTATACATTTCTTACTAAACTCCTCTGAGACACCAATCTTTAGGACACATCACCTCCAGGACACATCACCTCCAGCCTTTATGTGTGTACAGGCATGCCTACAGCTCCCATAAACAAATGAAGCAGAAGGTGTCAGCTTCAGTACTATGAGGACAGGTGCAGGGTTCCTGCTGGAGGTATTTCTCTGCTTCAAAAGGATGGAGATCTCCAGTACTCCACGTTTCATAATTCTTAACGTAGTAGCATCATCATTAGTTTGTTACTATTGCATAATTATTGAAGGTCTTAGTACAGGAACATTTAGGCCTAGCCCATTCCTATTATACAGGAGGAAGAAGAGTATCATGTGCTTCCTCCAAGGCACATGCAGCCATACAAAGCCAACCTTTTCAAGCTGCAGCTCACTCAGTGTTAGGTGTAGTAATATACTCAGAGGACAGCACTGTCCGTCCTCTTCTGATGAATGAGCTCACACTCACCCGTGACTGGCCAGTGTTGCTGTGATTGACAGAGTAGACCTGTCACCTTGAAAGCACAGCCAGTGCTCTCATCTTAGGGGCCAAGGATGGCTGTGACATCACTGGGAATCAACCTCATAATCGGAGGATGATAGAGTGATAGAGCCCTACTTTGTGTTGCTATGGCATCAAGCTCTGGAACTCTTTATCTAAAACAAGGACACACTGTCATTGATGCCAGGCCCAAAGCTATTTAAGTGTGAATGGTGCCCCCTTGTGGCAAATAATATTAAATGTGAGTGAGTGAGTATGTGAGTGACTCACCAGCCATGTCTATGAGGTGCTTACATCTAAAAGAGTGATTCATACACTTATCACCTTCTAAAACGTTTTATATTTGACATGTACCACTCACAATTCCTGACATAAATTATTAATCTGCCTGTGGTCTACTGAATATTATAGTAATTGACCTTGATATCAGTGTTAGGGGTAAGTGAGTCCTCTTTTATGGGTATTTAAACAACCATTTCACCTGCCATGTCTGAAGCAACACGCTTTTACAATAAACTGTTGATAAACATGCTGAGCAAATGAGAAATCAAAAAGGTATTCATTTCTATTGTTGTCCATCAAATAAATCTGACATGACCTAAATATCTTGTAATAATCCTTAAGAAATGAGCGTATGACTTCATATGACTTCAGTGTCCACCTGTCCCTCTAGAAATAAAATAATATATATTCAGGTCTAGTGAAAATTGATCAAATTAAGCAAAAAAGGTCAGTGGAGTAAAAAAAAATAATTGGAGTAAATAAAAATGAGAAAAAAGTGACATTAATCTAGTGACATTAATCTAGTGACATTAATCTATCTTGTTATACAATTAACCTTATGAACCTTATAACCTTTTTATTTGATACTTTTGAAATTTAGATTGACAATCAAACTTGTAAATAATTAAATGATTACCCAAAGTAAAAGTTCTGTACTTCATAACTTCATCATTATAACCTGATTCTAACTTTCTTTTAATGCAGCTATGTATACACTTAACTGTTCTCCATGTCCTAAATGGTCATTATGGTTATGATCTCTGCAATAACACATTTTACAATTTGAATCCACAGTATTGCAGGCCAACTCAACCCTGAGACTTGTTTGTACTAACACAACTCAACCCTGAGACTTGTTTGTACTAACACAACTCAACCCAGAGACTTGTTTGTACTAACACAACTCAACCCAGAGACTTGTTTGTACTAACACAACTCAACCCGGAGACTTGTCTGGCCTAACACAACCCCACTACATAGAGTACAGACTTCCAAATGTATTCCAATTCATTACTTGATTATAAAGAGCATATATCAGCTTTGCTTCGTTTAGCTGTCAGAGTAATTTATGTTGAACGAAACTTACATGTTTACCCCATTGTTAAGATAGCAGTCAAATACTAAACAGTAGTTAATCTGCTACTAATACTAATAGTACTACAGTCTACTGAGTGTTATCAGCCAGGGAGGCAAGGAACCATCAGACTATAAATTACAATAAACTGAAGCCACATCACCATTGGAGGCTATAAAGGATCCTCACTGGGGGGGATTTTTATGGCATTTTCTTGGCACTTTGCTGTCTCATATGTGATTGATCATGTGGTGACCGTGTGGGAACCGCGTCGATTATAAAACACGAACAAAAGGGTTTTATGGTACTGTTTGTATTTTTCTATTGGCCAGTTAAACGTTCCCACTTCCTCATTTTTTCATATCTTGCCTTAAGCATTGATTTTCTTGTAATCATTTTATTCCATATTTTGTGAGTGTTAATGCATTGCTTCATCTTTGTTTGACCTCTGGTGAAATGAGTCATAGTTGTAAATGCCTGAAGTTTATGCCATAGCTCTGTTTGCTACCTAGTAAATGCATGTGAACCACAAATAAAGGATACAAGAATTCTTTGAGATTCTGTTGTTAATGGCCTATAAAGATTCTAACAGAAACAATATTCCCATCTGAATGGTCACTGTGTACTCTAGCTAAGTCTGTAGGGCACCAGTCCTGTATATATATCATATAATATCTATGAAAGCACCCAGCTAGCAGCCATACTTTGCACCAGGCAATGTGACCCATGAAAGAGGCCAGTGAAAGGCGATGTGCGCTAACACAGCACGGAGCTACGGCAAGCTTTTTAATTCCTTCCAAAAATTTCAGTCAGGAGATTCCAAGAAAAACATGTGTTATAGCAATGATAACTCTGGACATTTCACAACAGAAGATCCCCATTCACAATTAACACAGAAGTACAGAGATTTAAGTGGCTTTGGTGTCAACCAGCTTCGAGGGTTTCCTTTAGGTTCTTTAGGTTAGGTTTGTGTGTGTGTGTGTGTGTGTGGGTGTGTGTGTGTGTGAGAGAGAGAGAGAGAGAGAGAGAGAGAGAGAGAGAGAGAGAGAGATTAAACGTATTAGCTTGTGAAAGCCAGATGTTGTTTTTGTTGTTCATGACATCTTATTAACAAGGTGTGTACCATCCTGTTATGATGAGAAACACGTTACAGGTGTTCAGACAGAATTTGAAATAATAATGACTCAAATCTGTATTTTCTTCAGGTTTTCTTTACAAACATAATATTCCATTAGAATAAAAATTGATTGTTCACAGCTCATTAAAATGGAATCAAATGATATGTAGTGAGGGTTTTGCATTATGGTCTGAAAACAGACCTTGAAGTCAGTAACTCTTCAAAAATGGCTATTGTGATGGTGTTGGGGAGTGTTTGATTATACAGTACAGGTGGATGGGGCAGTGTGATGGTGTTGGGGAGTGTTTGGTATTAACAGTACAGGTGGGTGAGGCAGTGTGATGGTGTTTGGGGAGTGTTTGTTGATAATGGTACAGTTGGGTGAGGCAGTGTGTCTGCTACTTTAATGGTCTGTATGGTTGCTGGCTCTTCACCCAACCCACACCTCCACCCAACCCACACCTCCACTATTGTTAGAGGTGCAATGGGTCTAATGCAATGTCTAATGCACTGGTATGGGACTCCCTCAAAAATGCCAGTGAGTCCCTCACTGCTTCACTACCAATGAAACTAAGGATTTGACACACACCACATATCATCTCACACTTTATCTCTTGCAGACAGAAATGGTATTAGTTGGTTTGCTGCTCCTGCAATTCATTTTGTAAACTATTCCACTTAAAAAACAAACAATAACCCTATTATAATGCTAACCCTAACCTTAACTCTAGTATACCCTAACCCTAGTATAACCTTAACCCTAACCATAACCGTACTGTACCTTAACCCTAACCCTAACCCTAGTATAACCCTAACCCTAACCATAACCCTAGTATACCCTAACCCTAGTATAACCTTAACCCTAACCATAACCGTACTGTACCTTAACCCTAACCATAACCCTAGTATAACCCTAACCATAACCCTAGTATAACCCTAACCATAACCCTAGTATAACCCTAACCCTAACCATAACCCTAGTATAACCCTAACCCTAACCATAACCCTAGTATAACCCTAACCATAACCCTAGTATAACCATAACCCTAGTATAACCCTAACCCTAACCCTAGTATACCCTAACCCTAACCCTAGTATACCCTAACCCTAACCATAACCCTAGTATAACCCTAACCCTAACCATAACCCTAGTATAACCCTAACCGTAACCCTAGTATAACCATAACCCTAGTATAACCCTAACCCTAGTATACCCTAACCCTAGTATACCCTAACCCTAACCCTAGTATACCCTAACCCTAACCCTAGTATAACCCTAACCCTAACCTCTGTATGAAAACACGTTAGGTTGCCTCTGTATTCTTACCTTCTGTAGGGGGGAAATCAGTCTTTCAGAATCAGGCTGTTGTTTTTTGTCCTCACCACTTACTTTCAACAAAGCCTTACAACACCCCCCCCCCCCAATCGCTCCTCTCACCTGGATGAAATCCTGGGAACCAGGGAAACACACAGATTTAGAAAAAACGTTTTTTGTTTTTGTTTTTTGTTTTCAGGTTCCTGAAGGGTTAGCAGCTCTGGAGCTTATCTGGAGCTTATCTGGAGCTTATCAGCATGCTGACGCAAAAGGAGCATGGCGATTGCTTGAAGGGGCAGTGGGGAATAGTACATTTCTAATGGACTTCCTGGTCTTGCTGATTAGATTGACAAAAGAGATTGGCTGGACTGAGAAAATTTTTGCTGGAGACAAAGAGGAGTGAGAGGGCATGTGCCAAGAGGAGAGCCCAGGGCATGTGTCAGTCCTGTCGGCATTTGCCAAACGTCACAAAAAATACTCTGTCCAGGAAATGAGAGAGAGCTCAAAATGTCTGTGTGCCTCAGCAGTAATTGTCCACCACTTACATGAATGTTTCTGCTTTCTGATTTTGGAAAGATGTGATAATCTTCATTTTGGCAAAAGTGTGTACAGTCAGGAGCTGAACAAACCAGTGATGACATGGGGTTTATAAAAGATCTCATTGTTAAAATTATACACTGTAATCATGTGATTTTCAAATGTTTAGGTATGGAGTAGCATATTCAATGACTTGCTAGTCTTAATTTGCTGGTCATAATGTGACTGACCAAATGTCATAATGTCAAAGAAACACATAAATGATCACATTTTGGTTAAAACTGAAGGACCCTGTTAACCACGGCATATCAATAAATCTGATAGTATATCTGATAATGGACACCGTTATTCACACACCCTAACATTATTACGTGTCAATAAATCTGATAATATATCTGATA
>JAOXYF010000004.1:18027110-18040529 GCA_028565775.1 Sternarchorhynchus goeldii
GACGTTTGCAGGAGATCAGATGGTTGCAGGAGAGCACTTAGGCACTGGTGTGATTGTGGATCAGACTGTAGCAGGAGGTCAGACGTTTGCAGGAGATCAGATGGTTGCAGGAGAGCACTTAGGCACTGGTGTGATTGTGGATCAGACTGTAGCAGGAGATCAGACGTTTGCAGGACATCAGGTTGGTTGCAGGAGAGCACTTAGGCACTGGTGTGATTGTGGATGTCTTTCAGCATGAGGGATAGGAGCCAGTGACTGGTTGAAGATGTCAGTGACCTGTGCTAACATTTTAAAGCCGGTGTATAAAAACATTTAAAGAGTAACAAAGCATGTACTGGTTTAAAGCCCTGCATTCATAATGGAACACGGAATCTAAGACCTGGTTTTTAAATAATAGTTCTGGGCAATTTTCCCTAAGACCTTTTCTTTTCTTGGTATTTGCATGTTAGCTACCACAAACGAGCGTGACTCAAAGATGGTATGTGATTCAAAGAGATGATGGTATGTAAATGTTTTTGTTAAGCACGTCTTTATTCCCAAGGTGGATGAGCTGAGTTACAGCTCACATTTAAAAGTGCAAAAATAGTCAAATGATTTAGTCCATGATAACAAAGGAGTTAGGTGTGCAGAGCTGGAAAGCATTGCAATGGAAATAATATATAATGATACATGTAGAAAAAAAAACTTTACACTGTATGTACAAGAACCCTGAGAACTTCGGTCACTTTAAATACCTCAACTATATAATAACATACAATAATTCACTGGAAACATTACTGTAACAAAATTAAATGCTCAGTACTGCCTGCAACAAACTGCCAGCAGTGTTATTAATAATTTAAACATGCTCATAAATCATTATTTAAGACACTCACTTAGTGAATCACACTGCAAAACATAGGGTTAGGGTTAGGGTAGGTTAGGGTTAGGGCTAAGGTGCGTTAGTGTTTGGGTATATCAGTGTTAGGGTTAAGGTAAGTTAGGGTTAGGGTATGATAGGGTTAGGGTGCATTAGGGTTAGGGTATGTTAAGGTTAGAGTTAGGGTATGTTAGGGTTAGGGTGCATTAGGGTTAGTGTATGTTATGGTTAGAGTTAGTGTATGTTAGGTTTAGTGTATGTTATGGTTAGTGTATGTTAGGGTTAGAGTTAGGGTATGTTAGGGTTAGGGTATGTTAGGGTTAGAGTTAGGGTGTGTTAGGGTTGGTGTATGTTAGGGTTAGAGTTAGGGTATGTTAGCGTTAGTGTATGTTAGGGTTAGAGTTAGGGTATGTTAGGGTTAGTGTATGTTAGGGTTAGAGTTAAGGTATGTTAGGGTTAGGGTGAATCACACTGCAGATCCTTGCTGGGTTGAATCTGGAATACTTGACTGAACAAGCTAGACTAAAGAGGGCAGCGCTTTCCTCCTGAGCTGCCTGTGATTGGTGGAGGCAGGCAAACTTTTTTAATAACATTCCTGGTGTTTATGAAAATATGTCCATGAGGCAGGAGGAGGCCATAAAAGTGAACATTCTTCCTCCCGGGCACTTCCCCTTGAGCCATGTCACAGCACAGCCAAGCACTTTCACTCCAGCTTCTCTTCCCTCTGCTGACGTGGGCTCACAGTACTTTCCTTGGCAGCTCGTCGATAAACAAGCACTACTTACGCTGCTCACCAGCTCCTACGCCAAAACCTGTGATAAATAACTTCATTAGGCATTATTTGAGAAAGTTGCGTAAATAAATGGCCATTCAGTTGGGTCACTAAAAAAGGAAGTGGTAGAACGATGAACGAGTAAATCATGTTTAAGGGTGTGTGCACTGTGGCCTTAAAGCAAACAGTCTGCTCTCCTGCTGCTCTCCTGCTGCTCTCCTGCTGCTCTCCTGCTGTTTCCCATTACATTCCTCATTGCTGTTCTCCTTACACCTCGTCACTCTCCCCTGATTCCTCTTACACGTATTTGCTACTCAAAACCCTCAATTCTATTTTTCTCACTTCTATTCCCCTTACACTTGTTCCCTCACACTTGTTCCCTCACACTTGTTTCTTCACCCTTATCCCCTCACCCTTGTCCACTCACCCATATTTCCTCAGCCTTGTTTCCTCACCCTTGTTCCCTCACACTTATTCCCTCACCCTTGTTTCCTCACCTTTGTTTCCTCACACTTATTCTCTCACCCTTGTTCCCTCACACTTGTTTCTTCATTTCCATTTCCAAACACTGTTCCCTTTACACATGTCCTTTACTCTTATTTTCAGCCCCAGTCCGTCTCCCATATCACTTCACCACATGGACTCACCCCTATTCCCTCATATTTATTCTATCACCCTTATCTCCTCTCTATCTGTGCACTGTGATGCATTTATGTAAGTCACTTTGGATAAGACCATCCAACATTATTATCAGGACCACCTGGAAATTTAATCATGTTCTTCAGGATATGAAAAAAATATACTTTGATCTCAAATCAGTACTTCTCTTCTGAGGTCTAGTCTCTAGACTCCAATGTTAAAAGGTGTCAAAAAATCCCCTGGTGAGAGGAGAGGAGATGCCCTGGTGAGAGGAGAGGAGATCCCCTGGTGAGAGGAAAGGAGATCCCCTGGTGAGAGGAGAGGAGATGCCCTGGTGAGAGGAGATCCCCTGGTGAGGTGAAAGGAGATCCCCTGGTGAGAGGAGAGGAGATCCCCTGGTGAGAGCAGAGGAGATCCCCTGGGATCTGAATTTAAAAATACCACTAAGAGCCACAGCAGCATCTCAGTAAATGACTACAGGTTCCCTGAGCAACCAAGGTTGTGTAAAACAGGCATTTTCAACCCAGACATTTTCCTCAGTGACCTAATACACATTTTGTTTTGCTTCATTTCCAAACTCACCTGAGGCGAGTAGTCAGCACTCTACAGCCTTTTATTACCAGGCTGAGGTGTGCTTGGAGCTGGGACAAAACAAAAATTTGGACTGACTAGAGGTCTCTGGGGTATGGATAGAAGTCCTCTGCTACATATGATTGGCTGGCAGGATTAGACAACACAGGACTCCATGATAACAGTGGCATAGACAGTAGCCTCTTTACAGTTATACATTTAATTAGCTCGTTACTTTGCATTGTTAAATTAATGACTGTATGTTTAAGATTTTATTACAGTTTCCCAGAACCTAGATTTAATTCCAGTAACAACACTGCTACAAATTCCTGTTGCTTATTCTCACTGGCAGCATTTAATGAACTTTGTAAACCAAGCACATCCTACGCAAATTCCATCAATGTGAATATGTTATTTAATCACATATTAAAACACTTACTGAATTCTCAAGAACCCATGTACAGCATTGGCTATCTTAAACATCAACCAAGAGCTAAAATGTCTGAAGTGCTTTTTAAATCCAAATACAAAGACAAGGTTTGCATTGTTCTGTTCCATGCAACCTGGAGCTTTGGTAAGGCTAGGGTTAGGGTTGAACAGCTGGAAGCCATGTGTTCAGGGCTGGAGGTCATGACCCCAGGATCCTAGTTGTTTTTTGCCTGCCCCACTGCTTTCACTGCTCAGCCACCAGAAAGGAATGAGGGCTTGATTTTAATCCAGTTTCTTATTAAGCTTTTAATTAACCAGTGTTGTGATTATGAATGATACAAAAAAACACTACAAAATATGGACACATTTATGGGCTTGCCAGTCTATTGAAATCCTGCCAGTGTACTGAAATCCTGACGGCCTCCTGAAATCCTGTTTGTGGAGCAAGTAGATTTACCCATAATGCAATCTTGGTGTCAGTGAGGCACAATAAGTTCAAAAACATCATGCTAGTATTTCCAAGCACTATTATGGGATAAATGCCCGCCATCCATATGAACCTGTTTCATAGGACCAGAAACACAAACAAAGCGTACTGCAACACAATCAAACACACACAAGCATGAACTAAAACACAGTAATGCACACACAAACACATATACAACACAATCAGGTACATACAAATGAACACATAACACAGTCTCACACACATACACAAGCAAACGCATAAACACATACATACAACACAATCACACACACAAACACACACATCAACACAATCATAGACAGAAACAAGCACATCAACACAATCGTGCACATACAAACACACACATACAACACAGTTTATTTTTGGAGTTATTTTGGGAACTTTACAAGCATTTTAATCCAATGAACCAATTATTATTATTAAACTGTATTAAAGTTTCACTCATGTGTTTTTACATCTGTTGTTGAATTTTAAGGCTCGATAAACACATGGCTGAGACTACAGTGTTTTACATAAATTGTAAGTTGCTTCAATGGCCTTCTGAAATCAAAGAACCCGGGTGCTGTTGGATCACATAGTAGTGACATATCACAGCTGTAAACTCTTCATGCAGTTTCCATGGGCAGATCCATGTACCATTAGCATTAGATACATATAGCATTGTCCAGTCAACAGAGAAGAGCCAGGAGGGCTGTTCTGCACCAAGATGGCATCTTGGAATTTATGAACTAGTAATGTAATAAACTAGTATGCAATAAACAATGTATGTATTGACTTTGCAAAAGCCCATTGTCACTCTGTCCAATCAATATCAATGGCTCCTCTGTGGAAGCAACAATTTCCTTGTTGTCCATCTAGCAGATAACCTCACCTGGATACCAGCTCCATAGTCAAGAAAGCCCAGTGGAGACTCTACATCTTGAAAAACCTGAAGAAAGCTCATCCCCCTACCATCATCATCCTCACTTTGTTTTACAGAGGGACGATAGAGGGCATCCTGAGAAGCTGCATCTATACCTGGTTTGGGAATCACTCTGTCTTGGACCACAAGACCCTTCAGAGAATAATGACGGCAGCCAGAAAAATCTCTGGGATTCTCTCTTCCTTCCATTATCGGTACTTATAACACACACTGTTTCCAAAAAGCCACCAATATTGTAGAAGATCCCACCCACCCATCACACAAACTCTCCTCTCTTCTACCATCTGGGACGAGGTACTGAAGAATTCAGGCCCTCACAACCAGACTGTGCTACAGTTTCTTCTCTCATGCCATCAGACTCCTCAACCCACAGTGACTGACAACAAATATTTAACAAATTATATTTCACATAATAACCTTGTTCTTAAATTAGTGTGCTAGCTGTTATCTGTATCGTCTACACCTACCCTTATTTTCTGTTGCTCCATGGTTCTGGAGAAACATTATTTCATTTCACTGTATACCTGTATATAGCTGAAATGACAATATAAATCCTCTTGACTTGACTCCTGACTCTTGCCAATTGCTCTGTAATCAATGCAAAGAATGCTATATAAAAATATCAATATCAATAAAATAATGTTACATAAAAGTATCAATATCAATTAAAGAATTGTGACAGCAGCAGAGAGGGAGCGAAGGGTGGTGTTGGAGTGGAAGGAGTTTTATTGTCCATCACAAACTCAAGTAGCAGAAAACAACTGCAGCAAACAACAACAGCAAAAAAACCCAGCAACTGGTCACTTTACGTAATCGACGCACAGAAGTAGGTTACTAGAGTCCTCACTTTAAGTAGTCAACGCACAGAAGCAGGTTACTAGAGTCCTCACTTTACGTAGTCGACGCACAGAAGTAGGTTACTAGAGTCCTCACTTTAAGTAGTCGATGTGCAGAAGCAGGTTACTAGAGTCCTCATTTTAAGTAGTCGATGTGCAGAAGCAGGTTACTAGAGTCCTCACTTTAAGTAGTTGATGTGCAGAAGCAGGTTACTAGAGTCCTCACTTTAAGTAGTCGATGTGCAGAAGCAGGTTACTAGAGTCCTCACTTTAAGTAGTCGATGTGCAGAAGCAGGTTACTAGAGTCCTCACTCGAGTGAATGAGCAGCGAGGATCTGGTAGGACCTGTGGGCTTACAAGCGTGAGGAGACTTGTTAGTGTGATGTGAAACACCTGTGTTTAAAAGCTGGGACATTGAAACCGGGGAAGGTGTGTGTGTGTGTGTTTGTGTGATGAAGGAGTGGACGTGTCCCGGTGGGTGCGTGCGCAGTGTGCTGTGAAAAGAAAAATCAACATCAATAAAAGAATGTTATATAAAAGTATCAATATCAATAAAAGAATGTTATATAAAAGTATCAATATTGAAAAAGAATGTTATATAAAAGTATCAATATCAGTAAAAGAATGTTATATAAAAGTATCAATATTGAAAAAGAATGTTATATAAAAGTATCAATATCAATAAAAGAATGTTGTATAAAAATATCAAATCAAATCATATTTATTTATATGGTGCCTTTTACAGCAGTTGTTGTCTCAAAGCAGCTTTACAAGTGTCCCAGTCCAAGCCCCCAGTGATCAAGCCAATGGTGACAGTGGCAAGGAAAAACTCCCTAAAAGCGTGAGGAAGAAACCTTAGGAGGAACCAAGACTCAGGGGGGAGCCCATCCTCTTCTGGCCAACACAGATCTGTTAAAATATGAAAATAATAGAGCTTTAAACAGCTTTAAAGTTTTGTGTTGTCCTGAAAAGATGTTGCTCTGGAAAAAAAGTTTTTGTTGATGTGATGACCAAGCACTGTAAGGAGTGTTGTGAGAGTTTCAGTACGGGCACTGTAAGGAGTGTCGTGAGAGTTTCAGTACAAGCACTGTAAGGAGTGCTGTGAGAGTTTCAGTACAAGTTGAGACTGAGTCAGCTTTGACATGTGAGGTGTACAGATCTCCTGGACACAGTGCTGGCCAGTCCTGGGCCTTCCTAAAACAATCCCTGCAATAAAGTTTAAGAATATTATACAATAAAGTTTAAGAATATTATACGTTTTTTTAAAGTTTCAAGTACTTTTTACTTGCGGACTGTTATGTAAGATTCTGTTATGATTCTGTGTGTAATATTTCTTAGTAGTGGGGTGTTTTTAGGTCAGAGGTTATTTTCTTTCAGACTGACTAACACAGGAAGTGGCTTTATCTCCGACAATCTGGAAACTTTCGAGCTTGATTCTTTTCATTCATTTCTGTGCTTTGCTGGAATAAGGCTTGTTTTACAAATATATTTAGGTCTGTAAAAAAAATTTTTTGTTGTTGCAAAAATGCCATCACTATATCAGAGAAACAGTGTGGTGTTGGGCCCCTGTGCGAAACTCTTAACTCACAATTGCTCAAGATGTATCTAGTCATAACTGTAAGTCACTGTCATCAGCCAAATGCCATAAATATAATGAACATTACATAAACGTAAAGAGGGATTTAAAAGACATTCAACTGTTTAAAAAGGCTTGTAGAAAATAAATATATTTAGGGAAAATGACAGTGAAACATTCGTAAGAAAGGAGAAGCGCTTTGATGTACAACCCAAAATGAACAACCCACATACACTCCAACGACCCAACTCAGCTTGATGACGTAGATGCAGGTGAGTAGGCCTAGTTAAAATTCAGTATTCAAGGAAAACCGTGAACACAGAAAATCCTGATCATTTGACGCCGCCTGCAGCGGCAGCGCTAGTTTATGGTGTCGTTAGAGAGGCTACTGCGCCCCTTAGCACACAGGCAGTAATCAGGCATTGACAAAAAGCTGCTCAATAGCGCGTTATATAAAGGCAGGTTCGCTAGAATAGGAACAATATTTTATGCTGTTTACCTGGCATATTATGTAGTTTATTTTAACCGTTTAACTGTTGTCTGAAATTCGGCACCATGTATCAATTATAGTCAGCGTCGAAAATAACGGGACACTGGCCAGCATTATCAACACGCGGAATTGTTAAGTCGTGAAAATATAACTATTCGCCCGTAAGGATGATGACTACGCACGGGCAAAGAAGCGTAAAATGTTTCATTACTACAACGTTCGAATGGTGCCGTGAATAAAATACTGGAAACAAACCGGAGCTTTACAAAAGACGACGCGCGCGCAAAGCTAGAGGGAAAGTGGAAGAAAGAATCGTTGATGTGGAATGAAGCGGTGGCCTAGATGCGCGAAACGTCAGGAGTCTTTCCGCTTCTGCCCAGAGGATCATTATTAAACTGCTTTCGCACGAGCCGCGGGATGGCGAGCGAGGGAAATGTTACCGACTGAGGTTTGTGCATTTAAACAAGGACTCCTCACGGTTTCCCTCGACATTCCAATTACCACATCAAGTTTTACTTTTATTTACTTCAGCATTTGTTGAGAGTAAAACGCAGTCTGTCGACATCGCTCATTAATGTGCCCTAGATCACTCACAACGTAAAATGTAAAAATCACGTTGTATTTTTCATATTAATGAGTAGAGAAAACATTTCTTCCAATCGCACATCGTTCGACGACTGATGGCAACGGCGGTGGGATCTGACAGTGGCAGAGGAATATCAAGGACTTTACCGGGGAGAGGCTCGCGGGCTGCTGAGCGCAACGGTTATGTGAAAACATGTGTCAGCCCTCTGTATCAGGACAGTGTCTGCCAGTCGTGGCTGGGGCCGGACGCCATATGGTGTAAAAACCTTTCGTCTGCGGTGTGTGTCGGTTCTGTCTCAGTTTTTCTTGCACTGGTGGTTAAACTCGTTAACTGGGATGTGGAATACAGCCACAACTGTAACGGCGGTGGCAAAGCAGAACCGGGATCTCCTTTTTATTTTGTGAACCGTAGCGTTGTGGAGCTTACGTTAGCCTCGTGGCATTTGATCGCCCCTGTTTTTACACTCGTTTGTGCCTTTTTTTGGATTGGGCTTTATCTAATCCGCTGTGGAGTGCTGATTAAAACCATCGTTTTCTTACTGACTGTTTGCCACTTGGGTGAAACCTTGGCGCTGTCGCTTCTGCATGGAGTGGAGGACCAGCTGCTCGCGCTCACGGCTACCATAGTGCTGCTCGCGTGTTTGGCAAGCGGGGCACTCATGGTGGTTAGACTGGGCCAGGGTATCTCTGTTATTATAATCATCAGCGTCGTAAGAACCATCTCCCTCATTTCGCTTCAAAAAGTAAGGGCTGGCTGGAGACCTTACTTGGCGTACCTGGTGGGGGTACTTGGAGTTCTGCTGGCGAGATATGCTGACAAGCTACTGCCGAATCAGGGGGCACACCGCGAAGGTTGCACCCCCGTAACAGGATCGAAGGAAGACATTCCCGTGTTTAAAAGGCGCAGGAGGTCCAGCTCCGTTGTATCGTCAGACATGGCGCATCACGGTCAGTCTAGCAGCAAGTCACACAGGAGAACCTCCTTACCCTGTATTCAGCGGGACCAGGTAAAACTTTCTTCTGTCATTTAAAACACACGCCGTGGTGCTATTATATAGGTGATAAAAACGAACGCTTTATTATTATTATTATTATTATTATTATTATTGATTGGACAATATGTTTGGTATATGTTGTATGAAACAGTTTACAGGATTAATAGATGCTTATGAATGCCTACATTTTTTTTAAAAAATGGTGAATGCCCCTCCTAAAGATGTTTTTGTCTACACAGAAGTACTTGAAGTACACAGAACTATTTTTTTTCACCAGTCCCATGCTTTTGGGAAGTTGATTTGTTTTCCTGTTACGTATGTTTTCCCCATTTCCATAACATTAGTTCATGGGTGTTTAGTTTTGCTTTCGAGGTGCTTAATTATTTGAGTTTTTGTGAAATGTTTAAGCTGGTGTTATTCAAATGTTTTATTTAATTAGAAACCAATAGGCAATCGTTGCACTGTGATGTTTCAAGTATAAAAAGCAATCAATTTATTTGGTTAACATGCAAAAGTTGGCAGAAAATCAGTGGTATAATGTTTTTGGCATTGAATGTACTGGTTTATGTGAATTAAGTTTGTCCTCTTTTAAAATATTTTTCATGCAGGGCATAAAAGAATATGGCTTTACAAATAAGTTTTACACCCATTGAAATAAATGTTGCTTTAGACTGATTGATCAGCTGAGACCTCCATTTAATCATTTTTACCACTTTGCATTTTGATTTTTTGAGTAATTCTGGTATTTAGTCCATGTATTTTTAGGTCTGTATTTTTAGGTCTGTATTTTTATGTCTGTAATATGTTCTGTACGTCAGGAGTGTTGATGGGCAAAATTCCTCAGATAATAGTACAGACATAAGATATGACCAACCTTTACACTTCTGTCTGAGCAGATATGATGGATATTACAGTTTATCTTAGAATTTGAGCCATAAAATACCATTATTATTATTATTAGCGCAGTAGAAGCTACAGTAAAATCATTTCTTTAGGTAAGAAAGTCTAGTCCAAGCCACAAACACAAAATAAGTGCTTCACAACACAAAATACGCAAAAACTAACACCTCAAAAGCACATCTGCAAATAATAGAAAAGGCACACAAACAAGGTTCAGTCCAAATCTAATCCTAACCTTAACCCTACTTCAAATCTAAGACTAAACCTAATTCTAACCTTAATCATACTCAGAACCTAAGGCTAACACTAACCCTAACCTTAATCCTACTCCAAATCTTCCAAATATTGAAATCCACTACACTGAAGGGAAATTACAGACAGAGCATAAATGTGTGAGTTCAGGTGTCCAAAATACTGGGCCTCTCTGTGTGTGTTAGTGGCAAGCACATCATTTTATGTGTCAAAACCAGGTGGCTAATGGTTACTAGTACTTTAAATTCTTGCTTCTAACTCCCTTATTTGAAAATCTAATTAAAACAGTGCACCATTTCAAATGTAGTTTTTTAGTTAATTATTTTTTTTGTCAGGGTTGTTTACATATAAACTTTGGCTTTCCTTGCTAGAAATACAGTGGTCAATATAGGCCCTTTACAGCGTCAATACAGTTTGCGCCCTCTAGTGACTGAAGAAATAATTGTTTGGATCATATTGGGCAAAATGCATTGAATATAACAGTGTATTTTGCCACGACTCAGTAATAAATATTTTGATGCTGTTTACTTTTGTGTTTGTTTGCTTTCTGATGCTTGCAGTGATGTTAGTGCTTTATTACAAATGTACAGTGGAACAGTTTGTGAGTTATAGTAGTGTAAACATACCTGTGTTATATATAAGTGTTATAATATAACCATGTGTTATAATATAACCATTGCACTTCTTGTAGGTCTAGTAGTGTAAATATATCTGTATTACCATTGCATTTCTTGTGATTCTAGTAGTGTAAAGATATCTGTGTTACTATTGCACTACTTGTGGTTCTAGCAGTGTAAACATATCTGTGTTACCATTGCACGACTTACGGTTCTGGTAGTGTAAACATATCTGTGTTACCACTGCACTTCTTGTGGTTCTGGTAGTGTAAATATATCTGTGTTACCATTGCCCTACTTGTGGTTCAGGTAGAGTAAACATATCTGGTTCTGGTAGTGTAAACATATCTGTGTTACCAATGCACTTCTTGTGGTTCTAGTAGTGTAAACATATCTGTGTTACCAATGCACTTCTTGTGGTTCTAGTAGTGTAAACATATCTGTGTTACCACTGCACTACTTGTGGTTCAGGTAGTGTAAACATATCTGCTTCTGGGAGTGTAAACATATCTGTGTTACCACTGCACTTCTTGTGATTCTGATAGTGTAAACATATCTGTGTTACCACTGCACTACTCTCCACTAGCTCATGCTCCAGACCTCGAGAGAGAGAGAGAGAGAGAGAGAGAGAGAGAGAAAGAGAGAGAAAGGGAGAGAGTAGCATAATGAGTGAATAGTATTGGTAGTATATTGTTAATACAGATGACAGATGTTGAGGGTCTGAGCTGTGAGGAGTAACTGCATCAGTGACCATTTGGAGTGGTTGGTTGTCCATGTGCTTTGCTGCTCAGTGAAGAGATGAGGGAAGTAGACATGTGTGCACTGGCTGGGACATTATCTGACGGGGACATTATCTGTCAGGTATTCTGCAGGACACAGGCCCTGGGCCCTGTCAGTCTCAGAGATAAAACTGGTCTGTTATGAACTTGAAGTGCAGTACATAAGGAGCACAGAAAAGCTTATTTGTTCTCTCTCCGTCTTTCTCCCTCTCTCTGTCTCTCACTCTGTTCTTCTTTCCCTCTCTCTGTCTGTCACTCTGTTCTTCTTTCTCTCTCTCTCTGTCTTTCTCACCCTCTACCTCTCTGTCTTCCTCTCTGCCACTATCTCTTTCTGTCCTTCTGTCTCTCTTTCTTTTTGTCTCTCTCTCTCAAACTCTCTCTCTCTGTGTTTCCTCCCCCTGGAACCGCAGTGGATTTGAACCAGTGATTATCAGCCATTATCCTTTTCCTGCAGCTGATCCAGGCTTAAGTTTTATTTTGTTTTGTTTTCGTTTCTAGATGCAATTTAGAGCCAGTGACTAGTGGCCTTGAACCTTTAACCCTACTGTAGTTCTTCTGTGCTAAACTAATACTAACTTGAAACTTAAAACATTCAGTTCAGTTGTTTTTTAATCACAGGTCATGAATGGTAGGTTGATAAAGCTAGTTGATAAAGGCTGATAAAGGTAGTTGCAGTGGTCTGCATTTTAAAATGTGTTTGTAAATGATGATGTTCAGGGCAAATCTTCTCTGACTGGGCCAAGGGGCTGCTTTAACCTAGTCCCCACTCCTCTAACTCAACCCCCCTTGGAATCTCAGGAGTGTTTTGAGGACTACTCAAATGCAGTGAGCCTGGGTTACAGTTCAGCTGAAGCAAACATCTCTGAACTGAGGTTAATTAGGGCTCCAGACGCTTACTGCATGGTGTTATTTCACATTCAAAAAATAAATGTAAAATATAACTCCTTTTAAAAACTTGGGCTGCAACTTAGTCACTCACAATAGCAACTGTTCATTCAGTACATACTATTACTAAAGATGTTATTCGCGATAGCAGCTGTTCATTCAGTACATACTATTACTAAATATGTTACTCATGATAGCAGCTGTTCATTCAGTATATACTATTACTAAATATGTCACTCATGATAGCAGCTGTTCATTCAGTACATACTATTACTAAATGAAAATATGGATTGGGTGGATTTTTATAATGTTGTTTTTTGTCCATATCTAAAAAACTGTGAGATTTACAGTAGCTATTGTGATCTTTTATTGTAATACAGGCAAGTAAAAAGGGTTTAGGTTTCTGAAGGAGAAAAAGGATGTGCTACGATCTATTTTAGGAACAACAATATTCACTCACTGACGCAAATGGAGATCCATAGAGACCATGACTAAATTTCTGGGCCCTTTTTTGGGGGGAGGGGGTGGGGGTACAGGAGATGCTTAAGATACAGTGTTAGGAGGTAAAAATTTTCCACCTGCCATGTGTCTCTGGAAGTGTTTTAAGTTTGAACAGGCTGTGAAAGGGAGGGAACAGGAACGGAGTGCAGCTCTTACCCAGCACACGATGAGTCTTGCGGGTCATGGTTTCCTGTCATAAGTGGAATGTATTCCTTCATATGCGGTTCCACCTTCACCTGCTACTGCCTCTCAAGCGTAGTTGAGAAATTTTTAATCTGCCCCAGAGAACTTCACACACAGAGGGTTGTTTTGTGGGGGGGGGGGG
>JAOXYF010000004.1:18058288-18079734 GCA_028565775.1 Sternarchorhynchus goeldii
CACGAGGACTAACCCTGTCTGAGGGGCACACACACGTCACGAGGACTAACCCTGTCTGAGGGGCACACACACGTCACGAGGACTAACCCTGTCTGAGGGGCACACACACGTCACAAAGTGCTACTGCTGTCCTGTCCATTTCACTCTCATTCACCATCTCAGAGCACCTAGAGAAAGAAAGACAGAGTCTTTAAATGGGCAAAGGGGCAGTTTGATTGAACATGTTGTCCTCACTTGATGTCCAAAGTGCTGTGCTGTCTCGTTATGCACTCCAGCCAGGTTCAGGCTCTGCCCACAGCTGGAATGTGAAGGTTACATGCCAGGATTTTCCATGACATTTTAATGGCAGTCTAGGTGAAGGGACACTGGGACTGTTTAAACTGGGGATTCTGTAATGGGCATGACAGCACGAGGAACTCCAGCTTCTCACCTTTTGAAGAGCACTAGACAAATTTGTCCCTGATGTCAGCAGCCATATTTATGTTCTGAGTTTGTAGCAATGTGGATATACAATGCTGGGTGGTCCAACGTTAGAGAATGACACCAGCCAGAGAGGAATGTTTAGGAAGATCCCCAGAGAGTGCGTGAGGGGCAGAGGGAAGGCAGCTGGACAGGAGTCAGGAAGGTCAGTAGGCCTAACCCTAACCCTAACCCTACCCCTAACCTTAGCTTTATCGCTGAGCTGTTACTATGAGTACATACAGGATTTCACATCTGAAACTTCATTATTGAAAATATTGCTATTGTAATTTTTTAATAGATTTTTATCATTTTATAGATAAGCATCCTTCATTAAACATGCAAATATTACTCTAAAACCAAAGAGCTGTGTGGAGCTATAAAGAACCCTAACCCTAACCCCATTAGGAGAGTGTCTCTATGATCAATAGTACGAAGAGCACACACACACACATTAATACAAACAGCATATATACACACACACATTTGTTCATCTGTCTTACAGGGGTAGAGTATACAGCATCTTAATAAATCATAAATGTATTTTGAAGAGGAGGAGTTCCACTTTAACTTGAAGTAAAAATTAAATGAGTCCCATTTTTATTTATTTATTAGTGTCGTGAATTGAATTTATTTATTTATTAGTGTCGTGAATTGCTGCTGTGTTGATCAAGTACATTCGTTTGTAATACGTCCAAGCTATGTTTAAAATAACACCTTGTTTAAAATAACTCTTGTTACTCATAGATGGTTTAAGAATATATATCTCATTGTAAACTTGTTATGCTTCATTAATAATCTTATCTTCATTAGTAACCTCATCTTCTTTAGTAATCTCAGCTTCAATAATAATCTTATCTTCTCTTATGAAAGAGGAATTGTGAAGGAAGCTGTTGCTAAGGTAGAAGAGGCCCTGCATGGAACTTTTGTGGTTTCCAGCTCTCCCACAGTCTTTGCAATACTGAAAACACATTATGGGCTTGATGGGCATGTGTTGAGGATTCACGCCTTACAGGCATGTGTTGAGGATTCACACCTTACAGGCATGTGTTGTAAATTCACACCTTATAGGCATGTGTTGAGGATTCACGCCTTACAGGCATGTGTTGGGGATTCACGCCCAACTACTAATGTGCTGCTCGTGCTGCAGTTGAGAGAAATGGGCAGATCCTGAGTTAGAACAGCGTCTGGGCTAGAAGCCACGCCCATGCCCTAGAAACCACACCCATACTCTAGAAGCCACGCCCATGCCCTAGAAACCACACCCATACTCTAGAAGCCACACCCATGCCTATAGTTAATGTTAAATCAATGTGGCACTGCATCTCCTGCATTATTATGATGATTACAGCATCTGTCACTCAGCACGCTGGAGTCTGTGGAGACTTGCCTTAGGCTTCCAACAATACCCTCCGTTTATCTTTCACATGACGCTAAGCTGCTCATCACTGTATATTAAAGATGCAAGTTCATTCTTAGACAGTATGAGGTTCTCTGTACATCCTGTATTTCCTGAGCTCATATTTGTTTTCTGTCTGCATTGTGAGAGGCAGCTGTGCAGATCCTTCCTCTGTCCTGTTTTAAGTGAATTTAAACGTCAGATTTTTACAGTGTTGGTGGAGGATAACTGCCCTGGTCTGTAGAACTGTCGTGTTGTGATGTTTACAGATGTCGACCTCTCCTGGTAAATGGCCCAGTGCTGTCAGCCCTGGAAGTCTTTGGGAATCCTGGAAGACGTCCACTAATAATATTGATGTCAGAGAATCCTTTCTCACATAAACCTTAGAAACTGTCTACCAGTCATCTTGACTCATGAATCTGGCTGTCATAAAAAGGTTCCTACCTTTGGCTAAAGCACCTGTTTTCTTTTTTAACTGTGCCTTGATTTTTTCCTCCTGATGGATCGATCCATGAATTTACTCAATTAATGTAATACTGAGATGCAAAAATACTGCAGTATTATGTATTTTAAATACACATTATTCATAGCAGCAATGTATTTGAAATACATTTTATTTGCATACTTTACATCAGACAATTTGATACCACTTCATAAAAATACCCTTATAAAGGGCTTGTGAATGGTTTAAAATTAGTTTATTGATTGTTATTAATTAGGTCATACATGGGTTATTGGCATTTAATTATCACTTATAAATCAAAACAATAACAATGACCAGTTGCTTGTTAAATGCTTAGTGCACTATACTGTATCTATCTGGCTTCAGTATCACTATACTGTATCTGGTTTCAGTATCACTATACTGTATCTGGTTTCAGTATCACTATACTGTATCTGGTTTCAGTATCACTATACTATATCTATCTGCGTTCAGTATCACTATACTGTATCTGGTTTCAGTATCACTATACTATATCTGGTTTCAGTATCACTATACTATATCTATCTGCGTTCAGTATCACTATACTGTATCTATTTGGTTTCAGTATCTTTACTGATAAACACATGAATTGTAGGCTGTATGATGGACACATATGACTGGTAGAACTCGTTGTACAGGGCACACATGACTTGTAAAACATCTGAAACATTCTGCTGCATGCATGGAAAGACCTAAACTTTCTCCAAAAGGACCTAAGCTTTCTCCAAAAGTACTCTGTCTTTTCCTGTAGACTGCCTTAATGTAACACATCCCATCCAGTGGTCCAAGTGCTCCCAGACACCTTTGTGTCACCATGTCTCCACCTCTTCTGCCGGGATAGACAGGTGTTGGAAGGGTGTTTGTTTTTCTAAAGTCCACTACCATATCAAAGTTGGTGGCAAATTTTGTATAGCCATCTCAGTCTTGGTTCTGTAGTCTGGACCAAATCCTCAACTGTGAAGGCAGCATCAAGAAGTGACTAAGAGGCAGTCTCTGCCTGTTGAGATGGCAATCCTAGAACATGCTGTGGGACACCAGGCGTAAGGGGAGCAGTTACGTAAAAGAAGGAGGCTTTCTGAGTAAAACTCCAAATTCAGTTGATAGGTATCAGATGGCAAGAAAAGATATAGCTAAGGGAGTAGCTGAGGGAAAAACTTGGTCTTGGTAGGTGTTTGGAGGGCCCATTGATGAAGACTTTTGGATGTGACGACCTCAAATGTGACATCACCCAAGATGTGATCAAGAATCTGTTGCAGGAAGTAGAACAGTGTATGATTAATCTGATGCAGGAAGTAGATTTCTGCATCTCCTTTGACTTCTCGTCGTGTATTAATGGTGTTAAAAGCACTGGATGAATCAAAGGCTATGATCCACACAAAGGTCATGAACCACACAAAGGCCATGACCCATGCAAAGGTCATGAACCACACAAAGGCCATGACCCATGCAAAGGTCATGAACCACACAAAGGTCATGACCCACACAAAGGTCACACAAAGTGTTGTTGTGTATCTTTTGTAGTTATAAAAAAAGTTATTAATAATAATCAGTGAACTAAATGCATGCTGTTATAAAGGTAGTTTTATTGTGAAGTATTACAAATAATTTCTCATTTGGTTGATGGATAGACGTGTGCTTTATTTGATGGATAGATGTGTGCTTTATTTGATGGATACACGTGTGCTTTATTTGATGGATACACGTGTGCTTTATTTGAGTAAATGTACAGCTGCATTGCTGGTATGAGCCTATAAAGGTTCTTGTCAGACATGTCACATAGCAGGTGAATGATTGAGGGATGCGATGTGGCTTCCTAAAGCCTTTAGTGGTGAAACCTGATCGTAGCAGAGGATGAGGAAGGTTGTGTGATGTTGCGTAATCTGCCATTGCTTGTCTGATGTGGTTATAGGACTGTAAAGCTCGTTCTACCCACCATAATCTCTCATGTGTTGGAAAATTAACTATTCAGGACACTGATCTCACAATGTCCTTAGAAATGCCAATGTAGAAATGTTTTGTTTTTTTTCCAGATTTTTATTGATATTTGTCTTTATATCAGAGAATATTAGAATTATATGTTTAGATTAGAATATGGTGTAGCATTTAGACTAGAATGCAATGTAAATATTTAGATTAGATTACAGTGTGACATTTTGTTAACTAGGTTGCATTAAGGTTTCAGGGTTGTAGAAGCCGTGAAGCAGGAACAGGTGCAGGGCAGAGCCTAACATTAACTCCAACCCCTAACCCCTAACCCCTAACCCCTAACCCCTAACCCCTAACCCTAGCTTTCTCTCTCAGTCTATATCCGTCTTTCTCTCCTCCTTTTTCTCTCTTTGCTTCTTCATGTCTGTTTCTCTCCTCTGTGCCCTTTTGTTCTGTCTGTTGTGTCTATCTATTTATTTATGTATTTATTTATTGTTAGCTCTAGCTTGCCCCAGCTTGCTGTCATGATGTTCACTGTATTTTTAGATTGTGATGACAGAGAATACAGGACCAGTTTACTTAGCTGCCACTCTGTTTTGTGGTTTGGATTTCTTTGTATGTGCGTGTTTGTGTGTGATTGTTTTATGTGTGTGTTTGTGTGTGGTTGTTTTATGTGTGTGCATCATTGCGTTGTATGTGTGTGTGTGTTTGTGTGCATGTGGTTTTATCAGACTGTGTCTGATATATAAAGTCATCACAGACTTTATCAAAACTGATTTTACACTTCTACTAGATATCAGGAAATTATTTGTAATCACACTTTATTATAAAGGATAGACGTTATTCATTATTCATTCATTTTTGTACTGTTTGTATTGTTATTGTGGTGCCGTTATGGTCCAGAGGAGGTTGGACCCCCTGAGTCTTGGTTTCTCTCAAGGTTCTTCATCTTGTTTTTCCTTGTCACTGTCACCCTTGTCATGAACACTGGGGACTTGGACTGTGTAAAACTGCTTTGCGTGTTTGTTTGTGTGTATGTGATTGTGTTGTATGTGTGTTTGTGTGTACATGATTGTGTTGTATGTGTGTTTGTGTGTACGTGATTGTGTTGTATGTGTGTGATTGTGTTGTGTGTATGTGTGTGTGTGTGTGATTGCGTAGTATGTGTATTTGTATGTACGTGATTGTGTTGTATGTGTGTGTGTGTGATTGTGTTGTGTATGTGTGTGTGTGATTGTTGTATGTGTGTTTGTGTGTACATGATTGTGTTGTATGTGTGTTTGTGTGTACGTGATTGTGTTGTATGAGTGTTTTATGTGTGTGATTGTGCTGTGTATGTGTGTGTGTGTGTGTGATTGTATTGTGTGTGTGTAACTCTGAATACTCTCTTTCTTTTCTCTCTTTCTCTGCAGATGCTTCAAGAATGGGACCACAAAAGAAGTGTTCGTGGATCTCAGGTGAGTGTATGAATGTGTGAGTATTTGAGTATGTGTGTGTTTCAGTGTGTGTGTATCAGTGTTTCAGTGTGTGTGTATCAGTGTTTGAGTATGTGTGTATCAGTGTTTCAGTGTGTGTATCAGTGTTTGAGTATATGTGTGTATCAGTGTTTGAGTATATGTGTGTATCAGTGTTTCAGTGTGTGTGTATCAGTGTTTCAGTGTGTGTGTATCAGTGTTTGAGTATGTGTGTATCAGTGTTTCAGAGTGTGTATCAGTGTTTGAGTATATGAGTGTATCAGTGAGTGTATGAGTGTATCAGTGTTTGAGTGTATGAGTGTATCATTGAGTATATGAATGTACCAGCGTTTGAGTGTATAAGTTTATCAGACATGGTTTTAAACCCAGTGAAAACTTTATCGTCTTTATCAGCTATTCTGCCCATAGCCTTCTGTTGGCCAGCTCCTCCCCCAGCTCCTCCCGTAGAGTGTGATGCCTTTGAATAGAAACACAAAGATTACTATTTGACTATTTGAATTTCAGAGGACAGTTAGTGAATTAATTGAAATAAATGCAATAGTTGGTCATCAGATTAAACTTTCATTGAAAATATGAGGGAAATCAAAACATTTTTTTTTACATTTTTTTGTCAGATTTATTATCACACTTTTAAAACAGAATTAAGAGCTGTGTGCTAAAACCGAGGATCTAAGACTGTGCAGAATTAAGAGCTGTGTGATAAAACAGCCACAAGTATTAAAAGCATGAGAAGAGCAGAGCAGAGCTCTACTTGACTGCTGAGGGTATTACACGTACCCGATGGTGCTGAGGGTATTACATGTACCTGATGGTGCTGAGGGTTTTACACGTACCTGATGGTGCTGAGGGTTTTACATGTACCTGATGGTGCTGAGGGTATTACACGTACCCGATGGTGCTAAGGGTATTACACGTACCCGATGGTGCTAAGGGTATTACATGTACCTGATGGTGCTGAGGGCATTACACGTACCTGATGGTAGTGTCAGGTAGTGTCACCATAACAGTTCAAAACATGTTAGGTAGTGTCACCATAACAGTTCAAAACATGTCAGGTGGTGTCGCCAAAACAGTTCCGGTGTTTTTTTTTGCTTCTTTGCTATAGACCAGACGGGCTTTTGGTCTGCAGCGCTCAGAAGCAGGGCATGGCAGGGACTCTGAAGTGCCTTCTGTATGAGAGTGTGGGAGTGAGGGGAAGCAGGGCATGCCAGTGACTTGTCTACCATGTTTGGTCAACTGGGAAGTGTAACAGGCTCATAGTCTTTTAAATGGCTGTGCTTATGAGCATTCATTTGTGGCATAGGAATCTGGCAGCACTACTTATGTACCACTGAGAACAGTGTGTTTATCCGCCATGAGTGATCAATTTATCAGGGTCAACTACAGTATATTCATAACTACAGTATAGTCATAACCCTAACCTATATCAGCCAGTGCATCTGCAGCAACAATATCTACCATATCATCATCTGCATTATTATTATTATTATTATTATAAGGGATTTACTGTATAAACCTCATGAGTGGTGAAACTGTTTAAGGGTTAGTCCTTGATGACCCTAACCCTGACCCTGACCCTGACCCTGATGACTCATTTGAAGTGACGCAGCCAGTTGGAAAAGATCCTTGAGCCATCTCAAAAGAAATGTGTGGCAGTCTCTCCAGTATTATCCAGTCTCTCCAGTATTATCCAGTCTCTCCAGTATTATCCAGTCTCTCCAGTATTCTCCTGTCTCTTCAGTATTCTCCAGTATTCTCCAGTCTCTCCAGTATTCTCCAGTATTCTCCAGTGCACATCAGTGGCCACTGGAAGGGAAATTAACTTAGGCTGTATATGTTATACCATGACAATAAATACATCATATTCTATTGTGAAAAGGATTTAAATTGATATCATCCAATACATAGAATACACTATACTGACGATGTTTAAAATAAGAGAAACCACCTCCAAAATTTGTTTGCATTGCCCATAAACACCATAGATAACACGTAAACCGTAAAACACCATATATAACTTACTTGTAAACCATATCAAACCATGTCTCACTTTAAACTCACTTTCACAATTCAAGTCCACACTCAAAACCCACCCGTTTAAAACTGCCTTTTCCATCTGATGGAATTATTGCATTGTCTTTTTTAACCTGTTTTTTTGTATTTTCATTGATTTATTTTACTACTTTATGTTTACTTTGTTTACTTTGTATTTTTTGTACGGTGTCCTTGAGTGACAGAAATCCGCCTATGAAATAAAATTTATTATTATTATTATTATTGTTATGAAGGAAACTACTATAAAACATTGAAATAACATTAAACTGTCATAATGGTTATTGTAATTTAGATATTTTTATTAATAGAGAAAATTCTTTTGTGGGTTTCTTTTGTTGCACAGCCTTATTGCTTATTTCAGGACACCCTACCCCTCTATCCCAGCTAGAGTCAGGACACCCTACCCCTCTATCCCAGCTAGAGTCAGGACACCCTACCCTCTATTCCAGCTAAGTCAGAATACCCTACCCTAGATGTGAATAGAAGTGGTAAGGGCAAGGGGTGAAATGGAATTGAACCTAAGACTTCCATCCTAGTCTTTGTGTGTGTAGCCCTCACTGCTATGGTACCTTTGCTTTCTACGTCTTTGTGTCTCTGTGTGTATGTAAGCCATTATACCAGACTATGGCATCATCTCTGATGAGTATAGAGTGCTCACTTTCCTTTAGTTCTCCTAACTCTAACCCTTTAGTTCTCCTAACCCTAACCCTTTAGTTCTCCTAACTCTAACTCTAACCCTTTAGTTCTCCTAACTCTAACCCTAACCCTTTTGTTCTCCTAACTTATCTTCTCCGTCGTTTGTAATTCAAGCTCTCCAAATCTCCATGTCTGTTTGCAGTCCTCAGGCACCAGTGTGACGGTGGACATCGCAGTGATGGGTGAAGCTCATGGGCTGATTTCTGACCTCCTTGCTGACCCCTCACTGCCCCCAAACACTTGCAGCTCATTGCGGGCTGTTAGTAACCTGCTCAGTACGCAGCTCACATTCCAGCCTTTGCAGCACAGAGCACGCCCCCTGCTGGCCTGCAGCGATGCTCATGCCTGCTCTGACTCTGAGGACACTCCTGAGAAAAGTGAGAGACTGGCCATCCCTAAGGTATAGCATTAAGATCTCATTCTGTTGTTTTATTAATACATTACTTAGAAGTGCCTGTGCTGTGTGTCATAAAAGTTGCTTCATTTCAGTACATGAAAATTGTTTTTGTGTTTTTTTTTAACATTCTCTTTTGAGAATGTGCCATCTTGATAGAAATAATGTTTTTTCCAGTGCAGAGATACTCTGCTGTGTTCACATGCTATAGCCAGAACATACACTGACACACATACACTCACACACACACACACACACACATACACACACACGGACACGCACTCACTCACACACATACACATACACTGACACACACACACACACATACACTCACACACACTGACACATACACTCACACGCTTTCTCATGAGCACACACACTGACACTCACACACACACACACATACACTGACACACATACACTCACACACACACACTCACACACATACACTCACGCACACTGACACTCACACACACACACACTCACATACATACACTCACACCCATACTCTCACACACTGACACACATACACTCACACACACTGACACACATACACTCATACACTCTGACACACATACACTCACACACAGTCTAACTTTCTGATCCAAGTCAGCTTAGCTTCAAATGTAGCAGACAATGGCGCACTTTCTTTTAAAAGCCTTTTAAAGATTAACTAGCACAGCACTTAAAAATGCTTTCCAACGCTTAAGGCTTAGCAAAGTACTTTAACCCTAACCCCTAACCCTAACTCTTAACCCCTAACCATAACCCTAATTCTAGTTCCTGGACCTGCTTGTATACCCTCCATTTTTAAACCCAAGCTACAGTGTGTTAGCAAACAACACTGAAAGATGTTTACTTAAGACCTTACATTAAACCAAGTCCTAATGTAGGTCACACTCCACACTGATCCTGAACAGACCACTACTAGTCATCCAGCTGCTCGGATGAACTTAAGGTGATATTTTGGCAGTCAAAATGAAGAAAAACATGAGCAAGTCTGGTTCCTCAAGCACTGTTTTATCTGTCATCTTTGCAGCTGGGTCAGCACTGACATCTCGGAATGAGACAGGATAAAGAGTAAGGAAAGACCTGGGCTCCAGTAATCATAACACCGTGTGCGGAAGGTCATGGAAAGCCGAAGATCTGTATGCACATTCTGAATCACAGCCTGTTTGGGTATCATTAGTGTCTACAGCTCACAGCTGGGAATGTAAAAGCCTAGCCCTAACCCTAGACTTAATTGTAACCCTAACCGTAACTCTATCTCCAACCCTAACCCTAAACCTAAACGTAGCTCTAACCCTGACCCTAGCCCTAATCCTAAACCAGCTTTAGCCAAGATGCCAGTGACAGGAAGTGCTGTTTTATGTCTGCTCTACAATATAACACCACCACCTTCCAGGGGGGGTTTATTTCTAAATATCCCAGGTCATCATTTTTTTCTCTCTTAAGCACAAAGTATTGTCAACTGTGTTTAGCCATCTTTATGTTTTGTTATGGTTTTGACCATTACCCATATAATATAAATCAGTTATGGTTTTGAGCATTACCATATAATATAAATTATTACCATATAATATAAATCATTACCA
Source organism: Sternarchorhynchus goeldii (assembly GCA_028565775.1). Taxonomy (NCBI): domain Eukaryota; kingdom Metazoa; phylum Chordata; class Actinopteri; order Gymnotiformes; family Apteronotidae; genus Sternarchorhynchus; species Sternarchorhynchus goeldii. The sequence goes on from JAOXYF010000004.1 coordinate 18,068,772, forward strand.
TATAATACAAATCATTACCATATTATACAAATTATTACCATATAATATAAATCATTACCATATAATATAAATTATTACCATATAATATAAATCAATACCATATAATATAAATTATTACCATATAATATAAATCAATACCATATAATATAAATCATTACCATATAATATAAATCAATACCCATATAATATAAATCATTACCATATAATATAAATTATTACCATATAATATAAATCAATACCCATATAATGTTTGTTAGTTGTAATCAATTACAATCAATGTTTGAATTTCCCACTCCCATGTCCTTTAAATAACAAACTCAGCTCATATTTTTGATGCCAGAGTGTATTTATTCAGTGTATTTATTCGGTGTATTTATTCAGTGCATTTATTCAGTGTATTTATTCAGTGCATTTATTCACTCCTATGGGCTTCAATACTAATTTCTGACACTTTTCTCACAAGTTACAAACATAACCCATTCATATCATAATAACCCATTCATATCATCATAACCTATTTACATCATCATAAACCATTCATACCGTTATAACCTATTCATATTATCATAACCTATTCATATCATCATAACTCATTCATACCATCATATCCTATTCATACCATCATAACCTAGTCATAGCAGTATAACCCATTCATACCATCATAACCTATTCATATCATCATAACTCATTCATACCATCATAGCCTATTCATACCATCATAACCTAGTCATAGCAGTATAACCCATTCATACCATCATAACCTATTCATGTCATCATAACCCATGCATAGCCCATTCATACTACCATAATCCATTTTTATTTTCCATGCTACATACATAATTGGCTCACATCTTACAAATTATTCTCCTAGTTAAAGTGGATTTAACACGTGCAGTTAATTAGGGATTAATCAGAAGATGAATCTTGGATCAACCTGATCAAAATGATGAAAGAATAGGGGTCCCTGCATCCTGCATGCACAGTAATATAACATATGAATTCCCTTCTGTCCAAGCAGGCAATTCCCAGCTGTGCTGCTGCACAGAGCAGGTTCTGTTAAGGGTTAACCCTGCTCAGAATGAACTGCTTGTGGGCACCTGGCCACTTCGTGTAATCCCAGAGTCATAAAACTGCTTGTGAGAGAGAGAAAGCACAGGACACATATCTAAGATGCGATATCAGACAACAGACGGTTTCCCTGAGGGAAGGAGCATTTAACTAGGTGGAACTAAGAATTTTCAGACTGTAGTCTAACTCTGCATTCAGGACACTTATGCTTCTGAAGGAGATGTTGACTAAATTAGGGTTAGGTTTAGCTGACTTAGTTGATTTCAAACACAGAATTTTTTCAAGCAGCGTTACATCTTGGGCTAAACTGCCAAACCAGGTGAATACTGAAAAGCTGACTGTGGATTCCATCACGGTTTGATACAACTGTACCAACCCTTGATACAAATGTGCTTAGTTATTTCAGAAAGAATATGGTGAACCTTGTTTAAAATGGAAATGTTTTTGGATTCTGAGGAATACCAAATTTTTGTATTTTAGTATTTAGTATTCCTAAGCACACAAAATATTGGCTACACTAATACAAAATGAGCAGTTATGCAAGATAATTCTAAAGAGTTAATTCTAAAAGAGCAAATTCTAGGTAAATTCTACAGAGCAAAAGTTATACTAAAGTCATACTAAACCCTAACTTGAATTAATAACCCTAACCCCTAATTTGAATTAATAACCCTAACCCCTAACTTGAATGAACTTGTTAATCATATTTTCCTGTACAAATATGGAACTATTGAAGTGTATTTAAGTAGACATACATGTACATATGTATTTTGGATGTATTTGAAATGTACTTAAAAGATGAGGAAAATAGCCAGAAGATGTTAATACCATCATACTGTGTGGAAATGACTCTAGTGTGGATCTGCTAGATGGGATCTATCCCAGGGTAGTTACAAGCTTTTTGGTGGGAATTGGCCCACAGTCTTCAGAGGAGAAGCTGTAGGCTTACACACCAGCACATCTGGGAATGTAACCCCTGTTAAACTGCGCCCATCTTAGTACCCTGTTAGTACACTCAGAATATATAACACATTTAAGGCACATTTAACACATTTAAGGCAATGCTTTTATAAATACTAAGGTTTTATAGTATACACTAATAAGAACTTATTTGGTACTCTTTCTTACTGTATTTATCTTTGTTTAATAGAACTTATACTAGGACACAAGCATGCACACTCACACAAGAAGTGTGATTCTTGTATTTTAGCAGTGATCTAATTCAGTTGTCTATTGAACTCTATTCTACTTACTGGCTGGGATGTATTCTGTGAGTCAATAACAAAGCACTTTTTATAAGTCGCTCTGGATAAGACTGTCTGCTAAATGCCTTAAATGTAAATGTAAAATAATAAGAATATGATAAATGCAGAAATAGTTTCAACTTATTATTATCAGTGTGGCTGCAAGTAGATAAGAGTCATTATGCTTTTACCGTATTCAAATTTTGAATAGTTAAATCAGCTGTTTAACACCAAGTCACAAGCTGCACTCCTGCCCTCTATGAGCTCTTAGGATTGAACATTAAAGATCAGAATGAAGCATGTTCATATATTACCTCAAGTCTTTCAATATGTTGAACAAATGGAATTATACATTAAACAGACAGAACAATGAACATACAGTGCTACAGTTAATTAAATACAGACCTGTTCATTAAGGTCAGTACGACAGGTTCATTAAAACCTCTAACACTCGACTTATTAGCATCAGTAAATCAATGCCTGCTGGCATCCTCTATCACTAAAGGCCCCACCTCCGTGCTGCTCTGATCTGTAAAGGCCACGCTGGTCCACTGCTGTGTTCCACTCTGGGAAAAGAAGATGATCCCTGAAAGCAGCTGCTAAGCAGTTCATGATCTCCCTCAGTAGGTCCTGCCTCAGTTTAGCCAGGGATCTTCTGCAGGCCATTCAACATGTCCTGCCTCAGTTTAGCCAGGGATCTTCTTCAGGCCATTCAACATGTCCTGCCTCAGTTTAACCAGGGATCTTCTTCAGGCCATTCAACATGTCCTGCCTCAGTTTAGCCAGGGATCTTCTGCAGGCCATTCAACATGTCATTCCATATTTTATCATGGCAACGAGCTTCAGCTTTGCCTGTATTACAGGAATACTGGTATATGGCAGCATTGTAGTATACAAGAATACTGGTATATAACAGCCTCGATAGGCATCAAAATCCTCACCTCTGTGTGTTTCTTTTGATGAATGTCTTTAACCTTTCCATTGTACCGTAACTTGTTATGGATTTAAGTAGTTCTCTACTTTAAGGGATACATGTACTCCTAAAAAGTGGTTATAGAAGCAATTGTATGAGCAAAACTATCAGTAGTAATGTTTTAATCAGGCACTGTTCCATCTCAGTGTTTGTGAGGTGCTGTAGGATGTCAGTGTTTGACAGTCTTAATTAGAGACCATATAAAATAATACATATTTTGCCAGTATCTCATCCAAATAGCAGTGTGTCTATAATGATGTGTTTTCATTCACTTCTTCAGGGAAACAGGATGGTGTTCATTTTTCTTTCCCAGTTTGTCTAAAACTGAATGAGTGTTTAAAATGTTTCTGCTGTTGCAGCGTTTGCGTCGGAGTTTGCCTCCTGGGCTTCTGCGACGTGTTTCCTCTTCGTGGACAACCACCACATCTGCCACAGGTCTCCCCACCATCGAACCGGGCCCTATCAGGCAAGATCATGGTGCCATCAAACCCGGGCAGGACTGGTCTGTACCACACGTACTGTACTTATTCCTGCTTCACGTGACATACTTTAAAATGGCGTGTGATATTCTAATTGTACCTGGAGAGAATAGCTAGAAGATAGCATCTCTACATTTGTTACTGTGAAAGTGACTTCAGTGAAACTGAGCACAGCTGGAGTTACTTCATTGGAACAATACTAATGCAACTATAGGTATGTTTACGGTTACGTTCACTGTAATATAAAAAGAAAAAGATAACTCTTTACAGTACACCACCGTTGTTAGAGTGTAATACACTGCACTTGTACTGTTAGCACTGTGATTCTTTTCAGTTTAAGAAAGAAACTGCAGTGTGTTAAACATGACTTCAGTGATCTCACAGTGACCTCACAATGAACTCACAGTGACCTTACAGTGACCTCACAATGACCTCACAGTGGCGTCACAATGATCTTTCAGTGACCTCAGACACATTTAGTAGTTGCACAGAAAACAAACATTCATAAAAATGCTTTGCTTGTATGCACACAGAAATCCAAGTACGTCACTAAATATAAACACATAACATTTTTTAACAATAACACCCAAGTTGCAGTATAAGAAGATGGTATTTGAATATATTGTTAAGCAGAAAAACATTAAGTAATTTGTTTAGTATTGTAACTAGTATGTATTATGGTGACCATTGGCTAAAAAAGTTAAATAATTGTAAAGGTTTAGAAAATATGGCACAAATGCATGAGCTACTAAGGTAGTTATTTAATATAAAAATATTTTGCCAAAATATTTTGCTTCATGTATTCTGGTGTTGAGCAGCAGTTCAAAATGTTTGTGTCACAGAGGTTGCAGCTGAGAAACATCATCAAACTAAAAAATATTTTGATTGTTGTTCAATAAATAAAATGACATTCTTAATTTTGTTTTTATTATTTTATCATTTTTATTAATTAAGCATAACTGATGTAGTTTTACTCCCATTCAATGTAGTAAATACATAGTAAGTCTTAAGTTAGAAGCGAAGTGAACTTTAGCCTGTAAATTCTTTTCTGTACTGTTTCCCCATTTTGATCTATGTCTCTGTTTTGAACAATACCTTGTAAGGGTTAGGCTTAAAGAGGAGCATTTCAAAAGGTGTTTGTTTTGATGGTCATTTTTTCTTTTTGCACATTTGACCTGTAAACCGTATTGTTTTGATTTGAACCCTGCTGAAGCACACAAAAAATGGTTAAACTCACAGAAAGACACTAAATACTTTAACCCATGTGTGTGTGTGTGTGTGTGTGTGTGTGTGTGTGTCTGTATGTGTGTGACACTAATGCTGTAACTCATGTACCTGACTGACTCTCAACGTGAGGATGCTTCTAGACAACGGCACACAATCTTCCAGCATAAATCTCTCTCTCTTAACTCGTTTACTTCTGTCTGTTTGTCTTTGGTCCTGCAGGTATAATTATATCAGTTGCGTACATGGATACCTTGGGGGCTGGAGGCAGGTGTGAAGGAGCGCTGTGACCCTGGTGTTTGTTGTAATAGTTCCGTCTTGCTCTTTATCTCTAATAGCAGGTCCATGTCTGCCTCCTGTACCACCTCTACCCGTAACTACCTCTACAACAAAGGCAGACGAGGTGAGATATACGTGTGTGTGTGTGTGTGTGTGTGTGTGTGTGTGTGTGATGACTATATCTTATTGTATTAATTTGATCAGTAGGTTACTCTACCTTCAGTGTTGTGTGTGTGTGTGTGTGTCTGTGCATGTGTGTGTGTATGTGTGTGTGTGATGGTTATATTATTGTATTAATTTGATCACTAGGTCACCCTCCCTTCAATGTGTTGCCCATGGTCTCCCCATGCCACTCTCCTCCAGTCCAGGGAACTCCAATCAACAGCCCTAACACTAAGACCCCTCACCCTAACCCCTCAGTGGAACCTTCTGACCCCGTAGCCCTCCAGGGCAGCTGTCCCTCAACAAGAACTCCACACCGAGCCTTAACCCACAGTCAGAGTGCCCCCAGTTCCTGGGACACAGCCCAAACCCTCTGTAGCAGGTAAGTCCAGCAGAAAGCTCATCATGGCCTCTGTCTCAGTAGTGTAAGAGGCAGGCTGTTTACTAAAGACTTGTGTAGCTCAGTAAAGACTTTTTGTCTTTACTGCCAAAAATGTGTTTGTTTTCCCAATCTCTGAAATATAACCTTCATTACTTCAAATGAACAGAAACATTCACTAACAATCATGTAAGATCTGTGGGCAAAATCATCTTCATCTGGAGAAAAACCTGGGTGCTTGCTATTATTATTACCTACTATTTACTGTTTACTGAATGGCCACAGAGCATTAGCTCTAGAAGCCTCTAACACTCCATGTAAACATTAAGTTTTTCTTTCTTTTGAACCTTCGTGTGCATGTATGCGCATACTTGTGTTTGTGTGTATGTGTGTGTGTGCGTACTTGTGTTTGTGTGTATTAATTTGTATGTGCGTGCACACTTGTGTTTGTGGGTGTGTTGCTGTGTTTGTGTGTGCGCATGCTTTTGTTTGTGTGTGTGTGCATGCTTTTGTTTGTGTGTGGTGTGTGTGTGTGTGTGCATGGGTAAGTGGTTTTAAAGGCAACGATGTCCCTGTACCCTAACCCCAACCGTAACACCTAACACCAAGGGTTAGGGTTAATACAGCTCAGGGTTTGGGCTATATTTAGGGTTAGGGTTAATACAGCTCAGGGTTTGGGTTACGATTAGAGTTAGGGTTAGGGTTAATACAGCTCAGGGTTTGGGTTACGATTAGAGTTAGGGTTAGGGTTAATACAGCTCAGGGTTAGGGTTACGGTTAGGGATAGGGTTAATACTGCTCAGTCTTGATGCAAAATAGGACTTAAAGAGCAAAGTGTACTGAAAATGGTCCTGACACGTCAGTCCTCTCTGTTGATTTCTGTTTCCTTAAAAATGTCATTGTGTTCTGATCTTCTGTGTTCTGATCTGCTGTGCTCTCTTGTAGCTGTGGAAAAGTTTACAGTAAAATGTGGCATGATGATCAAATTACAGTAAAAAGTGACAAAAAGCATTCAGGTATGTTAATAATTATTATTGCTGGATATTCAGGTACAGTAATTTGATGTAAAACTATTTTTAAGTCCTGGAATATTCCACCAGTCAATTCTGTATTTGCCTGTAAAATATCTGTCTCGCTTGAATGTTGCATCTGTATTAATAGTGATTTTACAGCTTTTAATAATGACTTAAATAATTGTACTGTACTGTATTTCTTTAAGATATGATTTTTACTCTGTTTTGACAAAATGTAGTGCTTTCAAATTTTACAAGCTTCTTTGAAACCAAGTCTCCAAAAGTTGGGTGTGTTGATATATATATATGTACAACAAAGTGTAGTCTAGTCCTACTCCAAAGAATAAGCGGTTCATCTCTGCACAAAGTTCTGTGATTAAAGAGTGTCATAAAACAACTGTTTCACCAATATAAGCAACAACTACCTACATACATCTACTCTCATTTGTAGTAGCCATGTTGTAGTATATTTTGTTAGTTTACTGCCTCCTAGTGGTTTATGTCTACCAAAGTGTGCATGTGGCTCTCCAGAGACATGCACAGAGGAACTTTACAGTATTTAATTTTTTTCTGTAATACTTTACATAAAGGTCGGCTGTATAACGCATTCATATGATAAAAACCAAATAATGTATTCATGAATGTTCAAAGCAACTATGAACAAAAGTTCTTTCTACCTAAAATTCTTTGATATAAAAAATTAGGTTCCCATATACGTCCAATTTCAGTCAGAGGGAAGTTGTCCATCTCATGGAACAGTTTACTCCCAGTGAGCAATAGAAATTATTAACCCTAATAATTATCCCTAATAATTAACCCTAATAACCCAACCCAATAGCTCAGAAATTACAGCGAGAGGCATGACAGTAGCAGCAGGTAGAGGGTCAGGGTCAGGGTTAAGGTCAGGGTCAGGGTCATGGGCATCCATGCAGAATATTTGGTATGTGTAACTTTAAAATTATGTAATTGTGTAAATTGCCAGAATAATAATGAGAAGAAAGGGGTAAACAACAGTAACTTGGCGATGAGCAATCGCTGTAGATATTTTGTGATGTCATCTTGTCTTGATCAATCAGATGATGCAGCACTGGTATCTTCTGACTACGACAGCACCTATGAGACCAATCACAGTGATGGCAGTGAGTTTGCACAGAATGAGGAAGCTGGGGAGGTCCGCAGACAGCGAGAAGCATGTGGCCCTTTCCAAGCTGAGGCCCTTGTTCTGCAGAGACTGCTGTCCTCAGAGGTGAGGCATCTAAAAATGGTTCACTACTATTTTCTAAGAATTGTGTTTAGAATGTATAAAGGTATATCAAAGTGTATTTGAGATGCAATGTACTATGTGATTTAGATTGTTAGTAAAATGTTAGGGTTAGGGTTATCCAAACAGAAATGGGTCCTTATTGTTTTTGCACATTAGTGTATCTTTCATCAGTCAACAACACCGTTTCTTTAGGACCATTCAGCTGGTATAACTATGTATGATGTATAACTATGTATGATGTATAACTATGTATATACATACCTGAAATCTGTTTCATATCCTTTCAGAACAAGCCAGTTCTGGCACCAGAGCCACTGGTAATGGAGGGTTTGGAGTCTCTTATGAATCAGATCAGCAATTGGAACTTCCCAATTTTCAGCCTGGTGGAAAAAACACATGGCAAGTGCGGTCGTATTCTTAGTCAGGTGAGTTGTGTTATGCGCCAGGTGAGTCGTGTTCTTAGCCAGGTGAGTGACTAGATGAGTGGAGGCAAACTGCTGAGAGAAGGTGCCTGATCCTGCAGAAACACAAATCAAAATGACTATAAAAAAGGAAAATATGTCAATTTAACAGTAGTTAGTTTACTGTGGACTAGTAAACTTCGTAAAGGTTACTAAGACAAACCAAGCCCAAGACTAAAATTAATGTGAAAATGGGCATTGCCTTTAAGACTATATACAGAATATGTAGACTAAACCTAGCAGCCCAAAAACCTTCATTTAATCCAAATTGTGTGATGACCTAAATGAGTCTTATAAAGGAACATTTAAAATCATTTTAAAAGAGAACAATACAAAACAAGACAAAAGCAACTACTCCAAAATAAATCACGACAGAAGCCAACTCCCCTAAAATACATGTACTGTATTTCAAGAACTTCCTGCCTTATCAGTTTAACTGTCAGATGTTCATTTTGGACGACATGTAAATCTCTGATTGTGTGCTACAGGTGTCTTATAGGCTGTTTGAAGATACCAACCTCTTTGAAACCTTCAAGATCCCAGTGAGGGAATTTATGAATTACTTTCATGCCTTGGAGAATGGTTACAGGGACATTCCATGTAAGTGAGAAATGACATTACTGGATTTTGCATGAAACCTGCTTGTCTCACATTTAGAGGAAAACCAGCAGAGACCAGTTTATTTTTTCTAATGTTATTATTAATGAAAACAGCAGAGCTAAATTCACTTATTTTATATATTTTAATAGTAATAGCATAAATTCAGCAGCAGGGGAAGTATAGGCTCATGTACATAAAAAAGCACATCCGTAGCTCTTTTTATTCTGCCTGCTTAGTGCCCTCTAGTGGCTCATTCTGCCTGTGCAGTGCCCTCTAGTGGCTCATTCTGCCTATGCAGTGCCCTCTAGTGGCTCATTCTGCCTATGCAGTGCCCTCTAGTAGCGTTGTTCAGTTCTTGATCTTCCTTACTTCTCCAGATCACAACAGAATCCATGCCACAGATGTCCTCCATGCAGTGTGGTACCTCACCACACAGCCTGTGCCCGGCCTGCCAATGCTGGCCCACGGCTCTGGACCACACACTGACTCTGGTAAGAAGAGCAATAATCACACTTGGAGAGCCTCTTTAATAATCACACTTGGAGAACTTCTTTAGTGGCAGTTTTCAAGCATTTGTCCAGTTGGCTTGAAAAAAGCCAACACAAAGATATGTTACTGACATAATAAGTTTGTGTGTGCAAATGTAAGTACATCACAAGCTTATATATACTAATATTCTAATGTTTCTTTGTCTCTCTGTATTTGTGTAGAGTCTCTGAGTGGAATGACTCATGGTCACATGGGTTATTTGTTCTCTAAGACCTACCCAAGACCAGAGCAGGGCTATGGCTGTGTGTCAGGACTCGTTCCTGCTCTGGAGCTGATGGCCCTGTATGTAGCAGCTGCCATGCATGACTATGACCATCCTGGCAGGACCAACGCTTTCCTCGTAGCCACTAGTGCCCCACAGGTAGATGCGTCAGGGAACGAAACCGCTAGTATGGATGGACACACGATCCACTGCTTAAATTCTGTCAAACACAAACATGCATAAAGTCAGAAAATACATTTGTTAAGTCTTATAGCTTTTATAGCTAATAGAAATTTGATGAAGTGCAATTAGTATCCACAAAATCAAAATGAGGTTCTAGACAATGTTGCAATGTTTAATTTCATTGTTTTGAAACAAACATCATGGCATAATTTTTTAAATCTAAAAGTTAGATATTGTATGTAGCACAAACTGTCTGAACTTTGTAATTACTGGTCACAAGTATATTTGATTTACTGGCCTTTGTGTTAGTAATTACATTTGCTAAAACACTATTGCTGTTTTGCATAGTGGTTCCTCATAAGATGTTCTTATGTTCTGACAGGTGTTCTTGTGTCAGGTCCTTAGCTAAGGGCCCTCAGTTGGTCTGATTGTGAGTAATTACCTCACGGCAGAGCTACTGACATTCTGACATGAGTGACCACAGATGGGCTGTGAAATTGAAGCAAAAAGCATTTTAATAAATCTTTAGGAAATGAAAAATGAAAAAGAAGAAAATTACATTAAAACTGATTTAAGTTCAAGTTAAGCATGTAAAAAAAGTGATTTAAGTAAAAGTTATCCATGTAAAAAAGTGATTTATGTAAAAGTTATCCATGTAAAAAAGTGATTTAAGTAAAAGTTATCCATGCAAAAAAAGTGATTTAAGTAAAAGTTATCCATGTAAAAAAGTGATTTAAGTAAAAGTTATCCATGTAAAAAAGTGATTTAAGTAAAAGTTAACAATGTAACTTTTCAATTTTCCTACTGAGCTTTTTAAAACAGATTCACTACATGATAGTATGTTATGTATAATTACAGAATATGATATATTCTGTAATTATAC
>JAOXYF010000004.1:18094229-18120406 GCA_028565775.1 Sternarchorhynchus goeldii
TGTGTGTTTCTCTCAGGTCTCAGACCAGTCACTGTGTGTTTCTCTCAGGTCTCAGACCAGTCACTGTGTGTTTCTCTCAGGTCTCAGACCAGTCACTGTGTGTTTCTCTGGCTGCAGCAGCATCGGTTAGAAACATGACATACGCTCTACTAATCCTGTTTTTGTTCCCTCTCACCATAATGCAGTGCATCTTCAGAGATACTGCCCCTCACCCCACCTGCCCCCACCTCACCTACCCTCCACCCCACCCTACCTCTTCAATCCTCATTTGCCCCCATTTCTCACTCCCTTTTCTCTCTCTGCTTGTGCGGTTCTTTATGGATTTGTGTATTAATGTATCATGTATATGTATTAATGAAACAGTGTTGCATTCAAAAACAGTTTAATGACGTATAGTGAAGGGGATTTTACAGTATATAAAAAGGGATTAAAATTGTAACAGTCTCTCTTCTCTCTCTCCATCTCTCCCATTCCAGATGTTCCTTGTAGCCCTGTCCTTTGCCTACTTCGCTAAAGCTCTGTCTGGGAGCTATATGAAAAGCACAATAACTCAGCTGGAGAGACACTTCGACATCCCCAGCTACTTAATAGGTGTCATTGATGGAAGCTTTGAAATAGGTAAGAACCAGACCACTATACGTCAGCAGACCATTCCAGATCATTCCAGATCATTCTGGTGTGTCTCAGTTGTGCTTAAATCAAAGAGACTCTCAGTTAAGGACATAGCAGCCTTTCAAAGAGTCAGCGTTGCTCCTTGTGCAATATTAGCATTGTGAAAATAATCCAGACCCTTAGCAGGTCTTCAACAACACAATGCAGAAGTGTGGTAGAGAAACAGGAAAAGTCCACAAATATTTATTCAAGAAGCCATTTTTATGTTATTAAGACTCACATATGTTTGTATCAGTACACAACATGTAAGTCCACTCTGTGTGATCTACATATGTTCACCTTAGGATTAGGGTAAAGGGTTAGGATTACTGATGTGTAATATGGGTAAGGGTTAGGATTTGTGATGTGTAATATGGGTAAGGGTTAGGATTTGTGATGTGTAATATAGGTTTGGAGTTGTCAAGCATAGGTTTGAAGCCCTGCACACTGCTGCTGTCGCCTCTTACATGGCAACCAGCAACCAGTGTTTCCATAGGAGTGTTGCCATAGGAACAGGGCAGAGCTGATCTGAAGCCAGAACAGTTGGCTTAAGCAGTCTGGCATGAATTACATATTAGCTACTCTGGTGCACAGAATGCATGGCCCCTCCCCATGCTCTACACTCTAAGCTTATGCAGAAGTTATTTGAGGTTTCACAAAGTTATTCTGATGTGGTTCCAATGTCCAAACCTTTCATCTCAGTGAGATTAAATTTTAATATTTTGTTGATTTAATTTGATTTTTTTTGTCTGGTGCATAGATTGTGTATTATTAATTGTGAAGTAAGAGATCCATCTTATCCAGCATCCTTTTGTCTTATCTGTTGGTTCTTTTACAAGGTCAGAAAGTGAAGTGCATTTCTAGCCATTATGGACAATGTATCTTCCTTCTCTCTGTTTCCTGATTTTGCTGCTAGGTAACTTATTGGTTATCGCCTTTGTGAGTTACTTTGGAGCCAAGCTTCATCGACCGAAGATCATTGCCATTGGCTGTCTGCTGATGTCTCTGGGCACATTCTTAATTGCACTCCCTCATTTCATTATTGACCGGTAAGCTGGAAGCTTTTGCAATAGTGAACAATGAATCAATAGAGCAGTGCAAAAGAAGTCAGTAAGCAGATGAGAGCACAGTAGAGAAACGAACACAAAAAGAAACACTGCACCCTTAGGGAAGGGGAAGACTCTGTGGTTTGATTTAGGGTCCTGGGTGGGCCTGGGGAACAAGTGGCAGGATTGTGATTAGTACAATTAATGTACTTCTTGTTCTAGTTATCCGTTTCACTGTGTCTTGTCTAGCGTGCATGTATTTAAGCTTGTGTACGTCCCTTGTACTTGTCTCATGTCTTGTTAGCTTCTTGTCATCGTAGTGAGTCGCACTTGTGTTCTGTTGGTTGTATGTGCATTTAAATGTGTGGGCATCTAATTTGCTGTGTCAGTGTTTGAAGTCTGCGAACGTGCTATCGGTTACGTGTCTGCAAATAAAAGCGTGTTGAATTACCGCTGTATGTCAGCATCCAGCCTCATCAAAGCAGTCCAAACGATTACATATGATCCATCATGTCAGACACATGCAGTGACCAGGGTTTCTCAGGAGCTTTTCTTGACCTTTCTGCTCATCAGAATCTTGTATTCAGTTTGGCATTTCACCTGGCAAAGCTGCCAGACCACTCAGGAAAGCTCATTTTCATTGTATAGCTGCTGACATTTTTTGTCAAAAACTTGGTATACTGTTGGAAACAAATTCAGGAAAAATCTTCGTTTACATTTGTAGAAATAATTTTCTAAAGTTTTTCAGTTCCGTAGTACGGTTATATGAAATAGTAGATTATCCATAATAGTTATTTATTTTCAGAAAAAGTGATGTGCATTTTGTTTTTACTATTTCAGAGAGAACAGACTTGTATTCTTGTGGGAATATCTTGGTCCTTGTGTGCCATACTTCTTGCTTGATGATATTAATAGTAGTTTGTATTGTATGAAAATAATACTTGGGTAACTTAATATTGCCATTATATATGTCATTGACCACACCACACTCTAAAAATTGGTACTGACATTGGCCCGTGAAAAAACACACCAAGAGTACTTTCTAAATTTCATACACAAGATTTTCATTTTCATCCAGACACTCCTGTATTTTCAGTATTTAACATTTCATGGAACAAACCAGCTTGTTTTTGCATAATAACACTCAGCAGCTCAGTAAAAGCCATTTGACTTCAAACAGTTTATTGAGAATTAATAGTTTATTGAGAATGACTCATCAAAGGCAGATAAATGCCAATGGCCTTCACTAAACACTGCATACACAATGTCATTGTTTTCTGTTTTAATCTGAAAGTCTTGTATCTTGTATTTTCTTCCTTACCTCATTTCCACTAAACCACTACACTGATGTTTTGTACTCAGATTTAGATTTCAATCATCAGTTAGATCGTCAGTGAACTCCACAAATAATCTCATGCCATGTACAACAATTCCATCTTGGATCCTGTCTGTGGGTGAGCAGACGTCTATGTTGTCAGACACAGGTGAACTTCACCCACTATTCTCCCTCACTAAGTACAATAAATCTCTTTACAAATACCTGTACTTTCTTGTTGTATTTAAATGCTCAGTCCATTTATAGATTGAATTGTTTCATCTTCTAAAATTGTTTATGCTGATTTATATTATTAACAGTATTAATTTTTGCTTTGGCATAATATATTCCCACCCCTCTACCACATCAGGTTGTGAGAATGAGTCCCGGTTGTCCATGTGGGTTTATGTTTTACTGGGAAACATCTTACGTGGGATTGGTGAGACCCCAGTCCAGCCTTTGGGGATTTCGTACATCGATGACCATGCCCTGGAGGACAATGCAGCCTTCTACATTGGTATTAAATACTTGTCATGGCTTGTAGTCAGTCCTTACAAAAAATGTATCCCTAGGAGCTAATTACTGCAGATTAAGATATTATTATAATAAAAAAAACTATTAACACAACTGTTTAATATTAGTGTAATGGTTGAAAATTAGCAAGCAAAGTTCTAACCCTAACTCTAGTGTTTGGAGTAATCTAAAACTGCAATATGAGGTTTTAGTTGTTTTTGTTGTGGTGGTGGTGGTTGTTGTGATAGTGTTTCAGTTGTTGTGGTGGTGGTTGTGATGGTGTTTTTGTTGTAGTGTTTTTGTTGCGGTGGTTGTTGTGATGGTGTTTTTGTTGCGGTGGTTGTTGTGATGGTGTTTTTGTTGTAGTGTTTTCATTGTGGTGGTTGTTGTGATGGTGTTTTTGTTGTAGTGTTTTCGTTGTGGTGTTTTCGTTGTGGTGGTGGTGGTTGTTGTGATAGTGTTTGTTGCTGTGGAACCCGCTGTCAGCAGCCTTTGGTGAGCAACTAGTAAACAACAACAGTAAACAAGTTCAGAAAACACATTTGACCCCATTGTTTTCCAGTTTCAGAGTAGAATCTTAAGGATGTGCTTATTTTATTTAAAGCAAAAACTTCAGAGTGGCTCTCTGAGTCACTACTGTTTGTGGAGAATAAAACTCTTTAAACTCCAGCTCCACCCTCTGCACCATTAATGTCACCATTAAACTTTATAAAGTTGATAATGGTTATAAAGTCTTTCCAGAAAACATTAATTTCCATATGAAAATTAAGAAGTTTCAAACTAGATTTGTGAGCTGACTGCCTGGAAATGTTCATGAAGTAAAATCTTTTGCATGCAATCACAATTGAGTTGTCTGTCTCCCAGGGTCCTTAGGTATCTTTTAATTACAATAAAACAACCTTAATGCTAATGAAATACTTGGATGGCCTGCTATAAGAAACTGCAAACATAAGCACCTATAGCTTGCTATAACTTTGCATCGCAAGGATTTTGATTAATTCAGATTCTATGGCCAAATAAGACAAAAATATACAAATTCCAGATATGGCTCAGTGCAGGAAAGAATCTGCTCTGCAGTGAAATGGTGGGCTCCATGTCTGACAGTATCTCACCCAACATGCAGTACATTTTTTTGACTTGGGGAACAGCAGAACCTCATTTGTACAACAGGTGAGTATTACTCAAAATGTTGTTTGTGTAGTTAAGATAAAATTACAAAAATGTGAATGGTGAACCAAGTTCCCTTATGCCTTCTGTGAAGCTCTGTGGTGTTGAGGATCCTGCAGCCACTTCACCCTCTGCATGTGTTGTCTCAGTTTACCACTTGCAGCTCTGTTCCAATTCTCTGGTGCTTCCCCTGTCAGTCTATGGGCCTGGTAGGGTTAGTTAGTAACCCTAACCCTAACCCTGGACTGGTAGGGTTAGTTAGTAACCCTAACCCTGGACTGGTAGGGTTAGTTAGTAACCCTAACCCTAACCCTAACCCTGGACTGGTAGCCTGAGACTCTGGAGCTAATTATAACTGTGATCTGTATCACTATGGAAGAAAATAAGTTTGTTGGTAGTATCTGAAATCTTAGAAAGGGTTTTCTTCTCTGATAACCTCCTGGTTTGAGTTTGCCACTTCTTTGGTAAGCTGATTTTAGATATTCTAAATGTTGTCAACTGTTTTTTTTACCTTTGAAGACTTTCTTGCAATCGTGGTATTCCAAACTGTTTTGAGCATTTCTTCATCATCTTTGTTGCTCATTTGTCTCAGGGTGTATTCAGACAGTATCGGTAATTGGTCCAGTATTTGGCTACCTGCTTGGATCCCTTTGTGCAAAGATATATGTGGACATTGGATTTGTCAACATGGGTAAGTGTTCTTACTAGTGGACTCATTCATTTGATCACTTCATTTCTAGCTGATACATTTACTTGCATTGATTAAAATGGGCAGTCATAGTCCCAGGAGACCAGTTCAGTACTTCTGCAGAAACACCACATTTTTAATGTTGCAAAGGAGTAAGGAGAATGCTGTGTAATGCATACAGTGTTGCAGTGTTGTCGTGATCCTGACCAGGCTTTTGTGGCCCAGGTGTCCTCTGTTGTTCAGTGTTGCATTTTAAACTCATACAATTGTATTGCTTAACAGAATTTAATACATATTACATAGATATTTACTTTTATGTAATGTTCTCACTAACTGAAATTTTTTGGGGAAAAAAGCATTATTTATTTGTACAGACCAGTGTCACATATCATCTGTATTCCAGTGTGTAAAATTTATGAACACAGTTGGGGATGCATCTATGCCTGAGTATATCTGGGCTGAATGAATGTCTATGGAGATCTGAGAGAGGAACATCAGAAAGAGAGGGTGTCTGGATAATTGTGCTTGTTTATATTCATGTGTGTATGAAGTTTGTGTGAATAAATGTAGGGTAGATTAAAAAATAACATGATATTCTCAGTACTCTGGTTCTCAGTACTTACCAAAACATTAGTTTTTCTCCTGAGTGTAGGTCCTAGGCTGCATGGATCTTTATGTGCATGTTTTCATGTGTTTTTCTCCCAGAGAGTGTGGATATCACGCCAGGAGATGCCCACTGGGTTGGGGCCTGGTGGCTTGGCTACCTCATCACTGGCATCATCACCCTCGTGTCAGCTGTGCCCTTTTGGTTCCTGCCTAAGTCTCTTCCAGAGGGACGAATGCCCAAGTACTGTCCCGAGAGGATGCGCTTCATCAGGGAATCCCCCATTCTGGATCACAAGTTCCAGGCAGATGACCCAGGCAGCTTCATAAAAATGGCTAAAGGTTGATGGATAAAAGCACTATGCATGCATAGCTGTCCATCACCCAGTCTTCACTTAAAGGGCCCACATCCCTTTATATACAAGATAAATGAGCTCTGTTCTGATTGGATGACCTGTATTGTAACTTATTCAGAAGGCACTCGGAGCTGAAAAACGCCTGAGAATTACAATGCAAGTGGGTGGGGCTAAACTTCTACAGGCTGAATAGGCAGAAATATGTTAATGAGGTTGTTCTTGAGACATTAAAATTCAGTGATTTCAAAATAGGCTGTTTTTTTTACAGCATGGGCTATGTGGACTGGAGAATGACCAGTGTATTGTTGGAACTTTAATTTACATATTACTGGAGAATTCTTTATTTCAAATAAAATGAAAGAAATTTAGTTTTCCATGATATGAGTCCTTTAAATCATTATACAAGATTACTTTTGTGTTGTGTTCTTCTCATTGAACATGTTTGTTCAAGACATTTGTTACAGACATGTCAAGATATTTGAAACTAAGAGATTTCTTTATGTTTTGCAGACTTTTTGCCAACTCTGAAATCTCTCCTGGGGAACCCTGTCTATTTTTTGTACCTGTGTGTTACCGTTGTCCAGTTTAACTCTTTAATAGGCATGGTCACCTACAAACCCAAATACATAGAGCAGCACTATGGACAGTCAGCTGCCAGAGCAAACTTCCTAATGGGTAAGTGTGTATAAATATCCTAATGGGTAAATTAGGAAGTTTGTCAGAAGTGCATATTTCAGGACACTAATTTTGTTACCAGGTACCACCAGGTAATGACCATTTAAAAGTTAAAATGTAGATTGAAGACAAAAGCACTTGGATTAGAAAGAGGGAAGATTTGTGGAAAAAAGCACATGACTGATAAGACAAATAAATAAGTGCACCTAAAGAAATTTGGTAGTTTTTGTAGAGTTAAAAGTCCATGAGGAATTCATATTAGGAGTTTATAGTTCATGTTTCAGGAGTGTTTCAGTATTATGTTTCAATGCAAATTATATTATGGTCATTTGTTTTTGTAATCCTGTTAAAAGTATTGTTTTGGTGTTGTGTTTCAGGTACCTTAGATTTGTGTGTTATGCTGAAGCACTACTAGTACTATCTGTATTATACTTGTTCATATTATCCATATTAAGCACCTCACAGCATGGAATCAACCTGCCATGTCCTAATGATGACCTTTAAGTATGAATGTGATGTTTTAGCATACATATGTGATAGCTTCTGCCTCTGTTTTAGTAATGTGGATATGAGGCTTAAATGGGACATGAAATGAAAGCATTTGGCTTTAGGAGCTGTACAGAGGGACACCGTGAGAAGGACGCCGTCTTTGTTTGTCAACAGTGTGACACTGTCCATAACCTTACATTTCAGGGGCACTTGCTTTAGCTGGGGAGTAGAGACTCAACATTTTGATTTGTCTTTTTCTGATGCTGGATATGTTTCAGGGGTGATGAACATCCCAGCAGTGGCCGTGGGAATGTTCTTAGGGGGAGTGCTCATGAACAAACTCAAGCTGAGCCTCATGGGAGCAGCCCAGTTTGCACTGGGAACATCTCTGCTGGGCTACTTGCTGTCTCTGTTCTTCTTTGCTCTGGGCTGTGAAAATGCCAAAGTAGCTGGCATCACTGTGTCTTATGCTGGGTATGATGAGATCTAATCTTTCATATAATAACTTCGACCATAAAATCAGAACAATTACCAAAAATGTTCAACTGTTCCTGTCTCTTAATTGTTGGGTCTTTTTTGTGCTTGCTTTGGTTTTTGACGGACATGTATAGAGTGATTTATGTAGGCTTTCATTTAGTTTTTTAAAACTATGTATATGATGTATAATGAATGAAAACTATGTTCAGACCTCAGGCTAAAATAAGTTAGATAAACATATATGAATGAATGAATGTTTTGTTCTTCATTTGCTTGTGTGTGTGAACAGGATGGAGAGCCTGTCTTATGAGGAAAATCCACTATTTGTAGACTGTAACATAAACTGTGTGTGCTCACCAACGGAGTGGAACCCTGTGTGTGGCGAGAACGGGCTCACGTACGTCTCACCCTGCCTGGCTGGGTGTCGAAGGTCTCGTGTCTCTGGCCTGAACACGGTGAGCAGCGGGAACTGGTGTATCAATACTCGATAAAACAATAACAGTGGGAAAGAGAACCTGTCGCCACAGTTTAAAATATGTGTAACTTTTTATACTGAATTGGAATCTGTTTTTAGAATTGTTCTTTCACCCATGGTTTTTAAGTGATGGGGCAATAACAATTTACATTAAGTTTATATGAATATTTCCTACATAAAGCTGTTATTACAGTTCAAATATGTAAAAACTTCTGAAATGTGCAGTATAGGAATTTTGCTGTAGTCTGATATATATCCCTGCAAGAAAAATCCCTGCATCCTCCCTGACACCCGTCACAGTCTCTCCACCCTCCCTGACACCCCTCACAGTCTCTCCACCCTCCCTGACACCCCTCACAGTCTCTCCACCCTCCCTGACACCCCTCACAGTCTCTCCACCTTCCCTGACACCCCTCACAGTCTCTCCACCCTTCCAGACTCCATAACAACTTCTTCCCAAAGGCAGTCAGACTGCTGCTCCCCAACACCCCGCTGTCTTAATTATAGAATCAGCAAATAGATTGTATTCAAGCCTAATGTACTCTACTATAACCAGAGGTTCCAAAAAAGTAAAGACATGCCAGTGTTTTCATTGCACGCACTATATTGGCTCCTAATTTCTGTAGAACAGATTGTGGTATAACAGAGGCAAGGTAATCTCATACATAAATGAAGGGTTATGCAGAAAACTGCAGACAATACAGGCACCGTTTTCCTAAATTCATAATAAAACTCATAAACTCATGTTATAATTGAGTTATAAGCGTTAATAATACTATATACATAATTTGTTCATGTTTATGGTGTATACAGAACTGTTCCTGTGTGGCACGTAATTTACTTTTGAATTCAGAAAATATGCTTCAGCATAGTTACTTTAGTTAATGGGAAGTTTTGCTGATAATCAACAATGTTGTTTTGTATTTATATATTTATATATGTCCAGGTTTTTGAGCAATGCACATGTGTGACCAAAGGAAACCTGACAGCCTATGCAGGTCAATGTAGACACCACAGGGAGAGCTGCCAGCGAGTCTTCCCCTACTTCCTTGCATTGTCCGTCATCACTTCCTTCATTATTTCCCTGGGTGGAACCCCAGGATACATGCTGCTCATCAGGTGAGAGAAGAGTCAAACTGAATGTATCTGCATTACAGCCATCACCGTCCTATTATTCAAAATCCATTTTTGGTTGGTGAGAAAGTGAAGGTGTATTTGCTTCACAGTTAGGGCTAGGGTCTGAGTCAGCTGACTCCTCTGGAATGAACAGACTCGTTAGTGCTGACTAATGAACAGACTCGTTAGTGCTGACTAATGAACAGACTCGTTAGTGCTGTCTAACCCAACAGCACCATGGCATCATTATTTGGTCTGCTTAAGCTTACTGTGTCTGTGTCTACTAGAAATAGATTCTTTTAATCTAAAAAAATAACTCGGATTGCTTTATGAAGGTGAAGAGCTTAATGGAGGTGAAGAGCTAATATGTTAATGAACGTGAAGAGCTAATAGCATGGTGCTTTGTGCCTTCATCAATGTAATTTCCTTTCACTGTATCACAGATGCATCAAACCACAGCTGAAGTCTTTAGCTTTAGGATTTCACACCCTGACAACACGTACTTTAGGTATTTTTGCTATTAACTATTTTTGAGTTGATAGAGTTGATTACTTTATGTAGCAAGAATATGGTTTTGTTATTTCTAATGCAGTCACTATATATGTAAACACACCTTTTAACAGCTGGCATCCCTGCTCCTATATACTTTGGGGCGATCATTGACACCACATGTCTGAAATGGGGCCATAAGAGATGTGGAGGCAAAGGGGCATGTAGAATCTACAACACGACTGCTTACAGGTAACAGGTAGCTGATAATACCTACAGGTAACAGGTAACAGATAATACTTATAGGTAACAGGTAGCTGATAATACTTACAGGTAACAGATGGCTGATAATACAGGTAACAGATAATACAGGTAACAGGTAGCTGATAATACAGGTAACAGGTAACTGATAATACTTACAGGTAACAGGTAGCTGATAATACAGGTAACTGATAACACAGATAATAAGGAAAGGTGTAACTGTTCTTCACTTTCAAACAGAAACTCCATATGTCCAGTGGTTGTACAAATTTATATACATGCAGATTAATATTTTTAATTTAACTTGCTGTTTTATGCTTTTGTGGTATAAACTCATTTTCCTTGTTCTCACTTCGCATAGTGGCTCAAATATATTTAGGCTCATTTGAACCCTAACCATAACTTAGCTTTCAATTTAAGTTTGGTTGAGTTTTTCCATTAGCATTGACTATCCAACTAAGTAAAATATCAAGAGATATTATCTATCCACACATTATCAATATCAAGCATTTATTTATATATTTTGTATGTGTTTATGAAAGATCATACATCAGATTACATGGAGATCCACCTTCCTGTTGAGGTCATGTTTCAAGGAGATCCACCTTCCTGTTAATTTCAGCCATCACCTGAGGCATATCATCAGTGCCTTACTAAAAACCTTATCTGCTGCTAGTAATAGCAAGACCTTCTGTAGGAAGATGGGTGTCCAGGATGTGGTTTATGACCAATAAATTAGACCACAGTCTGCTATGCTCCCTCAGGATGGTGTATCTAGGCTTAACACTGGGCCTGCGCACAGCCTCCTTCTTCCTGTGTGCGCTGGGACTACTGGTCTTGCAGCGGCGCACAAAGTGGTGGAGCGTCAGGCAGGAGAACGACGGGCAGGAGAGTGACGTGGTGCCCAGCGCCAACACGGGCAACCCAGTGGCTGAACTGCAGGCCCTCAGGAAAGAGACCAGTTCCTCCCAATCAGGCCAGTCCTTCCCAGTCAGACCAGTCCCTCCCACTCACACCAGTCCTTCTAACTCAGCACAGTCCCCTCAGATCCCAGACTATGACCCTGAGTGGGAAACACACCTGTAGGACACCGACCTATGAAGCAGCTATGCTGTATGTTGATTTTCTTTTTCATAGATGATAAAACATTTCTACTGGATGTAAAAACTGATTTTCCATATCAGTTTGACATACTGTAATTAGACCTTGAAAGTAGGTGGTATTTTGTTAAAAAAAGGTAATTTGTGGGGTGGGGTGGGGTAAGTTGTAGTGTGTATATGTGTATGTGCATCAGTGTGATACCTGTGTATGTATGTGCATCAGTGTGCACATATTTTGTGCACATATTTTGGTGTCACCACCCCCCAAAAAATGGTCAGTATTTGTATTCTCTCAGGTTGCTTAGTTCGTGTTTCAAATAATTTGAAAAATTTCAAATAATTTTATAGAAGTATAAATGTTCAGAGAAGTGTCTTGTTCTTTGATGCATAGATGAGTTTCTTAGAATTGTTCATTTTGAGCAACTTAATCCTGACAGCAACAAGGATCTTTTCTTAAAGTAAATAACAAATAGCATTTCGTATAACATATGAAAACTTATAGTTTTAGTAACTGGTTTATTTTGTGTCATTTTAAATGTATATCCTGTAGTGAATGTGAAAGACATCTTTTCTGCCAGATATTTCAGGAACTCAGGAATTATTCACAACTGCTATTCCAAGAAATCCAGCACATCAGCCACAACGCAACACTTCTTATCATGACAGAAAAATTTAAAAAATTATTAATTAAACATCAGAGAACAGTACAAAGAAACATGCAGCTTCTTCTAACCCAGTTCTAATTAGGGAAATATAGGCGCTTTTCCATTGAAAGTACTTATGTAGGGTTTATTTACTTCATCATGCAGATCCCCCATTTCAAGGTATCATATCAAGGATAGTTTTCTCTGCTTTATTGCAAAAGGTCACTTTTCTCTAGCAAGTTATTTAATAAAAAAAAAGTCTTCAGAACATTTTATTTTTCTTTCATTTTGCTGAGCAGAAACCGGGAACTGAAAAATCACATTACATACAAACGTATCGTTATCTAGAATCTAGAAGCCCTGCCACTCACACTCAGGTTGATTAATGTTTGAGCTGAAAAGAGCTGCAGCAGAACTACCTCAAACAAAAGTAAATCCATCACAATTTGTCATTTGCACTGAACAAAACTGTTAAATTGCTCTAGATCTCAAACGCCAGCAACAATAAATCAACTAACATAAACTCAGGTGTAATTTATCTACCTCCACAGTACAGGATGAGTACTTTCAAAAATGATTTAAATGGGTTTACTGAATCAGAGCATTTAGCTAACGTAAAGAAATGGTTTCAATGTGATGCATCACTTATTAACCTCTTGTACCATTATGTGTGTCTTATTGTTTCTGAAGTTTCTAAATAAGAAATAAATGCATTATATAAAAAACTTCTAGCCTTGATATTGCTGTTTGTTACTTTCAGCTTAAAGAAATGAGGAAAACAAACAAAAAACCCAACGAATCTAAACCCTTAAAGCATTAGGAAGAGAAACAGAGTAGGAGAACAATAAACGCAAATTAGCAAAAAGTTTCTGATTTAATTTCTCTTTGACACAAGTACAGACAAGACTTTGGCTGTTCCTGAACAGCTACACTGTTCCTGAATAGCTACACTGAGACAATGTAAGAAAATAATGAACCTGACCTCAGTGTAAATGTATCAAAAATTACACCCAACACTGAGGCTCTTTACCTACAAAACAGAACTGTGCACATTTCCCCTAGTAATCAAACTTTTAAAAATTAAGAACTTTAAGTCAATATCTTTACTCTCATCCATGAATCATGAATGCAGGTTGCTACAGTATATCTAAAGCTATAACATGAAATTAACAGCCATGCCTCCTTAACAATATCCTACAAGCAAAAAAAACAAACAAACAAAAAAAAAACGTGGATGAATGTCCTGTCAATCATGCACCTGCTCAGTAACATAGTAACATTCAGTTCTTTGGAGTGAAGCAAATCCAAGAGATGACATTGTGTCCTGAATGTGAAGCTCTTCTCCTTACATGCCAAGGTGTCTCAGCAGTGTCCTGCAGTGTGAAGGTCTTCTCCTACATACCTTTCTTACCTTCATGCTCCATCTTATTCTAGAGCAGGAATACAGAAAACATAGCGGTCAGTAGCCGGCAGCAGGGGTGATGCATCTGTGCATTTAGTTTAATGGAAATCATGTCCCTTAGGGCAGCCATTTCATCCTAATGAACTCATAACCTTCCACATTCTCATATTTCCTCTGTAATACTGTTTAGGACCTTACAAACTATTAACAACAGCTGCAGTTTTTGCTCTTAACATTTTAATTTAAGGTTATTTCCTTCTGCTACAAGCACTGGCCATGGTATTACTTCTACTCGGTACCACCCAGAATCAGTTTCTATGGCAACAGTCACTTTTAGCTTGCTGACTTGGGATCAGAGTTTGACCCACCGTAGCACACCACGAGACAGCTTCAGCTCCACCAATATTATCATGCTCTAATACTGTATTAGTAAAGGCATCTTCTGCAGCTTCATTTGGAAAAAGTGATTACCTGCAGTTTCTGGTGCTCTTGAAGTAAACGGTCATACTCTTTGGTCAGACACTCTGCTTGTTTCTTCATGGCCTGAACTTCTGCACTGGACTTTGTCAGAGCTGCCAAGAGTTAAAGGCTGTTATTCTCATTCCCTGGAGATTCCTTCCAACCTGAAAACAATCCACCTTCCATACTTTTACACCATGGGGCTTTTGTACCCCCAACGCACTGCGGATCTTATTAGGCTTCATTTTATTAAAATGAATCAAGAAAGAAATCAAATGCTCTTGGCTTTAAATGCATTACATTTGGACAGATCTGATGGTTATGACCGGTTTCATATTTTAAGAGACTTGAAAATACAACAGGTATCAAAGAAGTTTGTTCCTTATTGTGTTTCAAGCAGGTGGTTCATAGTGCATTTATCTGTTTCTATCTCCTGCACAAGTTGCAGGCTGTTTTTATCTACCTTCAGTCGATGTTTTAAGCTCCTCTGCGAGTTTCTTCACTTCTTTGCTAAGAAGCTTATTTCCCACTGCACTTTTGGCATCTCCTGTATCATCCATTAAAGCCTGTAACACAAACACACACACAGGTTGAGACACTCCTTTAAAGCCTGTAACACACACACCCACACACACAGGTTGAGACACTCTATTAAAGCCTGTAACACACACACACACACAGGCTGAGACACTCCATTAAAGCCTGTAACACACACACACACACACACAGGCTGAGACACTCCATTAAAGCCTGTAACACACACACACACACACACACACAGGCTGAAACACTCCATTAAAGCCTGTAACACACAAACACACATACACACACCTTCAGATCCTAGAATTCTTGACCCTGACAACAGATACGATCTGATATGATACATGAAAAGATCACTGAATTTAGATAATCACAATCTGGTTGTAGTGATATTACACATAATTTAGACATAAACTGTTTTGGTGCCCATTGTGCAACTTGCTGACTGGACATATAACGAGATCCGTCACTAACTTAAGTTTGTAGGATTTTTTTCTTAATACATTAAGTTCAAAGTCTAAAGACCTGCTTGAGCAGCTCAATGTCCTCCTTGTACTTGCTGGCAGCCTGTTGAGCAGCCTCTCTCTGGGTATGAAGAGCTTGACTGGTGCTGGTGGCCACTGCCAGCTGATTTATCAACACCACCACCCGTCGCATGACTCTGCCACACGCCACATAAGCGCACATTTCAAATTAAAGGTTCAAGCCGATCCAAGACATCGTTTTGGATCAAACATACAGCACAACGCTTTTTGTATTCTAGTGGTTAAGGTTGGGGTACATTACTCACAACCATAAGAAAAGAGAGAAGCCAGAAATGTACAGGTTCCTCTGGGCCCTGAACAGCTTCATGTGCAAGTGGTCAAATACATTGGGGCCCAACTTGGCCTCTTTGCTGGGTTCTGCTCCGGAGTACTTCCTAACCTCCCTCACAGCATCTGCAGGACATTACGAACAGGGTTAGATCATCAAACAGGCTTAGGCCCCTTAAAGACAGATCATCAAACAAAGAATCATTCTGACATTCTGGCAAATAACATACATAAAAAAAAGAAAAATGGAAATTGGGCAAACGAACCCATATAAGTAAAGAACACACACACAGATTTACACACCTGTACTTACCAGAATGCAACAGTGCATTCTGAAGGTAGTTACAACAAAAAAAACTGCTACTGGGGTTTTTATGACAAATGTAGAAAATGTTAATCTGATTAATTAATTGCTTGATCAGAGAAGTCAGAAAATCAGAGAAATCGGTTTACATACCCAGAAAAAGAACAATGAGGATGATTATCATGGCCAGAAAAGCTTTGCTCCAGAACCGAAAAACTTTGTTCCATATGTTCAGGTTGAAAATCTTCTGCCATCTGCAAAGAGCAACAGGAGCAGAACACAGTGTGTGTGTGTGTGTGTGTGTGTGTGTGTGTGTGTGTGTGTGTGTGTACACAAAAAATTAAACAAAACAAACAAAAAAACATACTTCTATGCCTAATAGTATGCTAGATTGTACACCCTAGTATGGAGACTTTATTGACAGTACACAGATTATATGTATATACTATGCAGAGTGAAAATCTGAACTATTTAATTCTGCTGTTAAATTCTGTGATTACAAAGTTATGGGTTTCTGAAGTCAAACCACTCAAAGCTGTTTACAAGTTTAAGCAGAATTACATAATAACAATACAATTGATTGATGCGTCAAGTATTATTCTACAAAATGACTTGTATGTGTGTATGAGAAATACCTAAATTATATAGCTAGATTGAAACTGTACCAGGCTAAATGTTGAGCTTTTTTTTTTTTTTGCACTACGTAATCTTTATGAGGTCATAGACACTATCTCAGCATATCACATCAAACATTTCGTCATTGTAGTGGTAGAGCATAAAGTGCGTCTGAAATGGTTCACATTCTCCATATGTCAACATGAGCCCATTTTACCTTTGACTAGAGATGAATGGCAGACAGAGGACAACAAGAATTCCAATTTCAATGTAGAGGAACACAGCCACTGCAGTCCACTGTAAAGTCATCACTGGAGGCTTCTTTTCCCTTACAGGTTGTCTGAAAGCAATGGAGGAATATAGAAATTACTGATAGCTGAAGAGACCAATGATTTGAAAAAGCTGTTTGTGTCCTTTTCCACTGCGCATACTGCCGTTTACACTCTATTTGACAGACTATGAGGTTATAGAAAATATCACTTAAGAGTAATCAGACCGTTTCTCTCCCCCCTCCCCCCATGCAGCCATTGCGGAAAAAACAATTCTGTGACTATTAAATGAAAGATATATAAATGTCATAACATAATTATGTAAATATTATTCTCATCACAGTGAACAATACTTATCATAGAGTGCTATATATTTGAATGGTAACTGTACTTTCCCGACAAGAATGTGTTTCCACCATCTCTGAACTGTTTCATCTGCAAACTTAATAAATCAAACTCTCCTTTTTAGGTTTTCACTTGGAGTATGATTTCTCAGGGGGTTTAAACGTGTTGTACTGTTTTCATCAGTAAAGCCATTTCAAATGTGCCACGTTTGTATAGCTGCGCTAACAGGACACAGGTTCAACTTAACGAGGTGCTGCGCAGCCTAAATCACTGCTCAGAACATTGGATGCCGCTTAGTTTTTGGAGGAGATAATACGATTGGCTTTATGTTGTCTGAATTTCAGATCAAGATTACAAATCAGCAATAAGTCCACTTGTTGATCATGCAGTGTAAACTCTCCTCTTTTTGTAAGTGCACTGCACTGGACCAGATCTATACCCCTGGTAATAAAAATAGGGAACATTTTTTCCATTCCCACACAGGCCTGTGCAATTTCAATGCATGCAATGTGTCCATAAAAACAGATCCCTCTAACTTCCACTCTTTTATTCGTGTGCTAAAGGACTTCAGATGTTTTTTGCAATCAGATGTTTTTGTAGTCTCAAGAATGAATGCAAAGGGTACTTGCGAATGTACTGCGAATAAAATAGCTTATATGTAAGCTTATCCCTAACTCTCTCCTTATGTAGTAACAAGGCAATAAAATAGATCCACTTACAGTAATATTAAATACATGTAATATTAGCAAAAATTGCTTGCATGTATTAATATTAGAGCATGGCAGCACTTCGGGAAAAGACAATCCGACTTGTCTGCTTCAACTCCTCAGAATGCACTTCTCCACGATAAACTCGAATATTTTGCACTTAAGACATTTGGCAGACGCTCGTATCCAGTGCGACATGAAATTGTACTTCAGCTAGCTAGTTACTACTTAAAGCATCCGTAGCTAGTGCAAGTAGGTCAGAGCCTTCAATAGAAAATACACCTTGTATCATTAAATCTCAATTACTGTTGACTTCGTATATATGTGGTATAGCATGTAACGCAATCAGATTAGTAGATAGCTAGATAATACAAATTTGTATTAGGAATTTGGCTATAGTTTTTCTCTCTCGTATTTACTAACATTACCTCCAAGCCTAAATAATACATTTTCTATTCCGCGAAGTCAGTTTGCTAACACCGTCACTATCCCTAACCCTAGTTTCAGGAGACCACGGGATAGCTGACTGGCTAACGGGTATCAACAAGCTAACGTTAAAAAACATTTCATTTGTGATGCTACTACTGTTAATTCGACTAGAGAAAAATATAAAGTCGTAATAGTAAAACAATTACTTACGATGATTTATACTCAGCTTTATATCATTCAGCTAATAAACAGCTTTAAGTAATTGTGATAACAGAAAATGAAAGTTTAAAAGAAGTTATGGCTACTCCCTAATGCCTGTCACTGTCTCACATTCATGACGTCACAGTGCTAATAGGGTGCACGTGGAGCAGCGCGAGGAGTGTGGCCTGTTTATATTCACGCGATTGAAACGGAGAGTTTAATCAATTCTGCACAACAGGGTTCTGCACAGTTTCGGTTCTCAGTAAGAAAGAGAAGAGCAACGTGCTCGAGATTGGAGGACTATTTAAAAAAACGCCGTAAAGTCTGACATCCTGACAGTTTCCGCTTCAAGTAATGAGCTCACGGAAGCTACATACATACACACACACACACACACACACACACACACACATAACTGAATGTATATACATTTCAGCACAACTGAAATGTACCTAATGCCTCTCCATGGTAAATCTGGCACAGTAAATGTAAAAATTCACCATGTGTTTAGTCCTACACTAACTTTCCCATCATAGCCTGTTCATCCCTACTGAAACACTTCATTAGGCTGCTTGCTACCAGCCAACCACTCAGATATTCTTTAAGTTGTGTCTCGAGGGATGGTGGTTCATGTCAAGTTGTACTAGAGCCTCTTAAGACAGTGTGCTGCAGAAAGGGCCTGAATTAGTGCTTTTAGCTTTGTGGATCAGCTGGGGCCACGATGACCGTTTGTTCTCTGACGAAATGTGAAACCAACCCACACCAGGAGAATCAGACAATAATTCATTATAAAGACCTCTAGGGTTTATAGCATAATTATACATAATGAAATATTAGAAAAAAAGTTAAAAATACAGTCTGTACAGTTTATAGTAAAATATAATAGATTATCAAAGCTCGCAAATTTTGTCTTCAGGTAAATGACTTATATTGTCATAGGTCATAGATTTAAATAAATACACATATGAAGATATGTATTTAGAATCATCTTTATTTCATAGAAAAAATATTAGTAAAAGTTAACCATTAGGAGAAAAGGATGTTTATGACTCTATGGAGCCATATGTGTTTTTCAGGTAGTCAATGACTGCAGATGTGCTTGATAAACTGTTGAAGATTTTCCTCTCTGGCTGAGAAGTGATGCGTTCCAGCATGTATATCAGGTGATGGTGGAAGCAAGAAAAAGGAGTTCCGTGTTGTATGGCTGAGTCCACCCAGTCCCACAGGCACTGCAGAGGTGTGCACTCAAAACCTGCAAACAGAGCTGGATTGGCCAGCAGCCCCCGAGCAGACATCACTCCTATCAAAGGGACAGCATTATCAATATGTGAAAAGGTATTTTAATATTTTCTTATCATCCATGCAAACAAATGTACACACACATACATATTATATCTAATACCCATTAATTAGCATCATAATAGATTACTTTCATATGTGAAAGATGCTTCTACAAACTAGTCACAGGGATTTGAATTTGTCTCTAAATAACCATAAGTCTTTTAGCAACTTAATAATCTTTAACAAACTAAGGCAGTCTACCAATTTTTTTTTATCAGTTTTGCCTATTCAGGGTAATAAATTAATAATTTTCTCTTCTTGTTCTGTTAAATTTGACATTTTTAAAATTAGGATGCTGCATGTGTCAGTCCAAAACTGCTAATCCACCCACCCTCCTTATTTCGGTAAGTACAGCAAAATGTGAAAACATTCTACATAAGTTATTATTTTTAAATGGATGAACGACACATACCATCTACTCCCGTCAGCTCATGCATATTCTCTACATCTTGGAGGTTTTTGATGTCGCCATTGGCAATAACTGGGACCGAGAGGCTGTCCTTTATGGTCCTGATTGCATCATAATGTACTGGCTGGTGCCTCTCGTCAGGTGTTCGCCCGTGGACTGTGATCCAGGACACGCCTGCTGCCTCTGCCTTCTGACAAAGGTCGACAGTTTTCCTTAAATCCCTATGAATTCTGCAAATACATGTCAACAAAAAACTTAAGCAATCAGCAAACAGAAACTAATAGAGCAAATAAATAAGTCTGTGCTGTACATCAATACCTTATTTTAATGGACACTGCATAGTTGGGATTGTCCACCTGATTCCTGACATGTCTTACCATGTCTTTAACTAATTGTGGTTTATTAATCAAACATGCTCCATACCCCTCTGCCATGGCCCATCTGAAACGAGAAAAATTAGCATAACATGAGAGAAAAGCAGTAAACTAAACAGATACCTCACACTGTAACTGGTATCACAGACATCTCACACTGGTATCCTGCCGTGTCCTAGTGTATACCATATATTAACATGTATTAACATAGGAGTACCTCTGAGGACAGCCGCAGTTCAGGTCCACACCATCGGAAAAAGGGGCAACCAGGCGAGCAGCGTTCGCCAGTGTCTGAGCATCCTTTGCAGCAAACTGGATGATCAAAGGTCGGTCAGCTGGTTTGGATGAACATTAAAATCGAGCCATAAAAATGTGGCAGTGGTGCAAAACTTAAAAGTGTAAATATGAAGTCAGACATACACGTGTTAGTGGTCAGTTCGTTGTCTCTGGCTTTTCCAGAGCACAAGAAATCATCCGCAACTATCATAGGAGTGAAACAGACGTCGCAGTCATACTTCCGTACCAGGGACCTGAAAGCCAACCTGACAAGTAAAACACAGTAAAACAACCAGTAACAGTGCGAGCAAACTCGTTCATTTTTAACCATTTACAGTGCAAGCAAACTCGCTGATTCAGGAACATTAAGATACTTCATTTCCCGACTTACTTTGAGTAGCGTACCATCGGGGCACACACTCTGACAGTCTTGCCATTCTCAAACAAATCCATGACATAAGATGTATATTTGCTAATTATATCATAGTAATGGGTCCCATTAAGCACGTCGTTTTCGTGATTACTAGTTTAAGTTAGTTTCGTACTGAGAATTCAAATCTCTGATAATTTTGCCACTGCGTCAGACTTCTTAGCTAACTAGCTAGCTGGCTACTTCACACTTTAGCCGTGACTACACAATTAAACATTCTTAGTTAGCTAGCATACAATCGTTTAAGCTTTTTACATTGCGTATTTGCATTATATAAGCTTGGCCATCGCCCTACTGTATTTTTTGCCTTGACTTCTGAAACACTGTTACCGCGTGACAACACAATAGCACGTTGGACACTGGGAGTAGAATATTCAAAATAAAAGCCCCAAGATGTAAAAGCTGTACTAAAACACACACACAAATAAAAAAAAATAAAATAAAAAAATAAGAATAACAAATACAAATATAGTAATAATAATAGTGGTTATTATTATTATTATTGTTATTATTATTATTATTATTATTATTATTATTATTATTAAAGTTATTAATGTACATGAAAAATATTAAAAACCTGTTAAATAATTGATCATCCAACTTAATCTATAAACAAATACTCCTAAATAGATCCTTAGGGTTAGGATCTGCTTATAGAAAACTTCAGCCTTTCTTTACTTTTTCTTGATACGAAACGTACTGTAATTGTTAAAATCTGTTAAAGTAAAATGCTCGTTTTTAACCCATGTCTAAGAATCACGAAAAAGACCACTAGTTCACTCTGCATGGATGGGGGAATGAACACCCCCACCAGAGGGCGCCCGAGAGCGAGTCAACCATGAATGGGGGCGAAAATGATTTGAGCTAAACAGATTCTGTACTGTAGGACGGTAGCGCTTCTGCTTCCCAGTGCTGATTGGTTGGTGAGCTGACGCTGTAGTTTCAGAAATGCTACCGTCCTACTGCCCCAAATACAGGAAGGACGATCTAAGCCAAGGGTTAAGACACTGTTTGAACTTTTCATTTTTAGTCGTTTAGCATTCGCCCATTAATTTTGGACTCACTTGCGGGCGCCTGTGGCATATCGCAAATCTAAAAGTCATTAAAGAGTGGTAATAGCTCTCAAAAATTCTCTATTGCAGCTCTCTGCGCAAAACAAACTGACGTCGCAACATTTATTCGTCACGACTGAGGTGGCAGTAATGGAGGCCAGAGGAGACGAGTTGATCGGGAATTCACTTTTAAAAGATGGTAACTTAAGCTGTAGATGCTTTCTTTGTTATTTTATAGCAACAAATAGAAGCACGTATATCGCAAATATTAGTCTTTGCCTTTCTCAGTTGTTGCTGTCTTTCATTTTTCACAGTAAATGGTATTTGTGTTAGGTCTGGCGGATTTAGACCACTGCATTCTGTGAACAAGCATTAACTTTAAAGCGTCTCGTTTAATGTAGAATGTTACGCGGACTTTCTAAATGAAGAGTTCGATGCGAAAACATACACTGCGCACGCCATTCATCATGCAGTCATCGCAGAACAGCTCGCCAAACTCGCTGAAGGTATCAGTCAGCTGGACAGAGAACTCCACTGTCAGGTTAGTTCCGCCCGACAGACAGAAAACGGTGATGTAAAAGACGAATGTTTTTATCGCACCATATAAATCGTGAACCTGTGTGTCGACTAACACTAATACTGTTCTACAGGTCGTGGCAACACACGAGGATCTGTTAGCTCAGGCAACAGGGATTGAATCTCTTGAAGGTAATATCTGACTAGTGATATGTTCAGTAACACATGTGATAGAAAAGGTTACATTTTGTATATATTTTCTCTGTAAATATTAAAACAAATGTCAAAACGTTAGGCACCTTTTCACATTCTCACAGTTTTAAAATTAGTTTTTGATACATTCTTTTAATTGTATCAGACTTGATATCATCAGATTCAAATTACACTTGCTTAATGTGGGTCTAACATGCTTCAGCAACACAAAAATATAATAACATTACTAATGTCAGGAGAAACGGACATGCACCCACAGGCCACGTTATTAGGTACACCTGTTCAACTCCTTATTAATGCAAATAAGATCAGAATGGGTAAGAAAGATGCCTGAAGTCAGTTTGAACATGGACATGGCTGTTGGTCCTGGATGGATTAGTCTGAGTATTTCAGAAACTGATGATCTACTGGGATTTTCACACACAAATATCTCTAGTTTACAGTGGCAGTTATCTGGACAAAAATGCTTTGTTGCTGCCAGAGTTCAGAGGAGAACAGCTGGATTGATTTGAGCCAGTAGAAAGAACATCAGTCTGTTTCTGCTGTGATGTTCACATGACAGGGTCAGAATGTGTCATAAACGACATAAGCAGGGATCCATCCTGGCTTATATCAACAGTTCAGGCTGTTGGTTCTGTAATGATTTGGGGAGCAGTTTCTTAGCACACTGCAGGCCCTTTAGTTTCAAATGTGCGTTGTTTAAACTCCATAGCCTACATCAGTATTGTTGCTGACTATGTCCACCCATTTATGATCATCGTGTGCGTCCTCTAGCAGGATAACGCAAACAGTAACACACACACACACACAGCACAAACAGTAACACACACACACACACACAGCAGAAACAGTAATGTAACAGCACAAAGATCATGGTTCATTGGTTGAAATTATTTAAGATCTTAACACTACAGTGCTTTTGGGAAATGGGTCACTCTCCAGTTTGTTCCACACGTGACATGTTAAATGGTTCTTATGCACTTTATTGGACACAATGTGATGCACGCATTGTTGGGGGGGAAAAAAATCAAGGTATATGATTTTATAAAAGTTTTTTTTATTATTATAATTTTTTATAAATGTTTTTGAGAAAGCTCTTTTTTTTCTCGTCTGTTGTAGGTGTCCTTGAAATGATGCAGACAAGGATTGCAGCATTACAGAGTGCTGTGGACAGGTAACCGTCCTTTACCCTGTACCCTCGCGTCCTTTACCCTGTACCCTCGCGTCCTTTACCCTGTACCCTCGCGTCCTTTACCCTCACATGCTGTAAGAGTGCTTAGTTTGCATCAGTCCTTGCGTCAGAAGCTGGTCCTCATATACTCTGTGTTTATGTCTCTCTCTTGCACTCCAACCCTTACTAAGGATAAGGACCAAGATCATTGACCCTTATAATAAGATTCTGGTTCGCACTGCTCAGCTTGCAAGATTACAGGTATATAATTGATTTTACTGTCACAGCCTTTAGTAACATTTTATATCTTGTGTTGTTCATTTTTCTGTGAAATTAAAGTGAGCTTTGCTTTTTGATCATCCTGTCACTGACTACCACACATATGTTACCTGAACAGATCACTAGACAGATATTACCTTCAAGGTGAAACAAGGCCTATACTCATTCCTTCAGTATCAATCTCTGGTATTACTGTGTTTTTACAATGACTATTCCAAAAAAATCTCTCACTCTGAACATGCCATTGGGTTCTGGGTATTTATTTAATATTTTTTTTATTATTATTTTATTGATATTTCGTGCCCAGGTGGCCTGTGACCTGTTGAGGAGGATCATTCGAATTTTGTACCTGAGGAAGCGTCTGCAGGGGCAGCTGCAGGGTGGCAGCCGGGAGCTGAGCAAAGCTGCCCAGAGCCTCAGTGAGCTGGGTGAGTGGCAGCCCTGTTCATCTGATCCAATCAAAACTAAAGGCTAGAGACCCGACTGCTTCTCTGCATCACTTCAGTCAGTACAGCATGAATTTTCCCCATTTGGGGGAAAATTCATGAGCTGTCCTCATGCTATGATCAATCTTGTATATACTAATATATTGATATATATTAATTGATATTTCAATCTCAAAATTGGTATTTGATCATTTCTTACTAAAAAAAAAAACAGGTTAGAAACATTATTTTATTTTGCACAGTATGCTTTATTTCTAAATAGGCAATAGTCTTTTTCTAAAATACATAAGGATGTTCTACACTAGTGTAAAGCACAGATTAGGAACCCAACAGAGAAACCACCCAACCTATGAATGCATATACAGTGTTCAGATGATTGGAGAAACCTGTCGTGATGTACTGAGGTGGAGGTCAGTGGAGGTGGAACAGGCTGCATCCCCACAGTATTTTCAGGGGAAGCCTGACATGAGCCACCACCTTACATCTCGCGGTACAGCAAATATTGAAAGAGAATCTTTCTCCTTTTCATACTGGATATCAAACAAATGCTGCATCCATAAAGCTTCCCATGTGGTGAAAGTCACCTGACATTTATCAAGCAGTCAGGTCCTTCCACACCATCCTGCCCCAACACACATTTAACAAAGAACTATGCTACCCTCACTTTATTGCACATAAGGTTGTTCTTCCTGGTGTTGTGGAAATGTTGGTGAAATCTTTTATATGTTCAAAGGGTGTTGGCTTGAGATAGACTGCTGAAACTTCATTAATGTACCTTCCTTTGCAAGGTAGCTTTGTCAGAACCACAAGGATTATCTGCTGCGTTGGGGTTAACCTAACCCTGACCCTGACCTGGCAGATTAGGGTTAACTGATGGACAGCACTCATAATACACAAACATTTATTAGACACTGGACATAACACGAACATTTCAGACATTAAGATGTCATCAGCATGCTGGTTGCCATGTATTAGTAATTAAGTCTTTTGTCAGTCACAAATTCACTAGTCTGTCCATTTTGCTTTTGGAATAGGTGGAATTTTATTCATTTTTAATTCTTGTCATATTAAATGCAGATATATAATGAGGATTTTAAAAAACAAGATCATTCGAATCATACCTTCCTGCATTGTACAATTTAAAACACCCTGTTAGAAGAAAATACTCATTAGAAAAGCTTAATTCACTGTATAATAACTACATTTGAGATGGACAGATGGGTTTATTAATCCTTGAGGATATTGCAGGGTAAGAGTTAAATTAAGATTAGGATACCTTTAATTGCAGAGTTATCAGAGGTGCTAACTTAAGTTGAAGTTCTTCTCATGGCAACAGCTGTGGAGACGCTGGACTGTAAACAAAAGTTAATGTAACAACCTCTGCTGGCATCTGATTCGGACTTTGAGCACTCTATACCTTAACCCTTTTGGAGAGCTAACCCTAAACCTTAACCCTTTTGGAGAGCTAACCCTAAACCTTAACCCTTTTGGAGAGCTAACCCTAAACCTTAACCCTTTTGGA
>JAOXYF010000004.1:18120506-18131050 GCA_028565775.1 Sternarchorhynchus goeldii
GAGATGACCCTTAACCCTTTTGGAGATCTCTGTTAACTGCAAAGCTCCTGTCATCTTATAGGAACTAGAAAGGCAGGCAGCCTAAACAACCCAGTAAAGGTGTTGAGATGTAGCAATGCAGAGTCTGATAAAGCTGTGAAGTAGCTGGACAAAACTGTTCACCATGTAGGCTGATGATCATCTTTTTCACTGTAACAGCATAACAAGGTCATCATCAGCAGAAACGGGTCAGTGTTTTACATGGGTTAGTGGTCTCAGTGTTTTACATGGGTTAGTGGTCTCAGTGTTTTACATGGGTTACATCATGCATGGAGACGGTGAGCCCAACAGTCACACATTGTAACGTCTAATCCCCAACATATTAACCAAATTCTCAGATCAGATACAGCTGATTTCAAACACAGTATATAATTTTAAGCACATAAATTAGTGTACTGTAGGTATGGGCTAAGTGTTTTTTGGAACATGACTTAAAAAGTGATTTGACACTTTGACACTAGAAAATCACACTAATGACAAAGCAAACAAGAAATCCTTACCCTTCACTTAACTTAACCCTAACCCTTCACGTAACTTAACCCTAACCCTAACCCTTCACGTAACTTAACCCTAACCCAAGCTCACAGCATGGTACTTCTGTCATCACGCTGGAGGTCATACAGCAAAGCAAAACCACTTTGGTCTAAACTTAGATATACTTTAAAATTCCCGTTAGCTGAGAGTGCTTTTGAAAGACAGCAGACCTAGTTGTTGGCAAAATGCCAAATATTTGTACAAATAGATTATCCTAAAGAATGGGACCCCAACCTGTAATACTTTTTGAAAAAGTTAAAAAAAAAAATAATGCAGTTTTCTTATTTATATTGCATGGAGAAATACCCCAAAAGATGACACCATACAGGCTATGGAGTGGATTCATTTACATCAGAAGGCACGGGGGAGGAATTTAATTTGACTTGAGCGCTATTTTCTACCTCTTATGACTCTTATGATTCTGGGACTGTATTCAATGTTGCACAAATGCTTTTGTAGCATTCTGTATAGGGTTCAGAGCTGTTCCTTTACATGGGCCAAAATGTTTGTTTCATACCGGATTTTTGTGGTGGTCTTTTTGGTTAAAATAGAACATATATAGTCTGTGTATTGCATGAAAACACAGCATTTGTTCGCTCTTGTCGTTTATTATAAGTGACCATACATTACTGTCACAGTCCTTGTTGACACGTGCCCAGTGCTCTTACTCCCAGTGAACACAAGTACCTGGCAATTAAACCCCCAACAACCCCCACAAATTACTCCTGGTATTAGTACTTCAATCTTTGTGTAGTCTCTTCAAAGTCTAGCTTTTATTAGTGTGTATGTAACGATGTAACGTAAACGTAGTGGACATGGAGCAAATCTCTTACTCTCTATTATGAGCCGTGTTCATTTGCCAGTGCATGTAAAGCTCTTTGTCTCTGTATATGTTGCTCAGATTTTTTGTAAGATTTACTGCATTTACAAAACAGATGCAGTTTTTGCACATCTTCATGGATCCATAACACCAATATAATCGCCATTACATCAGCTAGAAATAAATAATCTACTCTGTTGACTGTCCAGTTATTATACTGAAGTGCTTTAGTGCTTTGGTTAAGTAACTACCCTTATTTATGCTACTTTTGATGGACTCAAACTACATCCTCAGGAGAGAGACATTATTGTCCGAATCCTCACTCAGAAGCAAGGTTTTAAATCCTATTTGATCCACAGATTGTGGATGACTGTGTTGGTGGGTGTAGGGTCAGGGTGCTCCACAGACACCACTGGCTTTCTCATCTTGCTCCTGAGAATCTTCTGTAGCTTCTGCCGTGTGAAGGCGTAGAGGAGTGGGTGGAGGACTGTGGTTGCATAGGCCATTCCCAAGAAGCCTAGTCGGAGACTCATGGTGAAGTTGCTATGTCCTACAGTCAGGAAGATCGCGTTGACCACAGTGATGGGAGTCCAGCACAGCAGGAAGGTGGAGATGATGAGCAGAGACATTTTAAAAAGCCTCTTTTGTCTCTCTCGTCGTTCTCTGTGCCTCTTGATGGCCCTTCGTAGTGCGATGATCACTGAAACGGAGGTGCGCATTCCTAGTGGAGGGTTCTGTCCACCACTGCTCTGTGAAACATCTGTGCACTCTGTCTGGGTGGTAGTCATGGAGATGGTCTTTTTTTCAAGTGATTTCTTTTTGGATGCCTTATGGAAACGAGTGCCAATATGAATGTTGAGGGCCTGAAGGATTTTGTAGTATGTTACCAGCATGACCGCAGCAGTGAAGAAGAAGGTAGGAATCTGAGCCAGTAAGTGATAATAGATCTGTAGCTCTTCGTAGTCCTGGTTGGTTTCCATTCCAGATGTTAGGTTCCTGTCGAATCCTTCCTGGCTGAAGAAGCTGACTTCTATGAAGGGTACTAGGAAGCTAAATAAGGACAGAACCCAAATCAACCCCAGCAGTCCCACTGTTCGTTCCTTGGTTAGCATGCGGTTTGCTGCCCGTACAGAGATGTCGTAGCGGTCCAGGGTAATGGCTAACACGTTGGCAGTTGTTGCTACGCTGGCAAAGGATACACAAGCCTCGTGGAAGCAGTACACAAGCGCAGTGTCGTTGTCCAGCGGGAGGAGAACAACAACGATGGTGAGGGGGACACAGCCCACACACACCAGCACATCGAGCACGTGCAGGTTCACGGTTACTATGCTGCTGACGGAACTCACTAGGTTGGACTTCATGCAGTAGAGAGCCAACACTGTCAAGTTGCTGCTTAGTCCAAGCACAATCTCCATCGTTAGAAAGATTATCAGGGTCACCTGGAAGCTGATTGGATAAGGAGCCACCAAATCCATTTCAAAGGAGTTGAACGGTTCAGTGTTGTCGAGGACTGTATCGTTGTTCATGATGACTTGTGTATGCTTTGTCCTGCAGAGAAAACCAAGGGTTTATTTAATGGTTAGAGTGGTGGAAATTGAACATGTTATTCCATTCTATGCACATGCATCCATTGTCAGTTTTTTCTAACTTCTACTTATACTTGTCAGTCAGTCTGCAGTGTGAATTTAACCAGCTGGGTGAACCCTAGGGTTGGGGTAACCCCAACTGAAAGCTGATCACAATTGCTGGGAACATGTCAGTTCAGCTCATAC
The DNA here is from genome assembly GCA_028565775.1 of Sternarchorhynchus goeldii. Taxonomy (NCBI): domain Eukaryota; kingdom Metazoa; phylum Chordata; class Actinopteri; order Gymnotiformes; family Apteronotidae; genus Sternarchorhynchus; species Sternarchorhynchus goeldii. The sequence goes on from JAOXYF010000004.1 coordinate 18,123,672, forward strand.
TGAATTGTTTAGCTGTGAGTTTGTGCACTGTTAAAAGTGCACTTTTGTTATTTTTAACACATAAAAACCTGCTTTGGATTTGATCAGTAATGGAAATAGTTACTACTAGAATTGTTCCACTAGTTACCTTTAATGCATTCAGATGACTCTGAAAAAATAAATAATAATAATAACTAAAGAGCTGGTATATCAAGGTGATGAATAAATTATAATAACTAAACAGCCGGTATATAAAGGTGATAAATGCAAACCATTTTTCTCCTGTTGTCTTCTGGCATGGCAGATGTGGGCTTCCTTGTCTTAATGTTCTGCAACTAGTTGGGATGGTAACGGATCCTGAAGTCTGATGATTGGCTACAGCTGCCTTCAGTCTAAGCTGTTCAAAATAACCAGTCTGCGTAACTGCCTGCCTGTCTGTTTACACACCACGTTGTTTGGCTTCATCCTTACTTTGAGGTACTTACAAATCCAAGCAACTTCACATTTACAAACTATTCCTGTGTATAAGAGTCTGTAGGAGGTTGTAGGAGACGCTCTGTTGTTCCTTCTCAAATGTGGGATGGGTTTTTGCATTATAATGTCCACGTGATCTTGACAAGAAAGCTGTGTTGTTTTCAGCCTTTTCTTTAGCTTTTTGTTCTTTGTCTTGGCTAAATGACCGCGAGCAGCATATCCAAAGACTGGTGATCCTTAAGCAGAATTTATCTTGCCTAGATGGGGGGGCTCAGAATATGTTCATTCTGTTTTGTTTGTTTGGGGTTTTTTTTTTTTGAGACAGCTAGGTTTATGTTTTGCATCTTCAGTGTAGTTATTTACTCATTTACTTTTTTGTCTTATGTTCAGGGGCTGAATCATATTGCATCTGCAGCATGAGCTATCTTAAGGAGATAGCTGAGTGTTAGGGTTACAATAATCTCAGCAAAATAACAGGCTTTTATTTTGAAGCAGAAGGCCGGACTACTTAATTTGAGCAAATGTCTATGCATGTTCTGCCCAGCCTCAAGACTTCTTATTTGCAGACAATAGCAGCTCCTTCACCATGAATTCAGATGTAAATTTCTAGAGAATGTAAAGAAGATGGTGTAGATTTCTAGAGAATGTAAAGGAGTTGGTGTAGATTTCTAGAGAATGTAAGTTGGTGTATGCCTAACCTTGGCAATCTGTTGCAGGTGTCATGCCAAAGTCACACCTTTTTTTTTGTCTGTCAGGTCATTCTCTTGTATTTCAGTGGTATTTCAGTGGTGTACTCTCAGACATCAGTGTGGTTTTGGTTTTGGTTATGTCTCAGTTGAGCTCTATACTGTTTACTAAAATAAAGCAGTTTTTTTTTTTTAAATGTTAATAAGTCCACATAAAACTGATTTATATTCACGCTAAAAACCAAATAAAGTAATTAAATGGGCCCAGTCCGGTTCTGTGAGTAATACTGGTATGTTGAGAGAATTACGAGAAAATATGGACTTTGTTTAAATCTCAAGTTCCGATCATGCATAAGGCCCACTGTGTTTAATTTTGATACCACAACTGTTAGACACACCTAGTTATCTAGATGTTTACATAATACTGCAAAAACACCAGAGCAACTAGATAAGATGCATTCTGTTTAAAAATACAGCAAGGCTAGCTTAAGCTTTTTCACCATGCAAGATGTTAATGTAAAGGTATATATATATATATATATATATATATGAAAGCAATTATACTGTATTCAAAACATTGTTTTGAAGATATTTCAGGTATATAAATATGTATATATTACTACTGCACCATCGTCCATGGCTGCTTCTGCACTTTATGTAAAATGTAAATAATCCTCTATATTGCACTTCTGGTTAGATGCTAACTGCATTTCATTGGCTCTGTACCTGTACATGCACAATGACAATAAACATAATCTAATCTAATTTCTAGGTAATCTGAACCCTGATGTCTCCTTATGCATTAGCTACATGTTGAAATACATGGTTTTAGGAGTTTTTTTTTTTTTGGTCTATCTTTAAAATTCAATGCCATATCACTTTTCTACCATTCAGGAGAGATTGAGTTTGTACCTTGTCTAATGCACAGAAGGCTTGTGCTCTTGACCCTGCTGAATTCTTTAAGGAGAGCCTTGGCAGAAGCTTGATGGAAGAACATATTGTATAGTAGGTAGAAAACGTATCTCCTCTTTGTTCCATGTCTTGTAGTTCCATGTCATTGTTTAAAACTGAGTCTTGTATCAAATGCAAAGAATCTTCTCTTCAATGCTTGTTTGTTCCCTTACACACGATCAGTCTGTCTGCTCAGAGCATTCTATATTAGTCTTACCTACTCCTGTCTCCTCAGACCTGCCCCTCCCTCTCTTCAACTCTAACCCTCCATCATTTTCCTTTGCTTATTTGTAACAGATGTAACCCTTTCATGACTTGACACTGAGCAATGCCCTTTATTAGCAGTGGTTTGCTCTCTAGACGGAACTGGCATCGGCTCTAAATGTAAGACAGTAACAGGAAGTAGATCCAAACAAACACCCCAGCATTTTCTTTCCATCCAGAGTTGGCAGCACCACTGGAATAGTTATAGAGCTCTGTGGCAGAAATAGACCATCCCCTTCTCTCAATGTGAGTGGGTTTAACTGACTGTGCACTTTCATGCAAGTTGGCATGGAGCCCTTCCTAATCAGAGCTGTTCTAGTGTATACTCTTCTGTATAGGGGCACACTGAGATATGTACAATGCAGAGAGCCAAATATGTCTGTTGTTGTCTGTAGGTTTTTTTTTGTTATGCGGAAGCAAATGTGAGTCTTTAACTGAAGAGTTTAATGAAACAAATGTAAATAAGCATAAAAGTGCACTAACTAGAACAAACAAAACCAACCAGACATCCCTAACCCCTAACCCTAACCCTTCAGTGACCTAACCCTAACCCTTCAGTGACCTAACCCTAACCCATCAGTGACTGTCCCTCACCCTAACCCATCAGTGACCTAACCCTAACCCATCAGTGACCTAACCCTAATCCTAACCCATCAGTGATTGACATGGTTATAAAAGCAACCCTCAACCAAGGCTTATATAAGGAAGAGCATAATTATATAATAGCCCTCGAGTGGTGAGTCTAGTGATGTACATGCTCCACCTGAGGTACATTACAGACACAAAATACCAAGGCACATGCAAACGAGAAATGTAAACAAAGACCGTATGATCGGTCACCACTGTCTACAGGAGGTTACCAACAGGGGACTTTGTGACGAAGATGAAATTAATTACAAAATTGTTCAATGCAGTTCTCTGTGCGCTTAGGCCAAATCATAGTCAATCATCATTTAATGCATATGTGAAATATACGGTTACACCAGGAGACGTAAGGTTTTTCCATAAATGCACTGTTCAACAAATTAAGGGAACACTTGATCATTACTGTTTAACTCCAAGTCACTTAAACTTCAGGGAGGTCAGTCTGTCCAGTTAGAAAGCACAAGAGCAATTGTGAATCGATTTCACCTGCTTTGGTGCAAATGAAAGTGACAAGTTTACTGGAGAGGAAACAGGACAAAAAGAGTTTGGCTTTGTGGGTTAGGATTGGAAAAAGTCAGTTACACTCTCCTTATCCTTCCTGAGTAGTTCTTCTGTGGACTACTGTGGCTTGGCCTTTTGCTTGTGTCTTTGACACTACTCGCTGGGTTAGGGTTAGAGTGAGGCAGTACCTTCAACCCATTTGGTTGCACAGGTGTCCCAGTTCCTCCAGAATGGCACATCCAGATTCCTTCCAGCACAGTTAAACCCAACAGTATCGACTCCTTTGCGCAAGGAGGAACAGGTGGAGCACTGGTGGAGCCCTACAAAAATGAGCTTCAGTGGGCTGCTGGTCTGCCAGAGACTGACTCAATTAGGATGATGTGAGGGTCTGATGTCCTCCAGTGCCCTGTGATCACTGCCCAGCACCGTGCAGCTCGATTGACATTTGCCAGAGAACCCTGAGGTTAGCAGGTTCACCATAGGCAACCTGTTCTCTTCACAGATGAGAACAACTTCACACTGAACATATGTGATCAACGTAACATCGTGGTGAAATGTTATGCTGCCTGCAAAATCATCCAGCATGATTGGTGTGGTGGTGGTTCTGTGAACAATTGAATTTGGCTTTTCAATGAACTCTTTGTTAAAACTGCACTAAGAGTTGGGTTTTTTTAGTTTAGTAATTGAAAGAAGTCACAGTGAGTGAAGAAGAAAATTATTACTTCAGATTATGCAGTACAGATGGCAGGAAGTTCTTGCTTCAGTGTAGAGCAAAGTTCAAAGAAATATTTCTGAAAAATCTGAGTGGATTAACGTCTGGTAAAATGCTAGTTATGTTTGATACAATATGACTGAGCCTTGTTGGATCGCTTCTGTGTAATCTTGTATGTAAATTAGCAAAGAAACTGAACTTGAAATTCAAAGAACAAGGACCTCTTGTAAAATGTAGGTTGTTTTCATATGTCCTAGACTACTTGTCTCAGGGGGTGGATCTGTCTGGCATTGATGTCATTGAGAACGACCTGCTGTTCATCAGTCACGCACGTCTGGAGGTGGAGAATCAGGCCAAAAGACTGCTCGAGCAAGGCATGGAGATTCAAGTAAGAACACACACACTCATCACTAACCCTAAAACTAACCATGCTGAAACCTTGGAAATTGCTGTGTAACACTTGGCTGCATGTCAAAAAATCTGAGTTGTGACCTAAAAAATGCCTCCCCGATTTAATTTATATGAAATGATGAAAGTTGCAGGTCTCCCTGGACTCTGTGCTTGTTTCGTTTTTTAAAGACATCTCAAGCACAACCAAAGTTATGACGTGGAAATTTGTCTACCACAAACGGCCACCACAGTGGTTAAGAGGGTGGCCATTTCTGCTCATGATCAAGACTGTTTTCCTCTGCATGTTTAACATCATCACCAGTAATGTCCTAAAATAACCCTCCACCCTTCTTCCATACTTTTAGAGGCTCTTAAAATTATCTTCAATTTGTGTGAATGATTGGTGCACACACAGCCCAAAAGGACCAATACATTTTGTATGTACTTGAGCCTGTAAGAGTGTAACCCCTTTGCTGCTGTGTGTGTTGTGAGCACAGAACCCCTCCCAGGTGGGCACGGCCCTGCAGGTGTTCTATAACCTGGGCAGTCTGAGGGAGACTGTGAGCAGCGTGGTAGAAGGTTACAGATCACTCGTCCAGGACAGCGTGACCAGCTCCCTCGACATTAAAGTCCTCACTCAGCCTGCAAACAGTAGAGGTTGATGTTCTCTTATTTATTTATTTATTTATTTATTTATTTAGGTAGCTAGCTTTTCTGGTGTCATGGGTGGGTGGGTCTTATATAAAATCTAAGGAAACACTGCTGGCTGATGAATGACCTCTGTCTTCTCTGGTAGCTTGTGTAGTTCACTCCAGTGGCCACTGCAATCTCTACATCTGTCTATCCATTCATATCGTGTGTGTGTGTGTGTGTGTGTGTGTGTGTGTGTGCGTGCGCGCCATTACTACTGATGTGTGTGTACATTGTCAGGGGTCTTTTAAGACTCATTCGTTCTGCAGCGATCAGGACTTGATGAGCTCCTTGTGAGGCAAGTCTTCTCTTTGGGATAGTTGCTAAGCAGGGCTAAAATATGATGTATTTATTGATTTTAATGTGATATGGTGGAGAATATCTATTGGACTCCCCCCAAAAGACGCGATGTTTCCAGTTGTGCTCTTCCCAGTCTGACTCTTGGGGAAGGCATCACTTTTGAAGATGAAATTTTTAGTGGAATAAGATCAGAGAAAGCAGATGCAGCAAATATTCCAGAGGCTTTTTCCAATGGCACGGAAATAGATCGGTTTCGAATATTGTTTAACAGAATTCATGCTGTTATCATTTACATTTCATCACCAGACATGAACGCTGTTGTTTTGGGTCTTCAGAGGATTGCAGAGGATTGTGTAGTTCATGAGAAATAAAAGACCTGAGTAGCATACATGTATTTGTCTTTGAGTGCATCGTTGCTTTGATTTAACTAGGGTTGAGGTTTGTTCTGCAGCCTACAGAAAGTAAGTCTGCATGCTGACCTAGAAATATTTACTGGCAGTTGTGGGGTTCTGTAATTTATTTATTAAATCCACAGGTCCTGTATTCTGCTAACCCTAACTGTAACTGTAGCAACCGCTCTGTGGTTTTGCATAACTGCACCAGAAATATTGGTGTGATGAGCTGTAATGCTCATCATCTTCTCAGACATGCCAGTAAGTTCCTTCTTTATGGCCAGTAGCTTCTTTTTGGAACTTGAGCCACTCCTTCGCAGCCTCCCAGGCATCAAAGGAAGGTGCTTGGCAAATTGTGGACCAGGAGGCCATCACTGGATTTCATAAATATCACAGTATGTCTCAGTAACATCAGCTGATGCTTATCTAATGGACCATACGTTTTTTGTTCACGTGTCAAAACCAACTCAGATTCTTCTCTCCTCACACGCTAAATGGAAATGTACTTAAAACCTCTTTTTTCCATCATAAATGCAGGTTTGGAAGGTTAGAAAGGTTTGGAAGGTTTGCCCGGTTTTCCCGCCTGTGCACCTGAACTTTTGATTCTTACACATTTTCTTTGCCATCTTGCCAGATGACCAGTTTTGATTTCAGTGTCCCAGTAGTTATGGAAGCACTATATATTCCTCTGTGGGTGTGTGGCTGTGAATGAATGTGTTTGCATGAATACAGGTGCTAATGTATAACAAAATATGAATATATTATATGTGGTGTCCTGTACTGTCTGTAGTTGCCCCAGGGAGGGTGGTGATGCCCACTCCAGGAAACACTGCTACTTTTCGTGCTGCCCTTTGGACCAACCTGGAGAAACTGATGGACCAGATTTGTGCTGCCTGCAGTCAGGTAGGACAAGAAACAAGAAACTGCCTTTAAAGGACTTTAAACTAAACTACTATCAACTTACAATGTAACTAGTGCAACATATGCATACTTTAATATTGATAATATTGCTGTGTCACTGTACAGGTACAGCACCTTCAGAGGGTCCTCACTAAAAAGAGGGACCCAGTCACACACGTGTGCTTCATTGATGAAATTATTAAGGTAAAAAAAAATCAGGAGCTCTTTCTCGCTTTGTCAGTTGTTCTGTATATTTGTATCTCGACGAGCGCAGCTCTAATGTTTGTGTGTTTGGCTTTTGTAAGCAGCGTGCATCTTACTATGGTGGTTTAATCACATTGGCAGCAAATGACATCATAATCATGGGTGTGCAGATCTTCTCACCCCAGCACACCGCCATGCTCCCAGGGCTGTAGTGTTCTCACCCCAGCACACCGCCATGCTCCCAGGGCTGTAGTGTTCTCACCCCAGCACACCGCCATGCTCCCAGGGCTG
>JAOXYF010000004.1:18145178-18158498 GCA_028565775.1 Sternarchorhynchus goeldii
ATGTGAATGTGAGAGTGGTAAAGGCCGGACTGTGCTCACTATGTGAATGTGAGAGTGGTAAAGGCCGGACTGTGCTCACTATGTGAATGTGAGAGTGGTAAAGGCCGGACTGTGCTCTTCCCAGAAGAGTTGAAACTGTTCTAGCTGCAAAGGGTGGACCAACGTCGTATTGAACCCTATGGATTAGGAATGGGATGTCACTTAAGCTCATATGTGAGTCAAGGAAGGTGGGCGAATACGTTTGTCAATATAGTGTATGTTTAGCATTAGTGGATGTATGTTTAGCGTTAAGATGTATGTTTAGCATTTGTGGATGACCTTTTGAAGGTCTGATGCTGGTACAGATTTTTAGAGTGTAGCTGACTAAATTATAAAAGGCTGATATTGTAAATCAACACAGTTTTCAGAAATAAAGATGCCACTACAACCCAGTTAAATTGCTACTGACGTTGTTCAGAAAAACAAGGTATATTTATAAAGGATCATGTCTGTTTTTCTCTGAAATAGTAGAACAAACCAAAAATGCATGCCAGCATTTTACTATTTGAAACTCTTTGTAAATATTATGAAGAAGCTACTGTGAAACACTAGCTCATAGTTATCCACTTGCCCATAGTTATCCTGGCTTCCAGAAGCCAGGACAATTATTAGATGGCAGCTTTTCAAAGGGAAAGCTCTCTCAAAATCATATTTGATGCATGTTAATTGTGTCATGTATTAGATGTGTACATTATTTAATCAGTATATGCAGTTTTAGATTTTTCACCAACCATTGACCGTTTTAGCAGATGAATTATAAAAACCTACATGTATTCCGTAGTGTCTTCAGACTTGCAGTCATAAGACTTGCAGATTGCTTTAATGATGGGATTTTTTAGGTTCAAAAATGGAGAAAATCAAACTTACTGGTTGACTAAGCATGTTAGGATTGTACTTAATTAATCTGGCAGCTCATGTGAGCTTTAACACACATATACAGACAATTTCATTATTACAGAAGAAACCTTGTTTCCACTTGCTATCTTAAGACATCATGTTTTTGGATCTACAGTGCACAGCTGATAACATCCAGTCCTAAAGGACCAGAGTTTAGCACAGTTTGGTTATTTTTCTGCTCAAATACATCTATTAAGTCTGGTAATTAACTTTAGAGTGTAGTATTTGACTCTGGCCTTTCAGGGTAGGTGTTGGTTGCCCATGAGCCCCTGCAAAAGTCCTAGTCAAGTTGTTTGACCAGGTATTCGTTCTGTTCCAGGTCCTGAAATACCCAAGTCATGTAATCAGGAACTACGTAGTTCATTACTGATATACCAGCCAAATGCCGTAAATGTAAATGTCACGGAATCGGTAGATATATAGTTCATTACTGATCTACCCAGTTCACGTAATTGGGCAACTTCATCTGCTCATGTGATCACATATACAGACAATTTCATCATTACAGAAGAAACCTTGTTTTACTCCACTTGTTACCTTAAGACATGTTTTGACACCATTAACTCTTTTAGCAGATGAATTATAAATACCTGTATTTTGCTACTGCTAATTGAGTTGTGAATGTTAATTTACACAAAACAAAAAAAACCTTTTAAGAAAAGACAAGAGAAATACAACAAACTATTTTTATTTAGTTGGTCAAAATGTCATCATTGTGGTTGTTTCCATTCTTTTCTTTATGGTTCAAAGTTTTACAAATGGCTAGACAAATGGCTCTAGTTTGTGACTATTTTAAAACCATGAACTTTGTCAGGAAAATGAGCTTGCTGGTGGCATTTTAGCTATTTATGCTAGTTAGCTCTTTCAGTCAATTATCAACATGTGAACATATTCGGGACATAATCATGTCAGTTAGTAAATACAACTGTTCACTAAATTGCAATGGTGGGAAGAGCAATTAAAACATTATTGTTATAATTTTTTTTATATGTAATGTAAAAAAATGTAAATATGAGTAGCATTTATGTTTTTCCAGCTGAGGCATATTTGTACAGTGTGTGTAATATGTATTTTGCTATTGAATGTAATGTAAAAAGGCATCAAAACTCCATTCAGGCAGCATTCCTTTCAGGATTTTCATGATCCATTTTCATAGTTTATTTCACAAAGATGCTGGAAGATTTTTTGTGGTCAGATCTATTCTAATTGAAACTGATCACTACACAAGACTATTTAAAAAAATCTCAAATTCGCAGGCACAATTCTTTGCTCACCAGCAGATATAGTCATTATACACTTTCTAAAGCTTTTAAAAGTTTTGATGAACAACAGACTGTACTGAAGTAACAGCATTACAAATATTGCCAAGGTTTTGTTTTTATTCATGAGCAGATTGAGCCATGATAGGATGGGTAATGCAGCCCAAATGGCATAATGCTACCATCTAGAGAGTGGATTGGAGTAATTTACAATTTGTTGTTAATCAAAAAAGTTTGTATAGTTTAAGCAGTTACTTTTGCTCTTAACATTAATATTAGTATACAAATAAGTCAAAATGTAATAACCAATAAGTTCACGTGGAATTATTTTATATTGTCAGAAATTAAACGCAAATAGTTTTAGCTATCAGTACTTTACTGACTGTCACTTGGGAAATATGATTGCCACCGGGCGGTGGTAGCTCACTGGTTAAGGCACTTGCCTAATAATCATAAGGTTGCTGGTTCAAACCCCACCTCTACCAAGTTGCCACTGTTGGGCCCCTGAGCAAAAGCCCTTAACCCTCAACTGCTCAAGATGTATTCAGTCACAACTGTGAGTCGCTTTGAATAAAAACGTCAGCCAAATGCCGTAAATATAATGATTATTAACTGTCTGACAAATTTCTTAACTGAAACAGCCAAATCTAACAATGTTTTAAAAATATAGATCTTATTACAAAACAAGGCATTATATCCTAAAACAGATCATACATCTGCCACTTGGAATTAGACAGTTTTGCTTCTAGACTAGTTCTGTGAGTCAACAACAAAGCACTGTTTATATGTCATTCTGGATAAGAGCATCTGCTAAACACCGTAAATGTAAATAGTTTATTTGTTCTGGCATGTTTGTCCAAAGAGGATAAAGGCACAGTAGTATCACAATCAAAATAGCATCACGTTTCTAAATGTAATATCATACTATAATTTATTATATATAAAATGGAAAGACATTTTTATTGATAGCTTCATCTCTAATATTCAGTTAAATCACTGAAGCTGTAATGTTATAATTTTTCTATTAGGTTCTAAAATTTATATGAGCATAAAAAGCAATTTCAAAATTCTCAGGTTATACTAGTGTTAGTCATGTGGCTGCTTCATGTACCTATTTGTAGACAATATTGCAATCTGCTTTTTAAAGATCCAGATATAACAAGGACAGTATCTCTTTCCCAAAGTCAAGCCAAATTCTTCCCATGTATTAATGACATTAATGAATGATTGGCCTTCATAGTGTTTAGTGCTGAAATTGAGTCACATGCAACTCTGATTTTTGTTTTCAGTATAATACGTTTGAAACATTTTTCTTTTAACTGTACAAATGTATTATGCCCTGGAAGTTTTTTTTCAACACAGTGGATTTCAATAACCCATATAAAGATTTGGTCTGGTTCGTTTTCATTGTATGCCCTTAACTCCTTCATCTGAAATGGCTGATTGTTGCACCAAACACCAAAAGCACATTTGCTCACTTTTTCTGATGCATAACTAAACTGATGTTAAGTGTTTTTGTTTCCCTTCAGGATCAAAGCCATTCAGGTGCAAAATTTGCAACTTTGCTACAGCACAGCTTGGTGATGCTCGTAACCATGTCAAGAGACACCTCGGCATGAGGGAATACAAGTGTCATATCTGTGGGTGAGTCCTGAACTCCTTCATGTCTTCAGACTTGCAATCATACCAGTTTCCTTTAATGATGGGATTTTTTAGGTTCAACCTCAGAAATGGAGAAAATCAAACTTACTGGTTGATCTGGCAGCTCATGTGATCTTTAATACACATATACAGACAATTTCATTATTACAGAAGAAATCTTGTTTCCACTTGCTATCTTAAGACATCATGTTTTTGGATCTACAGTGCAGAGTTGATAACATCCAGTCCTAAAGGACCAGAGTTTATTTTCCTCAAATACATCTATTAAGTCTGGTAATTAACTTTAGAGTGTAGTATTTGACTCTGGCCTTTCAGGGCAGGTGTTGGTGGCCCATGAGTCCCTGCAAAAGTCCCAGTCAAGTTGTTTGACCAGGTATTTGCTCTGTTCCAGGTCCTGATATACCTAAGTCATGTAATCAGGAGCTACGTAGTTCATTACTGATATACCTGAGTCACATAATCAGGAGATACGTAGTTCATTACTGATATACACGAGTCACGTAATCGGGAGCTTCGTAGTTCATTACCGATATACCCGAGTCATGTAATCGGGAATTTCGTAGTTCATTACCGATATACCTGATTCACATAATACATTCAGCAATTTTTCCCTTAAATGTCCAGTTTTTACAGTCCCTCATGAGCAGAAACTGGTTGTGCTATCTCTAGGTAATAAATTATGTATTGCTATACTAAATGTAGTGGTTTTTTAATATCACAGCACAGGGTGTGGCAGATCTATACCTTCTCATATGCCACTTTAGCTTAACAGATATGTATTTAAATTTATTAGTAACTAACAGACATTACAGATTTAATAACATTACTGCTATTTGATTCAGTTCTGTAGAAGGTGTGCTCAGTGCACAAAATTAGTTGAAATGACTTGTTTAAATTTCTTACTTTTTCAATTACTGTATAAACAATCATAGCTCTGGCTTCAGAAGGTGTGATTGAATCGTTGCTGCAAGCCAGTCCAGTGTTTCGTCATCCAGGTCAATTAAACCATGAGTGCCATTCAGTGGCTGTAATTTGGGGTAGCTGGTCATCACGTTCCACTGTCTGTGATGTGTCCCCACATTCACAGTGGGCAGTGTCTGCATTGCTGCAACTCCCCAGTCCTCAGGTGATTAATGGTTATCCACTCCTTACGGGGAAGGTGCTGGCCAGGAACATCTGTTGGGTTTTTGATGCAGTGATGAAGCATTGATGGCCTTGCTGCCCTCTGTCTTGCCTTCACCCAAGAAGTGTTGGAGATAGCAGCTGATGTTGTGCAGAGCAGTTCCTGTGGATGTGTGACGAAGGGACACGGGACTTGAGGTGCATGTGCTGTGTTGTCTCTGTGACAGTCTTGTGGAGGAGTTGTGATCCAATCTCAGTTGGAATTTTAGGATTGATTTTAAAGTATTGGTTTTGACCTATAAGGCACTACATGATGAAGCACCTGAATACATTGGTGATTTGCTAGTACCCCATACAGGTCCCAGGTCATTGAGATCTACAAATAAAGGGCTTCTCATTGTTCCTAGAATTAAGCTGAAACGTAAGGGAGACAGTTTATGCACCTAAATTATGGAACAGTCTCCCTCTTGATATCAGACACTCGCCATCTACATCATCTTTTAAGAAGGGCCTAAAGACTTATCTCTATGCTTTAGCTTTTAGTGAGTTGCGATCATAGTGCGATTATGGGTGAATTTTTTTGTGTTACTGTCTTATATTTTCTTTTTCTTTTTTTTATTTGTGAAGTATTTTGTAGCGTTGTCTTTGAAAAGTGCTATACAAATAAAGTTTTTTATTATTATTATTATTATTATTATTATTATTATTCACTCAACTGTGCCTTCTGAGCGAGGGCCAGCATGGCTGCTTCTTGTCTGACCTCTGCTGGGGTGAGGACAGGCAGTTGGTAGGTTGAGGTGGCTTGTAGGCATCCGGAAACCATCCCCCCACACGGGGGCTGCAGCACCAAACCGAGGCACAGTACTCAGTGGTTGGAAACACCAGGACCTCAGTAGAAATGCACAATGTTTTTGTGCTAGCCCCCCATGTAGTGCCAGCAAGACTGCATATCAGTGCAGCGCGGGCGGTGGTTTTTGCCTTTACACTGTCCAGGTGTTGTTTACTTGATAGTGTTCTGTCTAGCTACACACCAAGGTACATCGAGGAGAGCTGGGACTGTAGCCGGACATTGTCAACCATGATGGTGATCTCGTCGGTTGCTTCTTTGTTGGAAAGGTGAAGCATTATTGCTACAGTCTTATCGTCACTGAGCTTGATATGCAAATTCTTCAGGTAAGGGGATCAGATGTGCATGTCCTTGGAGAGGCCCTGCTCTGCTGCTTCCTAGGATGGTTTGCTGAGTAAGATGGCTAGGTCGTCTGCGTAGCCATACTTCTGAGATGTTGTTGCGGGCAGATGGTGAATGTAGTTGTTGAACAGTGAGGTGTGTCAGGGTGAGACATTTGAGGAGCTTGTATGGTACACAGCAGTGAGATGGGCCGGTATCCCTTAAGGGGTCTTTGCTTGGTTAAGTTCGGTTTCGGCAGGGCTATCACCTTCGGACAACGCCAGATCTTAGGCAGCTTTAAGTACTGAAAGCTTACAGAGAAGAAGGAACAGAGCCAGTCAGTTGCCTTCTTGGCTTGGTGTTTTATGTCCTCTGGGTGGATGCCGTCTATGCCTGTTACCTTGGTGTTTTATGTCCTCGGGGTGGATGCCGTCTATGCCTGTTATCTTGCCATTCTTCATGCGTTGAATTGCCAGTTCAAATTCTTGCGTTGTGAAGTTGGTAGATGGGTTGGAATCACACCCTGGGACCCTGAGCAGCTCATGGACTCTCTGTGATGTCTGTCCAGCGGAGTCCTTGTCTGCACTGGGGAAGTGGCCATCAATCAGCAGAAGGGACACGATGGAATTTGTAGTGATGGGACACGGTCAGCTTGTACGAGGTCTGCCACCACTGTCGGCTGGATTGTGTGAAGTCAATTGACTCCACAGTCTCTGTCCAGCATTGCTTCTCAGTTAACCTGCAGAATAGATCGTCTGCTGCTGTGTCCCTGTCTTCGCTGGTCTGTGATTCTGTTGGACACAAAGTAGGTTTTCACAAGTCTAAATCTGAGATTATTCAGTTTGTGTGGTTTTGTAAATCATGGCTGTGGGAGATCCCAGCTTATGCAGAGCAGCATGTCATCTACATTTTCATTTTGTTACTACTGGTTGGAAAGGAAATTTTGTGTTTATGAATTCAGTGTCATTTCCCTGATCTCTCGTCACTACTAAAATAACTGTACATTGTGTCATAACGTGAAACAGACATTGGTGGTGTATAATTAAAACTAAAGAATAAATCTGGCTATCTCGTTCAATAACAAACTAGCTATTTAAATGCATTTCTTCATTATGTTTATTAGCAAATTAAACTTCAAACTCAACTTCTAAAATATAGTTAATTTTATATTGGATTATATATAAAGACTCAACTAATTATCCACATAGAAACCTCATAGTCTTCAGATTTGCCAAACTATGGAATTTTGAATAACTGCTGTCCTTGAAGCTCATGACACGTGTCCGCTTAATGCACTTTATTTCACTCCACTCTTTGTGTCCCCTCCTATACCAGGACACGTTCTGTTTTGACAACAACAGGTTAAGCACATCATTATGGCAAATTAAGTGAAAATAAGTGAACTTGAATGTAATCTGGAAAAGAACGGAGTGATCCAATGAGTAATGGTTTAAAGATACATACACTCACCGGCCACTTTATTAGGTACACCTGTCCATCTGCTCATTAACGCAAATGTCAAATCAGCCAATCACATGGCAGCAACTCAATGCATTTAGGTATGTAGACATGGCCAAGATGATCTGCTGCAGTTCAAACTGAGCATCAGAATGGGGAGGAAAGGTGATTTAAGTGACTTTGAATGTGGCATGGTTGTTGGTGCCAGACAGGCTGGTCTGAGTATTTCAGAAACTGCTGATCTACTGGGATTTTCACGCACAACCATCTCTAGGGTTTACAGAGAATGGTCAGAAAAAGAGAAAATATCCAATGAGCGGCAGTTCTGTGGGCGCAAATGCCTTGTTGATGCCAGAGGTCAGAGGAGAATGGCCAGACTGGTTCAAGCTGATAGAACTGCAACAGTAACTAAAATAACCAGTCGTTACAACAGAGGCATGCAGAAGAGCATCTCTGAATGCACAACACGTCAAACCTTGAGGCAGATGGGCTACAGCAGCAGAAGACCACACCAGGTGCCACTCCTGTCAGCTAAGAACAGGAAACTGAGGCTACAATTCACACAGGCTCAGCAAAATTGGACAATAGAAGATTGGAAAAATGTTGCCTGGTCTGATGAGTCTCGATTTCTGCTGCGACATTCGGATGGTAGGGTCAGAATTTGGCGTCAGCAACATGAAAGCATGGATCCATCCTGCCTTGTATCAACGGTTCAGGCTGGTGGTGGTGGTGCAATGGTGTGGGGGATATTTTCCTGGCACACTTTGGGCCCATTAGTACCAATTGAGCATTGTGTCAATGGCACAGCCTACCCGAGTATCGTTGCTGACCATGTCCATCTCTTTATGACCACAGTGTACCCATCTTCTGATGGCTACTTCCAGTAGGATAACGCGTCATGTCATAAAGCGCCAAGAAACCATCTCAGACTGGTTTCTTGAACATGACAATAAGTTCACTGTACTCGAATGGCCTCCACAGTCACCAGATCTCAATCCAATAGATCACCTTTGGGATGTGGTGGAACGGGAGATTCGCATCATGGATGTGCAGCCAACAAATCTGCAGCAGCTGTGTGATGCTATCATGTCAATATTGACCAGACTCTCTGAGGAATGTTTCCAGTACCTTGTTGAATCTATGCTGCAAAGGATTAAGGCAGTTCTGAAGGCAAAAGGAGGTCCAACCCGGTACTAGCAAGGTGTACCTAATAAAGTTGTTGGTGAGTGTATGTGAGTGAGTTGTTTGCAGTGTTGCTGAGTAAACAAGTGTGAGCAACCCACTGTTAAAACTCCCTGCTTATTGTGGAAGAGGCAATTATTTAGCAAGCTCTATTTTAAGTTTTGTAGAGACTACATTACTCAGGTTACCCTACAACCTAAATTAATACAAACAGGACTCAGCTAGGGTGTACTTTTGCCTAGAAACGTTACAGCAAGATAGCTTTAGTTAGTTATGCTCCAAGTTGATTAGCCAGCCGCTGGCTCAATTGGACCACTAAGTGTTCCCGCTAATCACAGTCATTAGTCAGTTCACCAGATGGCTGAAGATATTTTCTCAAAAATATTGTATTTAGAAGACAAACGCTAGCAAAGCTAGCACAGCATTTAACAACATGCATAGCTATGATAGTAACTTGGAAAACAAATGGGATGTTCTCGTTTGACACGTCTTCATAGCAACAGAAAAAATTTATGAGCTCTGCCATTTAACTCTGCGCTGTCCAGTTAAGGCAAGTATCTGACTTTTTTCCCCCAATTTTCCTGCATGTCAGTAAAAAATATTTAAACATGACTACACCACTATAATGAGTAAGTTTACGTATCATGTCTAGACTCTGATAAACCACATATTATTAAATATAATAGTGCTAAAAATATATACTATTAGTACTAATATTAAAAATATTAACAAAAACTGCATTCTGTTATTTAAGGACTATAGCACAAATGACACCTTGTCTCTGTCTGCAAAATGCTAAGAAATGAATTCATATTTTTGTTTTTTCCTCTATTGTATTGCATCGCTCATAGGAATTTCTGCAACTACATCAAACAAACCTGTTCAGTGTATATATGAATAATAATTTTTTTATAAAAGTTTTATGGAAAAATGCTTTTGCTTTTTTCCATGGGACATTAGAAATACGTATATTTTATTATTACATAAAACTCTGATTTAGTAAAACTAGTAAAACTCTGATCTACTAGCTCAAAGGGCCAGTAGGGGAAAATGTTGTCTATTACTATATTAGCAGTATGCTATAAATGAAAGTTCGTTGTCTTTCAGACAGATGCGTTGGCTGGAGATCAAAATTAGAGAACAACACAAAATTTCCTAAATGTCAAGGTAATAGTATAGTCCTAGGTGAACTTGTCATAACAGGAGTGAAATAGCAGTATTTTAAGCTTATTTCATAAATTGTATATATTCTAAAGCAGGGCATAAAAAACTTAAATAATATGATTGAAAACACTGATCAAAATTAGAGAACACTTTCAGATACCTGCAAGTTATAGGTGTTAATCTGGTGCCTGGTGCTAATTTCCTAATTATCTGACAAAGCCTATTTAACTGGCAGCCTAACTTTTCAGTTTTCACTGACTTTGCAAAAATGGTGAGCCGTTCCAAAGTGACTGAAACACTTCAGCCACAGGTTGTCCAGATGAAGGCCTATCAGCCATAACAAGAGAAGTTGGTCGTTCCAAGTCTGTGATTTCTAGAAAATTGCATCTTTATAACGTCACAAACTCATTCAAGTCCCCCAAGAAGGCTGGTCGCACACGAATGACAAATGCAAGATAGGACAGGATAATGCGGAGAATCTCCATGGGTATTCGGTTCAACACTGCAGCTGCAGCTCGCCAGTTCAGCACTGGACAGAGTAAGGGTCTGTCTCATCATACAGCATCTTGACGTTTAAGAGCATTTGGACTGAAAGCTCACTCTGCAGTGACCAAACCTCTCATTAGCAGAAAGAATCAAAAAGCTAGACTCGCCATTGCTGAGGAGCATGTTGTGTGGACAGAGGAGAAGTGGTCCAGAGTTCATCCAGAGTTCATTTTGGTGATGAAAGCAAGTTTAATTTATTTGGGTTTGATGGGAAACATTATCTTCATCGACAAACTGGGGAAAGACTGAACCCAAAATGTGTAAAGAAGTCGATGAAAGGTGGAGGAGTAAATGTCAGTAGGAGTTGGACCTCTCGCACAGCTACATGGAAGAGTGAATGCAAGTGTGTATCAGAACCTTCTTCAACAACACGTGGTTCCTTCCTTGCGTTAATCACTCAATCAGCCAGCAATTTTCATGTAGGACAATGTGCCCTGTCACACAGCAAAACGGGTAAACTGAAGTTTCCTTGAAACTGAAAATATTTAAACAATGAAATGGCCAGCCCAGATTCCTGATCTAAACCCAATAGAAAACCTCTGGAAAAAGTTATGGCCAAGAAAGCCACAACAGTTACAGAACTATGGAAGAGACTGGAAGAAGAGTGGACCAAAATCACACCAGAGCAAAGGCCTGTACACATCCTACTGATTACTGACTGTTGTAACCTTCAGACAATTTAGTTGTAGTCTTCCTCTGTGCTACAGTCATTGCTGTTCTCTAATTATGATCATTAAGGTTTACTTTGTTTTTGACTGACTGGCACCATTACTGTTATTGAAGGCACTGATCTACAAATCTTTTGGATTATATGCCTCACAGTGGATTGAAAGTGTATAAAAACCGACCTTTCTGGAATATTTGCAGAAAGAATACAGACATATCCACACAATGAAAGGAACAGAGACTTTGGTTAGCATTAGGCATTGGTTAGCATTAGATGCTACTAGCATTAGTTCTATTGGAACAATAGCGTATAGCTAGCGGTGTGGTCTACTTTCATGCCCATTGTCTTATAATAAGATGAGCTGAGTTGGACTGAGTGTTTTGATGTCGGAATTTAGCTTTCACTCTCTGAATCTCAGCCTTTATTGGTACTTTGGGCCATCTCAGGACTGGAAAACCTCAACACATTTTCACAAATTAATAATTCATGGCAAACACTTTAAATCTACTGTGAAAGTAAACCACATATTAATACCAAATCCAAATTGCATTGTTTATGTTGGCTAGTTTTTGTTCACAGTTATGTATGTTTGAACCTCTTTTATGAACAAGAACAACAAATACACCCATCTAGGACTTTCTAGGACCAATAAAGAGTTTTAATAAGAGTTTTTTACCCTTATAGTGATATCAGACATATTGCAGAGTTCAAGGGAATTGCCCTGCCTCTTAAGTGGCCTCAGAAGAGGAGCAAAGAAGTTTTATAACCAATAAGTCTTTTAATCAAACTGAGATAAACAAACCTTTTGGTAAATTACTGAATCAGGGCTTTTAGAGGAGAAAAAAAACCTTGTTGTATGTAAATAAAATGTTATTTTTTATTTTATATATATTTAATTATATGTAGCAGAAATGGAAGTATCAGCATTGGAGAATATAGCGGTTTTCCATTTTTGAAGCTGTGGGTTTATCAAAAATGGTCCCTTTGTTCTGTCTCAATAGGTATACACACAGAGACTTCTATGTTACTTTACACTATACTTTGTTACAAGGACACCTACTCATACCTTCTGAAAACAAGGAACTACTAACACAGAGACCTGTGCTTATTTGTTAGCTGTATTCTAATGCAAATAGTAAGGTCTAAGTAAAACTCTTGCTGTTTAACTAGGCCCAGCTAGTAACAGTGTCCATGTGGTGAGTGTGACTGACATACATTTGAACACGAATCCTGTGTAATGTAGAGTGCAAAGCTATTGAAGGCGAAAGGAGAGAACTAGATTACATGAAGGCTGACTAGTGTCCTTACAATGATGAAACTGATGAAAACTCACAAAAGGGAATACAGATTACTCAGGATTAAAACAGCAGTGTTTAAGTTGAGGAGTTATTGGCCTGTGGCACTTGTCCTGATGTCTTCTGTGACTTCTGAATTCTGCCCCACAGGTGCCCCCTGACATCCCCCAGGTTAAACCAACCACTCATTACAAAGCTACGATTACAAAGCCATGATGTTTTATTATAACTGAAATCCATCAGTATCGGTGTAACCCTGCATGATAGCTTAACTGTGAAACATAAGTAAGGACATGCAAAGTGTAAGGACTGGGTGGTCTAAACTGAATTGTAGCCAAGCCAAAAGTTTAATGCTAGAAATTCATTATTTTTACACACATAAAATTCTAAATAACATGATGTTAAGTGCAAACCTATGGAACAAGTAGATCAGTACAGAGCAATTGAGGAACTCCAATGCTGAGCCTGAGCTGTGCTTACCCAGCCTGTCAATCAGGAATGTCTGTCAGTCAGGAAGCTGGTGATCTAATGACAAAAAGTGTCAGGCATGGCCAGATGCAAGAGCTTGTTTTGCTTCAGTAGTTAAATTATTGTATTAAGTATTAAGAGTCTTGAAAAGGCGATTATCTGATCTTTTGCATACTGTGCCTGTTCAGTTTTCTTAGTGGTATGTGGATGTAGTCCATACTAGAATCCAGACATGTTTACATTAATAAACTCAGACTTGTACACATTAGGCACTGTGTGTTACATTGATCTTTATGGAAATGCCCAGAAGTTAGGAATCATTTGGGGCTTCGAGCTGCATAATAGTTTAGTTCTGGGATAAGGAGGTGGTGTGGATTTGGTTCAAGGATAAGG
>JAOXYF010000004.1:18181410-18204345 GCA_028565775.1 Sternarchorhynchus goeldii
ATATATAGTGTCTATTTTTTGCTAAAAATAGCAAAAAAGATGCTATTTTTAAAACAATGGAACTGTGAAGTAGGTGGAAAAGCAATGAAACTTGTCATACTTGCCATAGATTGCATAAATAACAAGCAGTTAAAAACTCCAAAATAAGGAACCTGGATTCCACAACAGAAGAGTACATTCTTGAAGAAATTCTTAAGATCTTGAAAAGTTTTCCAAATTATTGTACTCCCAACATTGTACTACAAATTAAAAACTTTGAAATAGAGGCTTTCCTCTAGTAGCAGTATCTAGATTGAAAGCAAATAAGTTTCTCCCCTCCTTTGTCGTGTTTAATGAACAGATGAGACAGTATTAGACAGAATACTAATATTAGTGCGATTGAAACAATACAACTTGCAGTGTTTGCAGGAGATGTATATTGATGTATTTAGTACAGCCCATACAGTCTTTACCAACAGTTGCTAAGAGTTCTTCAAGAGCATTGGATCCTCTCAGGATACAGACTCAACATAAATAATTATGTTTAACTATGATCCACCCAGTTGCGTTAGAAAGAAGTATAAGTTTAACTGGGATACATGCTCAGTTAAATAACTAGGGGTTAAGATATCCTAGATTTATTTAAGATTAATTATGGCCCCTTAAATGTTAAGTTAAAAAGTGATTTGCTAAGATGGAATCTCATGCTCTACTTGAGCTGATAATCTACAGTTGAATCAATTAAAAAGAATTGGATAAGATAATATCAAGGCTATTGTGTCAGGTGAAAGCACAGGATTATATATAAAACCTTGCAGTTAGCAAAGGAGAAGGGAGTATTGAACCTTCTTTGTCTAGATGATAACTACACTCACCAATCACTTCATAACCTCCTTGGATCTACACTCACTGTCCATTTTATCAGCTCCACTTGCCATATAAGAGCACTTTGTAGTTCTATAATTACGGTCTATCTGTTATTCTGCATACTTTCTTAACACCTTTTCTCCCTGTTCTTCAGTGATCAGGATTATCATTTTATTGAGGTTGTAAATTACTCCACATTCTCTATCCTGTTTTGCAATGGCTTGACCAGAGTCCTGATCCAATAACATCTCCCTCTATTATGTCTTTCCCTGTGTAGCAACATGAAGCGATATCTACCAACAGATTTACCAATAACTAATGGCATATCAACTGCATACACTAATAGGGACCTCACTTGTATGCAGGGAAACTGCTTATGGCCACACACCCAGGAAATGAATGAATGTAATGAATAAATTAAGTTTATTGAATAACAATGAATAATGAGATTAATAATTCACAGAAATAATGGATAAGTAAAATGGAAATTTAACTATGCACTACTAGTACATTACACTAGTAATAAACAGTGTAATGTACTAACTACTAGTACATTACACTAGTAATAAACAGTTACTAGTGTAATGTACTAGTATAACTATAAAAGAAAGGAAAAAGTAAAAATAATAAGTATGCAGGGAGAGTAACTTGATAATACAGGTCATGAAAGTTAACAAAGAAACCGGCATAGTACCAAACTGGAGATGGAATTTAAATTTCTAATTATTTTGATTACAAATTTAATAGGAGATAGACACCCCAAAGTTTAAACTGACCCAGCAACCACATCAGAAATAGACATGAGATGTATTGAGCCTTACTTAATTTGGCCTAGGCCAAATTAAATGTTGTCATTTTCTCCAATGTAGACTTGAAAGTTGGTCGCAGAGTGGCCAAAACTAATTTCAACTTGATCAAATGCGGAAGATGACTAAAATATGAGACTGCATGATGCACATTATTAGATATGTACAAGCATGTAAAACAAAATGAAAAGCCCGGCACAAATGTTGAAAGCCCGGCACAAACTTTCTCGGTCCATTGAGCAACGGCAGAACCAAAAAGTCTTTCTTTTCCTTTCTTCTGAGAATTTTATATAAAATTTTGAAATGAATGCCTTGCCATTTCCTGTCCACCATTTCTTCTATGTAGGGGTTTTGGTTTATATTTAGCTACCCCTACCCCATGTACCTACAACCAATGACGGAAACAGGAGTGGGCGAAGGTTTAATGTGTGTAAAAGGTTTATCTGACTCCAAATTATAATTACTGATGTGTTATAACTAATACTAGAATAAGCTTAACCAATTGTACAAAGTTCTTTACTATAATTAATAGCCTGCTTTGTCAGAGGTTTACCGTTCAGCTTGCCTAATTTACGGTTTAGCCGAATTAACGTGCGCCGCAGATTGGATACTTTGCAGGGAATTGGTATCGGCACTTTCTTTAACCAACAGAAAGTGGAGTTAAGCAATTAAAGATTTAATAAGTAAGTAACAATAGACACAAATACTAAACATACCACGTTATACAAACCAGTGCAGGGTACCTCAGGATGGCAGAGAGAGAGCCTACACCCAAGTCTTTCCCTTTTATCCCCCCAGTACCCCAAAAGAACAACAGTTACCAAACCAGGTTACCCAAAGGGAATCTGGCTGCTGGTACAGACAACAACCTACATTTACATACATGACACCCAACCTTTGGAGTGGAGCCTCCAGTGAGTGGTATAATGCAATGTGTAACCTTTAATTTGTAAGACTGTACTGAAGACACCACCTTTCCCACTACACAATATGCTGCAAAATGAGCCCAAACAAGCCAGGAAAATTCAATGGTACAAACACAATTGCTCAGGTTTTATTCCCTTCTAGAGGAACCTTTGGGGGTCCCCTTCCCCCACTAATGAATATTCACAAAATTTAACCATCTCCTTGTGACTTGGTCACTCCCAAGAGTTTCAGGCGGGAAAGCTAAAGAATGTAGGATCACTTCATTCACAGATTGAACAATCACAGATTGTATCAGCATAATATGTCCACACAAACACACACACATGTAGACCACACTGACAGAGTAGCGCCCCACTATTAACCAGATAACCTATAGAGCAAATTTAATCACAATCAGAAACGGCCTCAATCCTGCATAGTAAACAATAAAAACAAAAGAATAAAACACAGAAAGAATACACAAAACCATACTGCATGCATTCTAAACTAATAACTTCTAGGAATAATAACTAGACTAATTACACACAAGGTACATTGCTTTTCTATGCTATTATTCTACCACTGCTATGACTTCAACTTGGAACAAAATAATGCTTTATCGCATGGTTACATTTCTTCCCATAAGTACTTGATATGATATCTAAGTCAACTACAGATTTAACTCCAGTTTATACAAAGGTGAGGTTAATAACAACACATGGTTACACACAAGTTATTCATAAACAAATTGATCCAACAGTAACTTAATGGTAATGTAATTTTTCCAGTTCTTATTCAAAAGTATGTTTAACTTCTTTAGCTCAGAGTAATAAACCTGGTAATGTTCCTGGTTCTTTCTACTCCATTTGATGGCACCATAGTTCCATGGTTCAGAACAGGTGATGGAACCAGTATGAAGTTTTATGAGTTCCGATGAACGTTAGTCAACAAATCCTCTCGATGAGAGGAATCTGATGGTCACTTTCCTGATCTAATAGTGTTATAGCGTTATGGGAAAGTGGAGTTTTCAATACTTGGATAAATAAAAGCATTAAAGAATGTGGTGTCAGTTCCTTCCCCCTGCATTCATTTTTGAGCTCTCAGGCTACTTTGAGGTCGTAAAAATAGCTATGGACAGTGTAGCCAGCCATAAACCATTCACCCTGAGATCCTGAGAAAGGGTTAATTGCTGATAAGCTGGGTCCATGTAGCAGTGGTACTCCTGAGTGCCTGGGACCAGGTCAGAGCATGGGGGGAAAAGTCATTTTAGAGTGCATTATCCACTACACCTATATTATAAAATTTTGGATAATTTTTAATTTTCTTTTTGGCAATTTCGGCACCTTCACCCAAAATCAGACCTACATCAAATCCTAAATTTATACAGCATTTAGAATTTTTTAAAGATTATTTGTTACACTGGTAAATCACCAATGTTTTGCAGTAAAGGTTTTTACCAACCACAATGCTACCCTTAGATTATAGTTTCATTTTCATCTTGACTGAAAGCATAAAAACCTAACATTTGTCATGAGAGGTCATAAAAATGCAAGAAATATTTGCATTAGTATCTATTGGTAGGGTTGTCCAATTGCAGATGTATTGCTCCAGTTATACCTCCTTTTTGACATTACACTCAGCTCAGCCTGAGTAGCACAGAAGGCATTAATGTGTCTACAATACTATGTGTCAATAATACCGATTTAGTGTTATATTAAGCATTGAGCACATTTTCTAAAGAAAAAACAAACCGTAGAAATATGATAAAACACTGCAACAATCAACCAAATAGGCTCATCAGTCCTTAATATAACACTCTAAATTAGTATTGTAGACACAACTTTAATAATTACTTTGTGTAATAATTCTTTAGTTTTTAAGCAGAGTAAAGATTGAGTGTTTGGGGCATGGAGAACTAAATCACCCTGTGTGTGCTTTTCTTGATCAGCATTTAATATTCTTACCTGCTTCTGAGTAACAACTCATGTATTTGTGCCCTGTAGGAAATACGAGTGTGAGATCTGTGACCGGAGCTTCAGTGAGAGATGGGCGCTGAACAACCATATGAAGCTGCACACTGGAGACAAGCCATACAAGTGCACCTGGCCCTCCTGCCATTATGCGTTCCTCACATTGTCAGCCATGAAGGACCACTACAGAACTCACACAGGTGAAGGGAAAAAAAAAAACGCCTACAGTTGAAGCCAGAAATTCTATATACTGACTGACAGGCAGACAGTCAGTCATTGACATAAAGCAGCTGTATAAGATTAATACATTTGAAAGGCATAATGGGTTTCGGTGTGTTTTATACAAAAATGTGACCACAGAAAAAGCAATAAACTAACTTGTCAGTATTGCTGGTCCTGAAGAGGTAAGGTTTATTTGACATAATATAAAGGTTTTTTTTGTTTTTTTTTTGATAACTCCATATAATGAAATTAGAAAATAAACTGTGTGTGTGTGTAATGCAGAGGCAGACAGGGTAGGAAACAACTGAATAACTGAAGGAAACTTTTTAGCTAAACAAACAACTTAGGCATGGTAACGGTAACAAACAGCGAGCACCACAAACTAAACAGAACCTTAAAGGCAAACTGATCAAATTATAACACAATAGCAAAATACAAGCACACAGAGGCAAGCACATACTTCATACACACACAGATACATACATCCATCCATGCATGCAGTATCACTGACCAACAATGCAGAATACCAAACACAGGGTTTAAATAACGGAGAACAAAGGAATAACTAGGAACAGTTAACTAATACAAGGTGGGAAAACTAAAAAAGGGCGGCAAGAACTTAGCAGACCAAAACAAATGAGCATGTGGAGAAAGAGACGGAGCATAACCAGGAACAAAATGAGAACAAAGCATATTGAGATATGTCACCATGAGAACCACAATGCCAGGATGTTGGGTAACCCATGATGGGACTCCCCCCGATACATGGTACAAGACCAGAAAATATAAAGACAGGACAAGACAGATAATGGACACAGGAGCCAATGAGAAATGAGGAGCAGGGACAGTAGTAGAGGTGAGACATGGAGCAAGCAAAGGAGCCAGGGTGAGGAAAGAGAGCACAGGGGCTGGAGAGACAGGTGAAACACGGAACAGAGACAGAGGCCAGCATGAAGGCAGGAGGAGTTGGGATGACAGGGTGAGAACAGGACCTGGAGGGAAGATAAGGAGACAAGACATGCTGTCTTGTCTCCTTATCTTCAGCATGAGACCGAATGCTGACTGTGTGAGAACTGGAGGGTCATGGAGACATGTACAGGAATGAAAATGGACACAGGAATGGGAACAAACACCTGCATGGGAACAGAAATGGAGACAACAGAAAAGAGGAAACTGAACTGGAACAAGGACAATTACAGTGCCTAGAACTGGATAACGAAAGAACATAAGGGTAGACAAAGAAGCTGGTGCAGCAGTTACAGGGGTCTCAGAAGAGGCACTGAACAGTCACAGGAGACAGGAAATCCACAGAAGATGAAGGGAAGCCACTGGAGACACCAGGGAGTCATGAGTCGTGGCCACTGGAGACACCAGGGAGTCATGAGTCGTGCCCACTGAAGACACCAGGGAGCCATGAGGTGTGCCCACTGAAGACACCAGGGAGCCATGAGGCGTGGCTACTGGAATCACCGGTTGGAAGGCCAGCAGGAATCACAGGGCTGCCATGGGGCACCAGAGGGGACACTTGGAGCAGTCACAGCAGACATGGGGGAACCCACTGAGTGCAGCCACAGGTGACAGTGCAGCCATGGGGTTTGGGCAGTGGAATGGCGTGAAGAATGGCTATTAACAGATCTAGCAGGCCAGATGAATGGCTGCTGCTTGTGGTGAGTCTGGCAGGTCCATATCACTGCTAGTCATGGGCTGGATGGTGCCCACAATGACAGGATGAAGAGACTGGGTAGCCTAAGCAAGCCACACCCATGATTGTACCTCAGCCATCCTGCCCCTCAAATCTATGAAACATTCCCTTCCGGGTGTCCAGAACAAAGGTGAGCAGTCAGGAGGCACACACTCAGTAGGTCAATCTAGCCTGCAGTAACAAAAAAATGTCCAAGGTTTTCAGCAAGGAGTAGATTAGCTCACTGCAGGGCTTTTCCTAATGATGGGCAAAGCTATACAAGTACAAGAACATGTAAGCAAGCACATATGTACATCCATACAGTATCGATCAGTGACCAACAATGCAGAATACCAAATGTGGCTTAAATAAACTTAACAAGGCATAACGAGGAACAGATGAAACTAATACAAGGCAGAGACACTAAACAAGGGGATGGAAGTAAATGGGCCAAAACAGTTAAAACGGAGGTGGAGCAAAACTAGGAACAAAATGAAAGCAAAACTGGTAAGAACCACGACTCTAGTGGGCGACAGTGATGGCGTGCTTATTTTAAAAACAGACTGAAGAACTAGAGTTTGGTATTTACTGTCTTGCGGGCCTTTGGGCCAAGAAGCAGAACCTCTGTTTTGTCACCATTAAAGTGGAGGAAATGTTGCAACATCCAGCATTTCACATCTTTTACGCAGTCCTCCAATTTTCTCTAATCAAGGTTTGTCATCAGTTCTGTGACTGTTGTAGGTTTCTTTGCCATAACATTGTCACCAAGGATTTTCCAGAGGTTTTCTACTGGGTTTAGATCAGGACTCTGGGCTGGCCATTTCATTGTTTCAATGTTTTCAGTTTCAAGGAACTGCTTTACCCATTTTGCTGTGTGACAGGGGGCATTGTCCTGCATGAAAATTGCTGGCTGATTGAGTGATGAACACAAGGAAGGAACCATGTGTTGTTGAAGAAGGTGATTGCCAGATAATTAATTAAATTAGCACCAGGTGCCAGATTAACACCAATAATTTGCAGGTATCTGAAAGTTCAATTATATCATTTAAGTTTGTTTTGTTGTGCTTTAGAATATATACAATTTATGAAATAAGCTTAAAATACTGCTATTTCACTTCTGTTAGGATAATTTTACATAGGACTACACAATGACTTTGACAAATTGTGTGATATTCTCTAATTTTGATCTCCAGTGTATAATGTGAATAATAATGGTCCTAAAATGGATCCATGTGGGAACCCATATTTCACTAGGTAAGACTTAAACCATGATAGGGCTGTTCCTGAGATTCCTGAGATTCCAATCCTAAGGTTTTCTAACCTTTCAAGCAGGATATTGTGATCTGTTGTTAAAAGATGCACTAAGATTGATAAGCACTAGCAGAGATGCATAACCTTGGTCCGAAGCAAGAAGGATTTGGTGTCTTGATCAGAGGTTTAATAACTCTTATTTTACAGGTATTGGGCATGTGACCCATGGTAAAGGATGTGTTAACTACCATTAGAAGAGGTTCAGTCATAGCTGGTAGTACCT
The DNA here is from genome assembly GCA_028565775.1 of Sternarchorhynchus goeldii. Lineage (NCBI taxonomy): Eukaryota > Metazoa > Chordata > Actinopteri > Gymnotiformes > Apteronotidae > Sternarchorhynchus > Sternarchorhynchus goeldii. The sequence goes on from JAOXYF010000004.1 coordinate 18,189,376, forward strand.
CTTTAAATTTGAAGGAATTTAATCTAATGTACAAGTTGTACATTAGGAAACACTAAAAAAAATTTATAGAACAAGCAATAGTGTCATTAAATGAAACTGTAAAAGCTGTCCTTGTAAAATGACGTCATGTACAGTGCGCTGCTTGCACAGTCTAGCTCTGAAAAATGTGCGATGGATAAGTGTTTGCACAGTCTAGCTCTGAATAATGTGAGATGTATAAGTGTTTGCACAGTCTAGCTCTGAATAATGTGGGATAAGTGTTTACACAGGGGCTATCAATGAAAATCAAAGTTTCTGTGACATCTCAGACAGTGTGAAGGACATTCTATAATGGCAATCTCTGTGGGTGGAGTTCAAGAAAAAAACCCTTGATTTGTCTTTGACAAAAAATTTCGAGATTGAACTTTGCATGAAACATGAACATGGTAAGAAGTGTGACTGCATTCTTTGGTAAGATGAGACTGATAAAAGAATTGTTTGATGTACATATGGCTAGGACTATAGCAGTGAATTTGTGACAGTGAAGCACAGATGTTATGGGGATGCATGTCTGATGAATTGCAGAACATCTACAGAATTGTGTTCATTCCTGGTTTCCTCCATACGGAGGAAGGTTGAGTTTGCCATCAGGAATAAAAACGGGCATACAAGGTATGGGGGGAGGTATCTGAGTCTCAATGAAATGTGCACTGACTTGTTTTATTGAATTCCTACTGTGGATTTTTAATATAGTAAATGTAAACTGTTGTTAATTTTGCATAAGAACAAATACCCTACTGTTCAACTATGCTATCAGAACAACTTGTTTAAAGTTTGTTTCTGCTGGTTCCTCATGAAGTGAATATGACTTCAAAGTTAGGATTAGAGTTGGGATTTGAATTAGAGATTTAGTTTGGTACAAGTCAAATTTATTTCAGAATTTTGAGTAGTGAGTCTTGAACATGTACCTGTCCTTTTTATATCTTTTAAAAGAGTGGGGAAAGAGAAAACTACTTTGGTTCTTAGTAAATGACAGTTGTGCAGAGTATGATGCATTTGTGCCACTCACAGCAGGAATGAGGTCATATTAAGTTCATTCCACTTATACTGAAACTTGTTTTCATGGCTCTGAGAATTTTATTATTACGTTTGTGATACTACCACATATACATGTGGTACTGAACCATGTTTTCTCTGTCTTTCTCTCTCTGGCAGGAGAAAAGTCTTTCTTGTGTGATCTCTGTGGCTTTGCTGGTGGGACTCGTCATGCTCTCACTAAACATCGTCGGCAACACACGGGTACCAGACAAATATACATTCGCACCCACACATATGAGTGCAGGCCATACGTATGTGATCATTTGTGTGTGCATACATGATTGTGTATCTTTCTGCGTATGTACCTGCATGTGTATGTTTTAGACTATATCTGCTGGATTTTATGCAGGTGAGCGGCCATTCCGGTGCCAGCTGTGCAGTTTCGCCTCCACCACCCAGTCTCACTTAACCCGTCACAAGCGTGTACACACGGGTGAGAAACCCTACCGCTGTCCCTGGTGTGACTACAGGTAAAAACCCAGACACCTAACTTTGTATCAAATCTATGCAAAACTTCATATCGAACCCTCAACAGTGAACATTTTAATACCATTATTAAATGTCAGTAGTATAATCAAATAAAATGGTCTCTATAGCATTTCAGTATGCCTATTTGAGGATAACCTTAATTACCCAACATTAAATGGAATTAAAAATGCAAACTAACAGCATGTTTAGAAGATGCTGTCATAGGTAACTATCTCCATTAATAATATTGATAATGTTACATAAGAGTAAGTTAATTCTGTAGGTTAGTCATGTATCTGTGTTTATTTTCACCAAACTGCACACTTCTAATGAATGTGTGATTTATACAGTAAAACTATATACTGTTAGATAATTTTATACCTATTACAATATTTATAATAAACTATCTACTGTTAACTAATATTATACCTATTACATCATTATAATAACCAGAACTGAAACATATTATACATGCAGAATTTGTTCAAATAGTTCAATTTCTTTACATTTTCCCTTCAGTCACCAGTGTACATTTCTATGGCAAGCAAATGATATTCAAATGATATTCATTACTGACACAGTAGCATATTGTTTTGAAAGCCGCAGCACTTCGGCAGGCATTTGCTTCAACATTGACTATTTTAGCAGACTGAAATAATCATGTTTTTATTTTAAAAATCATTGTATGATTGAAAATATGAATCTTTTTTTTCTTGGTTTATAATCATTATGACTTCTGAAAAACATTTATAGCAAGGGCAGACTCACTTAAAATACAATTACACTTGGAATAAAACTAATCTATTTGATACAAATGAGATATTCATTATATTGTTATATTTAATATAAATTATAAATGTATATATTTATAAATACAGTACATATAGTAAATTAGACTATGATATTATGTATTGCTATTTATTATTGTTCTTAATGTACCGTATAATGAGTGTAAAATGAATTGCAAATATTTTTTCCTTTCTTTTTCATTTTATATTATGAAAAAATCTTAAACTTACCCACATCTGGTCTTGATCCTGACAACAGCACAACTGTATACTTCCATACTGAAGACGATTCCAATGGTATTAATGTAATATGTTTCAAAGTAATTGTTTTCATAGTGATGCAGTCTAGCCAGTCACCACACACAAATGGCCAGTAGGTTTTGAGTCAGGTTTGAAATGATCCGATTTTTTTAAACAATTTTTATCCTTAACCCTAACTTTAATAACCCATAACACTCAGGCCTAAATCCATATATACTGAGAAAAACATTCAATGTTTTTTTAAGAAGAGGATGAAACAACTTGTGTTTGAAACATACAGTACATGAGGTGTTTAAAATACAACATAAACTAGGCCCTGTAATGTCAGAGGTGTCTTGGAAATGTGAAAGGATAACGTCACTAGGACTGGTAGTGGACTTTGTGTGTGTGTGTGTGTGTGTGTGTGTGTGTGTGTGTGTGTGTGTGTGTGTGTGTGTGTGAGAAAAAAAATATAAAAATAGCCTCAGACTCTACAATGTGTGCTATGGTTCTGAAACACAGGCAAGGCACTAATTAAACACTGGTACATCTGATACAAATGAATGAACAGTGACTAGGTTTTGGCAATAGTGAATCATTAGGAAACAGAGGCATTTTACTCAGCAGTTTGATATGGAAAACTTGTTTCCTTTAGAAATTTTCATCCCAGATGTCATGCTGTTTGTTTGACTGAAAAATACTGAGCATTCTATAGCAGTCTGCAAAACTAGACTTTCCTTGTTGTTTTGTTTTATATTTATATATTTATAGGTGTGAACAGCATCATTTAAGCAGCGTGCAACTTTCAGTTCTCAGACTGCCTATTGTAGGCCACATCCTGTGTGAACATATTTCTAAGTACATTAAAATCAATGTGAAATGAATGTACATTTGTAGTTACTGTACCTTGGTAAACGTGCAGTAAAAAAAAAGATACACATGGCAACAATTAAAAGTAAGCCCCAAAATGACAATGTTTACTAAAGTTTATTTAGCATATAATTTATTTATTGTTTTTACTTATTAGGATTGTCATAAATAATCAATATCATGCAATAATATGACATCTGTGGAGGTAATAATATCACAAAAAGTTGAGAAATAGTATTACTGGTAACAACAGATAGGGTTAATTATCTTGAGAGCTTAATTGTTATTAAAGTTGTATGGAAGAAAGATATATTTGGCTTCTCTTCTCACTGTCTTGGCTTTTGCTCAAGTATAACAAAGTTTAGCTTCTCTTTTATTATTCATTGATTTTTATTATATGTATAAACATTTATTTTCCAATTTTTCTCAGGTCAAACTGTGCAGAGAATATTCGGAAGCACATTCTGCACACAGGAAAGCATGAAGGTGTGATGATGTACAACTGCCCCAAGTGTGACTATGCCACCAATGCCCCCATGGATTTTCGCAACCATCTGAAAGAGATGCATCCAGACATTGAAAACCCTGACCTGGCTTACCTGCATGCAGGTATGTTGAGCACTGGTGAAATTAGCAGCCAAAAGAAAAATGTAGCACATTTTGCCTCTACCAAGGATTTAGTTACAGTTAATGGCTGTTACAGCCATTTGGCACCAGCCATAGCAAAACTAAAGAGTGAATGCAAAGCAGAGTTATATCAAAAAAACTCAGAAGAAATCATATAATCTGAAGTATCTTCTGTGTCTTACTGTTGAGAATAAATCTTACTATGTTGTTCTCCAACTTTAATTCCTGTCCATGTAGCACATTTAAACATTTGTATTTATTTATTTATTGCAAAACAACAAATCTGCAATTCTATGTACAACGCTGTGTTATATGGGTTTTCCATTGGCATTCATAAATAATCAGTTTACTCAGTTACCCAGGAACGATGTACTGTCTACTTTAACTCCCTTTTGAATGGCCTTCCTGCCAGACAGCTCAACCAACTTCAGTATATTAAGAACTGCCAGGGTTCTCGCACCCATAATTCATTAGCTACATTGACGTGAAACATCATAGTTTTAACGAGGCATGATAGTGGGTGCCAGATGGATGGGACATTTAATTTCCAAAGTTGTTCAGGCATTCCTTGATCCACCATACATGTTTGTATAGATAATACATCATAGAAGGCATTACCATTCACAGTGGGCAATGCACATCCATATTCAATTCAGTAGGCTCCACATACATATTCCACAGGTCAGTGCAGTGTTCTTTAGCTTCCATCTGATATGGTAAAAGATCCACCAGAGTGCCCCTGTTAACAGCATGGACACAGAGCCTTATGGGTTCATGAGGTTGTTACCTCTCCCCTGGAGGACTAGGAACATGTGGTGTGGTCTGATGAGTCATGGTACTGATTGTTTCAGGCTGATGGTAGGGTTCATTTCTAGCACAGACTCTTTGTTCCCCAGTTGTCAACAACATATTGCGCAGGCTGGCAGTGGGGTGCGTTCTCATGTCTTATCATTGACTGGTGTCCACTACTTCACTGCTTGGTGGCCATTTGCAGCCCATCATGCATTTTATGTACCCCCTTACTGATGGGATATTCCAGCTGGATAATGCACTGTACCATCAGGACCCAAGTTGTCTAGAATTGGTTTGAAGAGGAATCTTGAGAGTTCTGGTGAATGGTGTGGCCTGCACATTCACCTAACAGGAGCCTAATCGAACATTTATGGGATGCAGTGAAGAAGTCCATTTGCACTCAAGATTCCGTCTATAAATACCGCAGAGCTGTGGGTGGCTATTCAGACAGCATGGCTGAACCTCACTCCAGACATCATCTGTCCACTTGTGGAATCAGTCCCATGTTGAGTTGCTGCACTTTGCCGGGCTAGTTCCTGTCCCATGAAACTTGCCTTGAGGGTCAAGCTATGAAGAAAAATAACCTATGCATTTTATCTCATTTTGATTCAAATTTACAATGAACAGCAAATTAGAAAACTCCCTCATGGCTGACCATCCCACACAAATTCAACATTCACAACCAGTTGAAATAGCACTGATAGTCTAAACACATTACTTACAAATAATGGCCATCCAACAGCCTGATGTCATCTGACAGCTGATAGTTAGGTAAGAGTGTTCCTAGCCTTAGACCATGACCAGTATGACATGTCACCAATACCAGTTCTGTTAAGGACATTTTAGGTGGCTTTAATACTACAGTTCCACCATGAAATTACAGACCTTAATTGATTATAAGATTGAAGTTAATTATCAAACATTTTGAATAATGAATTAAATGAATTTTGCTATTTAACCAACCAAATCATAAATAATTACTTTTGAACTATTTTGTTATTTTATGCTTTAGTGCTACAAAATTAAGGTTATCTGGGTGGAATTAATTTCCTCTTTTTAAGTGGCATGTGAAAAAAACCTTTCTTGAAGGATAAACAAACAAAGTCTTGGACCTTAAGCTACACTCTTGAGAACTCTATGTGAGCAAATGTATTTAGCAGCTCATGTTTGCAAGTCTTAAGCAGCAAAGCAGAATAAGAATCATTTTAATCAGTAACCCTCATCACCATCCAACTCTTTGTTCACATTTTATATTACAGGTCAGCAAGTTAGAAGGTAAACCTAACTAAACTAACCTCCACAAATCATGTGAATCATAATGAGTTTCTATGTAATCTACATGTCTGACTACTTACATAAGTATGTGATTAATGGGAGCACAAAGATCACTCTTCACAGGCTCACAGGTGTTTATGTCCCCACTGTTAACCACTTTGTGTATTGATAATTTGGCTTGATAGATGCCTATATATCATGCCTTATTATCCACTGCAAATGTACTGGGATATCTACTCATTACACCTAAAGGAGCTGTTATGACATTCAATTATACATTCATAGACATTTTAATAGAGTTGGTTCCCCTTTTACAGCTATAACAGCTTTTCCTCCTTCTGTAAAGGTTTTCTACAAGATTTTGGAATCTGTGTATGGGAAGTTTTGATCACTCATCTAGAAAAGCATTTCTGAGGTCAGACTCTAATGTTGGGTGATAGGGCCTATCTTGCAATTTCCGTTCTAAGATCATCCATTTTTATGCACTATATGCCTTAGCACTCACCGACTACGCTCAGTAACTTTACCTTGTCTGCGACTTCATGGCTGAGTTGCTGTGGTTTCTAAATGCTTTTCAATAATGTCATACAGTTGATCCATGCATTAAGAAACTTCACTAACTTATTTGTTGCAACAGTGGTATCTTATTACAGGACCACTCTTAAATTCAGTAAGCTCTTTACAATGGCCCATTCTTTCACAAATGTTTGAAATGCAGAATGCATGGTTGGGTGCTTGATTTGATGCACATATGGCATTAGGAATGAATGAAACACCTGAATTCACTGATTAAGAGGTGTGTCTCAATACTTTTGTCCATAAAGTGTATATTATGAGCAGTGTTTTTTTATTAAACTAGTAAACTGCAGCATATTGGGTAAAGGCAGACTGTATACCAGAAATTAGTAGTCATAATTGCTGTATAATAAAAGAAAATAAAAATAGTGCATCCATGTTTTAATTTTTTAGGCAACTTTGGGAGTCCTATGGAGTACAAGGTTCAAGTATTGTAAAGTTTACACCAATCATATCCTCTCCTTATGTACTGACTAGTGACAAGGGAAAAACTAACACAGTGTTATAAGGTTTTAGGCTACCATGAGCCAACAGATCTTGCATGTTTCAGAAAGGGAACACTGTTCTTTTAAAAATATTTTCTTTGTTGGTGTTTTGTTGTACTGTGGTACCCAGAATCTCACAGATACAGCAAAGCATCATAAGAATCATTGGAACACTTCTCAGTCAGGATAAGGATTGTTCAGAGATACTTCAGTCAGAGATACTTCTCAGTCAGGATAAGGATTGTTCAGAGATACTTCAGTCAGAGATACTTCTCAGTCAGTAGAAGTATTGTTCAGAGATACTTCAGTCTGTCAAAATCTAGTTGTTCAATCAGTCCAATAATTCTCAGACTCCACTATCTTTTAGTAGGCATTTAAGCAATTTTTCTATCTTCCCTTCTGATCCTTGAAAAAAATGGATAGGTGTTGCAATGGCTGAAAAAGTAATGCTGATGATTAATCACCGCAGAAAGAAGCTGATCTGTTTATGTAATGGTGTCACACCATCAGACTCCATCAGGTCTAATCTGTTCATTTTTGAGCTTTGTGCTTTTATCTGTGAACCCACAGACCTGTAAATGAAAATTTTTAATACATTTTTAGAAGTAACATTTCTTAGAAGAAAGCTTTGATTTGTGGGAATGTAGAGCATCATTCCTAGATACAGACCAAAAATTATAGCCACTTCCATCATAAAGTTGAATGCTGGCTTACGTTTGTTGCACTAACACAGTCTATAAGCACCATATCAATACTGAACTGAAGCCATGTTTGTGTTACCAAGCTCAAGTGACTCAAATCAGATTTTTGTCTTAGTATGACATTTTTTTCCAGAGCTGTCTGGATGCACAAACTTGTCCAATCGGATTTGAGGGGTAGGCAATTCATTTTCACAATTTAATTTGCTAAACTGTGACTGATGCCGAACCAATAAGTTAAAATCTACTCAACATTAATTTTATCACTTTATAAAAAGTAGTGAATTATATGGTCTTGATTTACTACTAACTGGTTTTAGCCCTTGCTCAGTGAGTAAAATGGGCAATTCCAGACATTGTACTGAAGGAGAAAAAACATTGATCAAGAAGTTGATTGGAGAGGGGAAAACAAACAAGTTCAGAAAAGAATTAATTGCTCAGCTAAAATGATCTCAAACAAAACCTCAAAAAAAAAAAAAATACTACCATCAACGTAAATCATAGAATAACAAAAATTGCAAAGAAGCATTCAGTGATCAGCTCCAGGGAAATCAAAGAAGATCTTCAGTACTGTTCACTGTGAAGACTGTAAAACATGGAGGTGCAAGCATGATGGTTTGGGGATGTTTTTCATATTTTGGAATCTGATCCCTTTATTGCATACCAGGCACCATGGACCAACTTGAATACATCAAAATACTGGAAGAGGTCATGTTAAAGAAGAAATGCCCTTGAAATTAGTGTTTCAGTAGGACAGTGACCCCCAAACATACCACAAAGCGGGCAACATCCAGGCTCCAGATCAACAAGATTGATGTTATGAAATGGACAGCCCAATCCCCAGACCTCAATCTGATTGAGAATTTGTAGTGACATCAGAAATGCTGTTTTTGCAAAACCCAAGAATGCAGTAGAACTGTGGAATGTAGTCCAGTCAGCTTGGGCTGGAATATCTGTTCGCAGGTATCAGATGTTAGTTGACTCCATGCCACACAGATGTAAAGCTGTTATCAGCAATAAAGGTTGTACAACTAAATATTAGTTCAGTGATCAATAGAAAAGCTAAATCTGTAAAGAACTTTGTTTATACTGTAAATATTTGTTTGTAAATGAAAATGAAGATGCTGCTATTTTTTAACAGCCCATTATTATTATTATTTTCTTCATTTTCAGTTTAAAAGTGTATATTTTGTATAAGTTTTCATTTAGAATTGAATGTGCAGTTTCTCCCAGTGCCTTTGTAAATAAATGCTGTTATGAAGAATGAGATTTTTCTCAGTTGTTTTAAACACACTACTATTATTTTGCACATAACTGTATATTTACAATAAAGACTCTATTAGAAGTGATACTGCCTTAAAGTGCACTGCCAGTAGTGTATTAGACTGCAGGTCACAGAGTTTGAGTTAAACATCGCTGTGTGTATTATCCACAATGCAGGTAAAAGGAGAAAAATCATTTGCATTTCATTTCATTGAAGTCTTGAAATCACTTAAAAAAATCACTATGCAGTGCTTCTAACATGGATGAGTATCTGCAGAGGTGATCAGCTGGTGGTGTGGTATCCTTTTTTGTTGGCATGTGGGTGAGAAAATTGTCCTCCTTTTGGCTTGAAAAAAACTAACTTTCTGATGAAAGCCTTCATCAAGCTATACATTTAATGTACTAAAATGGCCATTTCATTGCAGTTTGCTATTAGTTCACTCATTAGTGCAACAGTAATTCCAAAATGTGCCATACAGTCTCCACCTGAAAGCTCTGGGATGTTGTTCCCTTTCTTCTCACAGAATTCTTGAATCTCTGCTCTCAGGTCTCATAGTCTTTTAAGCACTTTGTCCAGGCTGAGTCATCATACAGGTGTGTGGTAGTTTATGTTGCGATGTTCAGTCTCGTGCTTCTCCAAAAGTGTAGGGTTATGGTTAGCATTCAATGCTTTTGCCCTGAAGAAGTTAAAGATTTTAGTTACAGCATGGTGGATAATACAGTGTAAAAAAAATAACTATTTGCGTTCATATTTATTTGTCACTTCATCCTACATCAGTTTAAAAAGTCCTACATTTTAACCTATCACCTGCCAATTTGTCCTTGTAAAAAGGCCTAGTTGGTTTTGCAGCTTAGCTAGCAATGCATCTGAGCACTTTGCATCAGTCAAGTTCTTGTACTGTGTTTAGTGACATAGTGGTGAATCAAATTGTAATACATAAATACAGCAATCTGTTCTCCACAAACCAAGCTTTACCTATGACTTCAGTAAATAAATACTAAAGAAGTCTATGTCTTGGTAAAAGCTCTATATTCTGTATCAGTCTTTCCTTCTTTAACATGAACTGACTGAATGTCCCATAGCAGCAAGCACCATACCCTGTAATGCTGGAACATCCTCCACAGGATCCCTCGAGGGAGGTGGTTGAATGCCTTCTCCAAATCCACAAAGCACATGTGGACTGGATGGGCAAACTCCCAAATACCCTCCACAATGCTTGCAAGGGTAAAAAGCTGGTCCAGTATTCCATAACAGTGTGTTGAAATAAATATAGTCAGATTGTAAGTCATGTATCCTTTTTGCCTGTACATGTGTGCTTACCACAGTCATCCAGCATTGACAGGCTGAAAATCAACAATGGAAGAGAGCATCAGTAGTGACAACCATAGCTGACACATTGTATGTAAAAATCCTCCAGACCAAAATCCAATGCGTTCAAAATCCAGTCCTACTAATCCAGAGTTACTAGTGCGTCCATTTTGCTGGTTAATACCATGAGTTCTCTCATAAATATGACGTTTTTTTTTTTGTTGTTGTTGTTGGTGACTCAGGTGTCTTGTGAAAAATTTGTCAGTGTGTGCATATGTGAGCCATTTTGGAGGAAAGAAGTGCTCACATTACAGGCAAAGAGTATATAGGTCACTTGCAATTAGGAATGTGACCTGTCAAGAAAAATCTGATCTGAACAAAAAATTTGAATTTAACATGTGGCTTGTAATGTGAATGCAGCCTTGTACTGTGCTTGTCGCCCAGTTTTATATTCTTTATTTTCAACGCAGTGGCCTCACTAAAGGTGCATGTCATCAATCCAGTGTCTGACAGCATCCAGCTTCACCACATCACTGAATTTCACAGCCCTATAAAAAAAGCTTTCATTCTTACAGATAACACGCATATTCTAGTACACAACAGCTAGTACATATTCTAGTGCACAACAACTAGTACATATTCTAGTACAATCAGCACTGCAGTCGTTGATTTTCTTTGTGAGTCTGACTGATCAGAGATTTGGGAGTTAACAGACCTGAACCATACTACCTCTTACTGAGGTTGGGTTACCTACTTTCTGTCAAGCTTGGTCTGGGCAGTACCCTGCTTTGTGTGTTCAACAATCAAGAAAAACATGCCTGTCTGACATTTAGTGTGAGATGATGGTATCTGTCACTACAGATGATGGTTTCTATCACTACAGACATAAAAGGCATTTCCACCACATCCTCACTGAGACCGTGAGCTGCTCTTTGAGCCAGGAACATTGTTCTTTTGAACCCTCTCCATGAGTTAAGTATCTCCATTATGCATGACAGGGCCTGACCTTCAGGCTGCTCATCTTTGCTATGATCTCTTCAGCAGTAGACAAGTCTCTTTTGACAGTTTATTTAATTTCTTGAAATCGACAAAGATTCTCATTCTTGTCTTTTAGCACATACACCATAGGTGTACACTAGTCTGTTTGCTCCATCACTGGTTCAATAATGCCATTCTCTTTTGTTCTCTACAATTCTGCATAAGAGGTACAGCTACTCTATGAGCTGAAGATACAGCATAAGGTTGTCCATTCATTTAACTGGATCTTCACAGGTTCAGTATAAGAAGGCCATGTTCTATGAGTATAGTCATATATGAGTAGTCATTATACTTGTAAGTGATACTAACCTGTCCTTTACCTGAGCAATTCAGCAGACCTTCAGGGCTGCACTGTATGATGATGTTATTATTTTGTCTGGGAGATAACATATGGAATGTCTCTTCACACATATGTATCAGTACCTATGTCAATTTTAAATGTCACTGGAGTTTTACCAATTGAAATTTAAACTGTTCATTGTTCATCATTACTGCTGAACCTAAGAAATATGTGTCCTGTGGCACTCTTAGTCACTTTGTTAACTAACATAGAATGGCAAATTTTCCCCAGTGACCCTTTTTGCTGGACCTCTTTCCTGATGTTTGTTTTATTGTCCTATATCTCTTGCATATGGGTTGCATTTTTCCCTATTCTTAGGCTTTCCAAACACCCTCTTCAGTTTCCTACTGCCAATTGATTTCTCTCTTGAAATTTCCTGTACAGCAGCGCACACTTCCCCCTGCTGATGGACTTTGGACTTTGGTTTGGGCTGGATGGGACTAATGAGAGATGCGCTATCAGCTGCAGTTTGTGATGAGTCAAGAATTCCCATGAATGTGTGGTCATGAATGTGCTCTTCGCTGTTTACCCCAATGTTCAGATAGTGTTTCAGGCTTTTATGAAGGTTTCTGTCTTTTCACTGGGCTGCTTGTGGATCACGTTCCATTTTGGGTAGAAGTATTCATCATATTTCACTAACACTACATAAAATTGCTTTTTGTCTGCTGCCGCTTCAAATGTGTAAAATATGTTTTCAGCCTGTTCCCATGGCATATGTCAACAAACTGACTGTCCCCATTGTGTAGCTCTGTTGCTGAACGGAACTGTTGAAATTCGTTTCCAATCAGCCCATTCAATTAGACCTCGCTGTTGAACCTTCTGGTGGCTTAATTTCAGCAAAACACCATGAGAGGTGCCTACATTATGAACTCTATGAAGAGCTTACGATGTTGTGTTTTCTAGCATTAAGTGAGTGTGTTGGGCTATGCGAAGCTCTAATGGTTTGGCATAGGTTATTTGACATCCTATATATATATGGATCTTTACCAAAACATGGATCTTTTCACATTCAAAAATTTGTGCGGCTTGTTTAAGACTACGCGTGTGATTGTTATATCAAGGAGCCACTCCTTTCTCACTCATTCTCCTTAGTCAAGATATCGCAACCGTATCTAAAGCTTTACGGAGAGAATTGTTGATGTTCTTGGTCATACGTTCAAGCCCCTCTGGAACCATGGGGAGATCAATGTCTGTCAGATCCGGCAAAGTATTGATACCACAGCTATGGCAGCAGATGTAATTGTTTGTTTTGATAACAGTTGGGCTGACGATTATCGTCATTTGAATGTGATTTGTATGTTATGAGGGAGTGGTCAGAAGCTCCCTCGCTTTGAGGACATACTGCTTAACTGGCTATGTCAGTACCAAATGATAGGACTAAATCTAAAGTATCACATTCTAAGTGATACCCATGGAATCAAGAATTGCTTGAAGGTTCATTTTAAAAGAATCATGTGCATTTCCAAAGTGAATATTAAAATCTCCAGCTATAATTTCCTTGTGAGCTGACAACACTATATTAGCTACAAAGTCCAAAAACTCCTGCAAAAACAGTTAAGATTAATCAGCATAAACGACTGCGACAAATTAGAAAACACATTTTTTGAAAACAAATTAGACCCAGTGAGAATGAGGTATTCAATAGTATTAAATTTGAAGCCTGATTTTTGAGACTCGTATATCTGAGTCATACAATTTGCTACATCACCTCTGCGACCATTAGGACGGGGGTTATGCACATAGCTATAGCAGAAGAGCGAAGTTTCATTTAGAGCCATATAGTCGTCTGGCACAGTCCAGGTTTAAACCATTGTTAAACCATTTTGTTTTTGTGTGAGAGGAGACCTGAGTAACAAAGGCAGCCGATTTGCCTGAAATAATATTGTGGTAGAGTGTTGAGTCAAACTGTTGCCTTCTGCATGAAGTCTCATGGATGATGTGCAAACCTGATGTCTTAAGATAAAACTGAACTTTTCCTTGTTCTTGATGTCATAACTACCCATGACTGTATCATACCATGTGCATACATTAAACTACATGCTATGTGTTTCATGGTGCTTTAGCTAATAGCTTGAATACTTGGACAATGAGTAGATATGTTACACATGAGATGTAACCTTTGCAAAGTAAAATTACTTAAATTTTAGAAAATCTGAATGATGTACTGTTTTCAGATATTTACTATGGAATTGTGCAATTTTGTTTGCAGCCCTAGCTAGATACAAACGAGCTACCTCAGACTTATGTATTTCATCCTTGAAAATGTAATAAATGCTCATGTATCAGCAATGATACATTGAACTGTCTAGATAGGTAGATAACTCAAATCTGTTTCTCACCATTGTTTATTAAAACATAATGACTGTATGCCAACAAATGTATTAATTTCTGTGCAGAATACTTTTTTAACTGCAAATGTGAGAAAGACTACCACACTCTACAGCTGTTGTTCTTAGCAAGAATACACAGTGAGTGAGAGAAGGCATGTGATGAGGTGTATGTACAAAAGTCTGTGTGTGACAGTTTAAAATTATTCATTCAGGCCAAACACCAAAAAAGTTTAAAATCAAAGTTATTTATATTAGCAACTCTGCTGCCTTGGCTACATTACAGTATCCTGTTGGTCACATTGGATCCTTTTGCAGCACTTTCCACTTTTATTCTTGTGTGTTTAACATGTCATTAAAGTTATGACATTTGTTCACTCAGGTATTCACACACTTTTGATTGGTATGTATAATTCTCCTTTGAATGTAATTGCATTGCTAGACATTTAAGTAAAGCCTGAATATCCATGAGAGGGGGGCATGGACTAGTCAGCAGCATAAGATCAAATAGGTTAAAATACTAAAATTGGCCCATGGCCATAACAACCATCTTTCATCAAACCACAGACAACATTACAGCTTGACCATTTGATTGGTCAGTGTCAGTGCCGTGTGGAGGCCTGGAGAGAGGGTCAAAAACATCAAATGGTGAGCACTCACATAGTGCATTCCAACTAAAATGACAGGTGTTTAGTTTCATTGTCCAACCCCTGTGTATGTGTAATATATATATGTATATATGTATATGTATATGTGTATATACATGTATATATATTTATATATAAAGATATATGTAT
>JAOXYF010000004.1:18209374-18227355 GCA_028565775.1 Sternarchorhynchus goeldii
ATCAGGGTTTTATATCTGATACGGGCAGCTACTGGGAGCCAGTGAAGGGTGTGCAGCAAGGGCGTGACATGGCTGAATTTGGGAAGGTTGAATACAAGCCGAGCTGCTGCGTTCTGGATCAATTGCAGGGGCTTGAGAGCATGCAAAGGAAGACCAGCCAGGAGAGAGTTGAAGTAGTCTAGTCTTGAGATGACAAGGGACTGATCAAGGACCTGGGTGGCCTCCTTAGAGAGGAATGGGCGAATCCTCCGAATGTTATGAAGTACGTATCTGCATGGCCGTATTACGTTCGCAACAGGAACCGTGAAAGAAAGCCGATTGTCTACAACTATTCCAAGGCTACGTACTTCAGTAGATAGAGTGATCAGGGTGTTCTCAAATGAGATCGAAAGATCACAGTGAGGATTAGCTCTGTCAGGAATGTACAGGACATGAGGTTTACAGAGAAACAGGAGAAACATAAACTATGTTTCAGACATAGTTTACACAACTGATGAAGGACCTCTCTCTGTGTGTATGTGTGTGTGTGTGTCTTTCTCTCTCTCATTCATAAGTGTATACATGCATATGAATGTGTGTATACACATGCACGCGTTCATATATAATATATATTCCCAACTTACCATTTCTGGGAAGTCTTTTTCTTTTAAGCTTGGATCCTCTACCAAATGCCTGGGAGCTTGAGGGTTCTGCGGAGTATCTTAGGTGTTCCCAGGGCTGCACTCTTCTGTAGAGAGATCTAGGACGTTGTTCCTGGGATCTGGTGAAGCTATTCTCCCTGTCTGCGAGTCACAGCCCCTAGTGCTCCATTTACCTTGGGAACCATTGTGGCCTTCATTTATTGCACTTCTTTCAACACTTGGTATTTTTGGAGCTTTTAGTGTTCCTTCTTCCTGATGCTTCTATCACTTGAGATCTTCTATGCCCAGTTTGTTAGCCATTACCATTTTGTCAGTCTATATCTGGAAGTCCAACAGGATCTTAGCTTGGTCATTCTCCAACACCTTGGACTTCCAGCCTGAACTCTTGACGTTTCTCTATATTATGCCAGTCACTTGGTTATGGCGTTCCATGTATGTTATGCTTGCTAGCATCTTGCATCTCATTGTTATGTGCTGGATTGTCTCGGGTCCTGCCTGGTGTGGTAAATTTTGACCTGTATTGGTCTTGCATTCAGAGATTGTTCCTGTGCTGCCTTGATTAGTGCAGTGCTGTCTTTCAATCCAGTTTTTTTTTTTTCAGCCATTGGTAGGAATTTTCATATCAGCAACTTTCATTGTTTGCCCATGGTACATAACGTGCTACTCCTCCACATTGCCATCCGCATTGGGTTTCTACTGTCTGAGGTACTCACTATGTACTTCATCACTTGGGGTGATCTTCCCCTTGTATTCCTGGATTTTGGTTGTTTCATCCTGGTAGTGCCTTTGATGCTCACTAGTCCACTGCCCATTCCTTCAGTTTAGAGTACAGTCTCAGAGTTCTGGATTTGGGATGAAACCCTCCGTGCATTGTGGGGACTGATTTCACTGAGAGGGTTCAGGCCTGTGCAGAACAGGGACAGGGCATCCTTGGTAAACCCCGCACTTGATGGTGACTGGTCTGAAGTTGGTTTGTAAGGTTGTCTTCCACAGCTCCACTGAGTTCTTGATGAAGGTTCTTAGTCCTGTTGATGTTATACAGCCTCAAGCATTCCAGGGTCCATTGAATCATAGGTCTTCTTGTAGATAATCCAAGCATTTTATATTATAGATTTTATATTTATATTTATATGCAGAAGCAGGTTATTGGCCTGTAGTTGAATGCAACTGCCCCTTTCTGGGGGTACTTCAGGATCAGGACTATCAGGCCTTCAGTTAACAATTCAGGGTGGGTTCAATCTGTTACCAGCTGGTTCATTTGTGCCAGGTGCTCAATGAGTACAGTTAGCTTCTTCAGTTAGTAGGTATAGACCATATCAGGTCTTGGGGCTGTCCTACTCTTCATACTTGAGATCCTCTCTTGTATGTCTGCTAACATGATAGTTATTGGATCCTGTTCAGAGAAGTTCTCAGGTTCAGTGATTAGCATCGATGTTGTGTGATGCCTCTTCCTTCTATATACTTTTCCAGCATTGTTCAGTCTCCAGCTTTGGTGGATCTGTTCTTATGCTGTTACCATGCCAGTGGGAATATTCTATGGATGTATTACCAGTGGCATGAACATCCTGTTTTTTTTTTTTTTCTGGCTTCTCATTCTCTTGCATTGTTCAAACAGCTGATGTCCAAGGTGGGAAGGATCTTTTAGGATTTTGGCTACTCTGTTTAGGCAGCAGGTGAGAGGACAGTAGGTGTCCCGTGAATTGTTGAGCAAAGTTGATGACCGTCTATTGCTTTCTTGTCTGCTGTCGAGTTGCTGGAATACCAGGTTGAGATGAAGTACATCAGTATACTCTCAATGGACCAGTGATGGAAAGCAGCTGCTCTTGTAGGTGGTTACTTCTGAGTAACCTCAGAAAGTAGAGACGGTGCTGTGTTTTTGACTTCTGCAATAGCATTTACAGTCCAGATCATCAGTGATGTGTGTGCTAAGGGAAGAGCCCTGCCTTCAAGTTCTACATAGACTCCGTTGATATACAGTGTTGCATGGTCTGTCATGTTTCTCCTGATGTCCTTTATAAGTTATTTTGTTTTGGCAATCTGTTCAGAGAAAGATTTAATCCATGTCAGTGTTTTGGATTTTATTCCTATATTTCATTCCTGTTCCTTATCATTCCCTGAGACGAGTCCATCCACAGTTGTGTCATCTGCAAACTTGGTGATGGTGTTGGTAGAATGGGAGGGAATGCAGTTATGAGTATATACAGCATATAGAAGGGAACTCAGCACACAGTCCCATGGGGTGCCAGTGCTGATTGTGAGGGTGGAAGAGGTGTGGGGGCCTAATTTGACTGTCTGGGGCCAATTACTAAGAAAGTCTTTAATTCAGCAGCAGATAGGTTGGGGGAGTCCTACATCTATTCATTTGGAAACCAGTCAGTCTGGGATGACTGTGTTAAATGCAGAGCTAAAGTCTCCAAAGAGCTTTCTCACGTTGCTGTGCTGTTCTAGATTGAGTAGTGCAGTGTGTAGGGTCATGATGATGGTATCCACTGTAGACCTGCTTGATCTGTAGATAAATTGGTGTGGGTCAGAAGTGGCCTTGATGTGTTGGTTGACCAGCTGCTCGAAGCACTTTATTATGACTGGGGTTAGTGCAACTGAACAGTAGTCATTGACCGCTAATAGTGGTTTTCTTTGGCAGTGGAGTTATGATATTTTGATTATTGTGGTGCCTGATGTTCAGCCAGAGGAGGATGGGCTCCCCCTTTTTGAGTCTTAATTTGTCTCAAGGTTTCTTCATCTTGCTCTCAGGGAGTTTTTCCTTGCCGCTGTTACCCTTGGCTTGCTCACTGGGGGCATGGATATATATAAATAAGTTTTGACTTGACATTTGAGTGTGTGGCTGCTGGAGGCCAGTGTGGGTGTTTCGAATCACCCACCAGAGTTACCCCTGCCACAACACACCTGGTGTACTGATCACCAGAGTTACCTCTGCCACAACACATCTGGTGTACTGATCACCAGAGTTACCCCTGCCACAACACACCTGATCACCAGAGTTACCCCTGCCACAACACATCCGCCAAGTTACAAAAAAATTTAAGGGCTCCATCTCCACTGGGCTTTTCTACTTGAAAGTCCTGCCAGAGGCCATTCCTTGCTATGATGTTTACCTTTGTAAAACATTAGCAGAAATGGCTCTGATGCACCTTACACACTTTTATTTTTTTACCCTCAGAATGGCCTGAGGCGACAATCGTATACCAGTTTAGTTTCAGAGTGAGTCATACTTTTACCCTCTCTGTATGGTGTTCCTTCATTTGAATAAAAAAAAAAAACACATGCTCTTGCATTGCGTCTGCAGATGGTGCCATGCAACAGCCAGCTGTGTTTGAGAATTAATAGATTTTCATGAAGTTGCAAAACTGTGAAACAGAAATGTTTTCACTCCACACAGTGGCGGATCTTTGAGCTTTATGGGCCATAAAAGTAAATCTATCCCTGGGGGTATTGTAAAGAGTGATTAAAGAATTTTAAATGGCCTGACCATCATCATTTGTAGTATTGTTTATAATAAGCAGTTTTAGGCGTAAAATGAATAAACACTTTTCATTTAAAAAGTAGAGCTTACTTAAGGAGCTTAGTCTCCCTTCCTCTCTCCCTCCTCGCTTACTATACAATGGTGTGTAATGTAACATGGTACTCAAATAAGATTAGCCTTGTATACATAACAATAAAATGATAAACGAATGTACACAGGAAAAAAGTAGTTGTTCTCATTAAAGACCAAATAAAAAAAATTATGTATTTTAGATGGAGAATAGCACTTGATGGCATATTATCTTTGGCACACACAAAAAATAGTTTTAATCCATTTTGGGGTTGGATTTGTATTATATATGTTGCCAGGGTGTGGCATGTGTCAGAGGCATCAGACCAAGTAATCAGACCAATTGTGTAACATTTTAAGATGACTCCGATATTGCTAAATATAAATACTATTACACACAGACTTCCCAATGAAACAAACCATTAATTAGATATTCTCTAGCCTGTTAGCCTCAGCGAGATAGATTAGAGAGTGAATCACCCTCCACAATACTACTTTAGGCCTGCGTTGGGTAAACAATGCACGGAAGAAGCAGTGCTTGGGCTAATATTTATCTGCAGCATCTGATACGGTAAAGAGATGTCCCATGACCTGGCATTAATTTTACAGTTTGGGCTTCAAACTTCATAATCTATCATCATTCAGGTTTTTACTACCATTTTAGGCATTTTCTTTGTATATGTGAATTATCAGGACAAAAAGTTGGGTAATCTACTTCGTCAGGACCAGCAAAACTGAAATCATGTGGCATATGTATAATATGCATTTAACATTACTCTGAGATTATGTGTGTCTGTGTGGAGAAAATGAATGGATAGTGTGTATATGTTCTTGTAAGTGAGGGGACATATCCAAGCCTGCATTAATGTTCTGACCCTTTGAAGGGTGAGGCTGGAAACACGTGTACACACACACTTTGTGTTATAGAATGTGTGCCTGCTGCAGCTGTGTGTGTGGCTGTGTAAGGAGACTTTTTTCAATTAATTTTTAATTTAAACATCTTTGGTTACAGACGATCAGACCACATCATCTCAATTTCTGTTTCATCCTAATGGAGCATGCGGCACCCCACCACACATCACTGTGACGGCAGGGCGGAGGGAGCAGAGGCAGACGCTACTGGAAACATGCTATTAGTTTATTAGCAGAGCAGTTGCCAGTGGCGCACAAGACATACAAAGCAATAACAATGCAAACGAGAAAGCAACGTCCGGGTAATCCCGGTAAGGCTGTAACCAAGCAGCGAGAGGAAGACAAAACAGCGTGTGAAGCGCACAGAGGCTGAATATAGTCGGTAGGCTAGGCTAATGCACAGCACTGACTGAACAGTGCTGTGGTGTTTTATAGTCCTTGAGCTGATGAGCCGCAGGTGTCGTCAATAGGCTGGTAATTGTGATCTAATCAGCCCGGGATTGGTGGGCGTGGCCAGCGGGCTGGGTGTCCACCTCGACGTGACGATCACCTACACACACAAGCTCTAAAACAGGAAACCACAGAAAGCCAGTGGGAGAGATAGGGACAGACATAAATGGTGATGGTGGAGAAAATACTGCGTAGTGAGGGGTAGAAGTGGGACATCTATCACCCATTACGATAACCCCACACAGACCATTCCTGCAGCTCACCCATGGTCTGTGCTGTATTAGCTGAGCCAGAAGGAAATGTAAAAACAGCCTGTTTTCTGTTGACAGAGTAATGTTTTTTAATCAATTAATTAAGTTGTTGTGTATGGTATAAAAAACTTGTGAATAGCCTAATAATTAATAATTGTAATTGTTTTGGTGTGTTTCAATGGCAGGAATTGTGTCCAAGTCCTTTGAATGTCGTCTGAAGGGCCAGGGTGCATCATACGTGGAGGCCGAGACTGCATTTACACCAGATGAGGGTCGGCTAGGTGTGGAGGCCCTGCAGCAGGTCATCATCATCCAAGGTTACGGAGAGGGTGAGGTGATGGGACAGGCCTTGGAAGAGTCTGCTGCTGCCACCTTGCAGACCCTGGCTATGTCTGGCCATGTGGCAGAGGTGTTACACATCACCGAGGATGGCCAGGTCATTCCCTGCGACCACAAGATGGCATCATCTGGAGCCCAGCTAACCCAAGGCCCAATCCAACTGCCTGAAGGAGCTACACAGTATGTAGTAGTAAATCCGTCTGGATCAGCGCCAGACCTGGGTGACCAAGTGGAGGAACACATCCTGCAGGAGAGAGGCCAGAACCTGGTCAGGGGCAGCCAGGTGGTGACAGAGTCATCCTCAGCTCTAGATGCCCTGCTTTGTGCAGTATCAGAACTTGGCCAAAAAAATGAGACTAACGAGTCTGAGATCATCACTAATACTGTGGGAGAAAATGGCAACAATCAAGGTGGGCATGCCCAGGGGGAGAGACATGAGGAGCTAGAAGTTTACAGTGAGGTTTTACAAAGTGAGGGTGTGGAATCAATTGGTGTGGTGGCAGAAGTGGTGGGCCACACCCACAAGGGCACAGCTGAGGGAGTGGTGCAGGAGGTGCTGCAGTTTGCTGCCAATCAGCTAATGATGAAGGAGGGGCTAACTCAGGTGATTGTGAATGATGAGGGAACACATTATATAGTGACAGAGCTGGATGACTCAACCTTGCAGGTGGAAAGCACCGTATATGCACAGCAAGAGGTGGCAGGACATGGGGAGGGGCAAGTAGAAACAGCAGAGCAGCCTAATGAGGTTCCAGTCACATATTCACATATCAGCCTTAACCAAGATGCTCAGGAATGATGAGGGTGAAACTGGAGAGCTTGGGATCTTTTCTTTTGGCTTATCCAGTAGTTTTGGTTCCATCCTCCTATTATGACATACATAGCTAACTCAGGAACCTTTTCTGGCTTAACACAGTATAGCAGGCTGGCTTGGCTTGGCTGTAGTGCTTGGGAACAAACAAGTTTAGATGAACAAGACAGTCTAAGAACACCTATGGCTGGATAACTTCCCATCACCACATTCTTTTGAGTTGTAGAAAGTCCTTTTCAGTCCTACTGAATATTTTGCATTATTATAACAAAGTCAAAGTTTTTAAAGAGTAAAGTAAGAGGCAATACCTTGATGATATTAAAGATCTTGATAAGATCAAATGTTACATACATACAATGTTCACTGTTCACAGCAGTTCAAAAAAGGATACATTATCATATTATATTAACAGGGTATTCAATCTTATTTGTAACTAGTCTCCATCTACCAGAGTTGTACAAACTGTTTACTATCACAGACAAAAATTCAGTGTCTTCATGCACTTGAATTAAAACCGAAAATGATTTACTTGTAACACCAATATGACACGCAGATAGAATTTTGTAGAACACTTCTGATACTTTCTCTATTTGTAAAAAGAAATTTGTAAATTTTTTAGAGATTAAAATTCAGAATTTCTTTGGTGTAACAGTTTGAGATCCAAAACCAACACAGTAAACATAACAAGAAGAAAAATAGATAAAACTTTGAATTTTGTTCATAAAAGTTTATACTTTCTGCTTACCAAGTGTGGTGCATTTTTTCAAACATACATAAGTTCTGTGTTCTGTTTTTTGTCTGTGCTAATACAGTCTACAACAGTTTTGGTAGATAAAGATTAGGAAAATAGCTACATATCTACATAAATCATTTCAAACTAATAAAATTTTGAATAAGTATTGCAACATTGTGTTATTTTTGAACAGTTTCTCAGATCATTTTGTTTTGTTTGTTTTTTAATGCATATTGAAGCTTTCAAAATGCTTTTTTTTCTAATTAGTATAATGTGCAGTGAAAGGTGAGTGGTGATTATCATACTCCACTTCACACTTTGCACTAATCTTCTGTACTGCAATCTTTCAAGGTCCATTTCTTATGATGGGTTTTAATAAATACAAAACCCCAGTTGCTTCACATATTCCTGAAACAATTTACCAGGGCAAAATCTATTGGAATAGAAAAGGTTTTTAAATGAGATGTGGTTTAAAACAGTATGATTTGTTTTTGCAAAGCAGTCTGCAGCAAATACTGTACATGGAATAATGTTTGCCTTGCAGTCATATCTCAGTAAAGTGAGCTTAGGACATGTGAATGTCTTTTCTTCTGTTTTATATGTAAATTATTTTGTTGTTTATTGATTTATGTCAATCATAAAGGGAATGGCTCATGTTCTACTGACAAACCTTTGTGTGTGTTGATTGTTACCAAAAATATATCAGTCTTTAATTACAAAGCCATTGTCTCTGTGATATTCTGGAATCTTCATGAAATCATATTTTCATTGTAATAACCAAGTTAATATATACAGCATTAAGTGGTTCAGTATTGGTTCAGTATTTTTTTTTTTTTGAGAAACATGGTTTAGCAGCAAAATTTTGTGTACTCCTGTCTATCTGTGTATAATTGTATTCCACAGCTCACAAACAGTGGTGTGTAGGTGTGTTGTGGACAGTGGAGAGAAATTAGCTGCTGTCACAAAATGATGATTTCATTTCCTGCCAGTATAGTCACATGCATTCAGATCTGCAGCACTACATTTTTACGTTGTAACAG
Source organism: Sternarchorhynchus goeldii (assembly GCA_028565775.1). Lineage (NCBI taxonomy): Eukaryota > Metazoa > Chordata > Actinopteri > Gymnotiformes > Apteronotidae > Sternarchorhynchus > Sternarchorhynchus goeldii. The sequence goes on from JAOXYF010000004.1 coordinate 18,218,102, forward strand.
TAATCATTATTAACAACCTTACCGCTGATTGCATTAGCTTTACCGTTTATAAAGCAAACATGCATTTCAGTTTAGATATGTCTGTATGGTTTATTCTCAATATTTCTGTATTTTACTATGGCCGTCTGCAAACTATAGACACACCTATAAAGCTTTCTTTATAGATTTCTTTATAGCTTTTTTGCTTTTATAGTTTTTTTTTCTTTATAGCTTTCTGGATCTTTCTGAGGGAGTAGTGTTTAGTGAATAAATTGTTCACTGAATACTACTCCCTCAGAAAGATCCAACATGCATGTAAGGGGATTTATATATTTCTGCATTGATTGGCTGTTGCAAACAAATTATCAGATTAATTTTAAAAATTGAAATTAAAAAGAAATGTTTAAAAAATATATCTGAAGGGGCATGTCCCTCATAAATGGGCATAATGTCTCTAACATACTTTGGCAAGAAAGAAGGGTTTGCCTTGGAGTATGCAGTTCATGCTCTTCTAGTTGTAGGTGGGTAGAGTTGTTTTGTGTTTAAAGCTGCCCTGCTTGGTAATTATTCTTTGCAAACCTGAGACAAAAGAAGACTCGTCCCACCATATACACAGCTTCACTCTGCCCCCTCCCCTCTCTCTGTCTCTCTTTCACTCACTCACCGATATAGGGGACATGCTTCTTTGCTGCTCTGCACACAATGTCTGGATATGGCTCTACTTTGCAGCTGAGATGAGAGACCAAAGAAACCTCAGGAACTCTTCAAACACACACATACACCCCTTCCCACCAGAGGATCACACAGCGGCAGCTCGGTAGGAGTTTTGGGAGTGAATAAGCTGTTGGCACTGCATGGGAGGGGCCACTCTGAGACTGAGTCAGAGGAATAATAGCAGCATGTCAGATCCCAGAGTTCATAATCTGCTGCTGACCAAGCAGTGCTGGAAGCCTCCTGAGTCCATAATCAGTCCCCCACAGGCCTGCATCTGCTTGGCTACAGATAGAGTTAGAAGCAGAAGAGGAGTGAAAAGCAAAGAAAAGAAGGATGATAGAAAGAAAGCTAAGCAGAGATGAGAAAACCGACAGAACCAGAGGGAGTAAATTCACATATGTTGAAACTGAAGTTGAGAGATAGAGGGTCAAAGGAGGAGATAGATATCCAATAGGCTAAAAGAAGAGAAAGTAGAAAACAGAAGACCTATAGCAGACATTAAACTAAGAAAATGGGTTCAATTTAGTGAATCTTTATATGGTCACTGGAAGACACTGAAAGATTTAGTCCTTATATACCACACAGGGCTCAACGACCAGTACTTTTTAAATAAAAAGATCTTCCAATTCCTCATACACCCTGCAAAGGACACTGTAGGGGTTCCACCTACTAATCCTTTACAATACATTTGATTTACTATGCATCAAGTATTGATCAGTCGTCTTGTCAGTCTCAAATTATCAGTCTCATATTCAAATCAGAATCACGATCTTTAATTCTTAACTAAACAAAAGGAACATTAATGATTTGATCTCTGAAGAATTTAAATAATTGTGATTTCTTTTATTTTGGCAACAACCACACTGAATGATATCAAGATAACTCAAGACAGAGAATATCTATCAAAAGCACAACTACTTTAAAACAAAAAACAGCATCAACAATCAGTATATTTACAATGGAACAAGTTAAATGACTATATTTGTGTGTTATGACCAGGCGTGGTCCATTGCATGTATACACATGGTTTTGGTAGCTTTTGTATCAATCATCACAGTTTCCCCATTTCCCTTTATCCCTTCCATGTTGCATTCCATAGCCTAGACAGGGGCATAACAGAATTGACACTCCAATTGAAGGAGTTGGATCTAGACCTATGTCAACAGCGAACGTGTGAGTTAGAGTTGGAGTTGGAGTCCTCTCGCCGATATCACTCCTGTCCCACCTGTGCCCACGCTGTGTAAGGGAAGTACATCAAATAGCCCTACAACTCCTGTCCCAGCTCCGTCCAGGTTGGTTGGTGCTTCCTTGTCCGTTGCAGTGGGTGTGTCATTTGCTGGGTTCAGCATTAGCAAACATCTGTCGGTCATGACACGTTCTGGGGAAAGTAAGGTGGACATCTATTTCCCAGTATTTGAGCAGGTCACCACCACTTTGCAGTGGCCAAAGGATACCTGGCCATTGTTACTTCACTAAGATCATAGGGAGAGCACAGAGGTATGTTCCACCCTTACACTCGAGCAAAGCTTATATTATGACACCGTTAAGGCAGTAGTGTTTGGGGCTTATGAGGTAATGACTTGTGTTGAGTTTGCCTGAGAGCAAACCGGCCTTTTGGATAAATGGTGTTCTGCCTATAAGGTTAGATCAGTTCAGTTGATTTTGTTAGAAGCATTTAGAATGTGTGCCCAAGAGAGACTTGTCCATTTGAATAAACAGATGGTTACGACATTGTAATGAGAAGTTTGTGCTTACACACATGATTTGTCCTCCACAACGGGAACATTCAAACCGTATGGAGGCTCCTACAGCTCAAAAGTCGTCCCGTGTCCACAGAGACTCAGGACAATTTTATTGTCATGAGGACATCACTGCAGCCTATCCTAAGCTTAAGCATAAAAAGCTTCTAATCAACCTATCCATGCCTGTAGCTGATATACACAGCTGATTCTCAGTCTCAGTTATCCATACCTGATGGTATGTTAAATCCCTTTATTTTTGAAGGCACTGTGTCATCTTCGCCAACAGATATGGTACAGTACCATATGGTACAGTACCCCAATCGTATTTTAAGGGATACTTGCCTGTTTTTTAACATGTTCTCAGGCATGTAAATATGCTGACACAGACCTCTCTAACAAATTCTTGAGGGAAGAAACGACCAGCCAGGTAAGGCTAAAGTTTTCCTTCCTGCTCTGTGTGTTCTGAGTCATCTAGAGGAGAGTCAGAAACTTGAAGTATGACCTCGAAGTACTATGACTTGAAGTACTGATGACCTCTTTGTCATGCTAATTTTATATCAGGATGAAATTTTGGCTACATGTTAACTTAGTAACAGATAAAACAAACCCCAATCATTTTGATTTGTACAATTTAGACTACAGTGTGCATTAATGGACTCGCATTATAATAAGGTAGACTGGAATTTCATTTGCCAAGTCACTGTACTGAAGCCCTGTAGACAGCATGTTCTGAGTTTGGCACACAACCAGGGTATGTCGGGACATTTAGGTATAAGAAAAACATACCAGTGATTGTTAGTTTTTCTTGAAACTGATCCTGGTTATCAGTGAACTATTTGAGCATGCTATTAATCATTGTGTAGGGCCACTTCCAAAGACAAAATCTGGGCATAGTTATGTTTTGACCATGATGTGTGTCGCTATCCCGAGGCTAATCCTTTTCATTCACTTAGAACACCAGTTATTGTAAAGGCATTAGTGACATTTTTTTTGTTTTACCAACTTTGGTTTGCCCAAGATTATTCAGTCAGACTGTCACGGTGTCCGCCCTGGCCGCCTCCCCGTCTCGTGTCTGTGTGGGTGTGTCTGTGTGGAGGTGTGTTCTGTTGTCGTGTCGTATGAATGAGCGTGTGTGGATGTTCGAGGGTGGTGGGCGTGACGCGTGAATGAGCTTGTTGTGTTTGTAATACGTCGCACCTGTGTCTTGTTAGGGTAAGTGTGTAAAAGCGTGTGTGTGTCACAATGTGTTGTCGGTCTTTGATGTTGATGTTGAAGTCTACGTCTACGTTCGTGTTCACAGAACCGAAAATAAAGCGGTTTTACATTTGCACATTTTGAACGTGAGTCCTGTCGGCTTTTTGCAACCCTCCGGGGCTCACCCGTTACACAGACCAAGGTTTGAATTTCATGTCTTAAGTTCATGCAAGAATTACTCATAATTACTTGTGCTGCCTGTGAGTCTTCCCACAAAGCCCTGAAAGACACACAAAATCATGAAGTCTCGATTCGAGAAGAAGTCAGTTTCGGCTATGTTTAATCCTAGTGACGAAGTGTTGGTACTGATGCCATTGTCAGTTTTGTCTCTGTTGAATCTTATGAAATTTGTTGGATGTCACGTCTCGCCGGACACCCAGCTATCAGGCCATGCCCACCGATTCCTCATTGCCATGTTCCCACCTGTCGGATTACTTAAAGACGGACTACGTAAAGACGTACAACACCACAACACATCGCTGTACATTAGCCAAACTTGTGAACTGCTTCACAGCCGCTGCACGTGTCATGCTGTGTTCTGTTTGTGTGCAAGCTGCTCATTTTTCACAGCCTCACCGGTGTTACCGGACTTGTCTGCTTTGTTGCTTATTTAAGTGCTTGACTGTTTTTGTATTTTGTGCGCCCTGACAACCCTGCTAAATAAAGCCCTTTTAGCATGTTCCCAGTAGCGCCTGCCTCTGCTCAGCCCGAGTGGAAGGTTAGATGGGATACACCAACGGTAAAATGGTGTATCCCATCTAACCACCGGAGAATGGTGTATCCCATCTCAACCACCGGAGGAGCCTATGCAGATGGGTTACACCAACGGTAAAATGTCACAACCCAGTTCGAAAGAGGAACCCAGGATGAGTAAACTCTATAGTAACCACGGTTTTCGGTGCAGGGAGAGGAATGGCACGAACCCCTATCTGCCAAGCATAGTCCTTGTCTATCACCTCTGTGGCTGCACCTGAATCCACGACCGCTGTAACACAGTGAGTACTCCCTCGGTGAATTATGCATATGGGCAGTCCGAAAAGGTTCGAAGGGACTTTACTCATCCTGGGTTCCTCTTTCGAACTGGGTTGTGACATTTTACCGTTGGTGTAACCCATCTGCATAGGCTCCTCCGGTGGTTGAGCTTTAGTAGGAGGCAGAGGGGGCATTACCTGCACGGAGAACACGTCGGCAGAGGCGTCTTCATGCATAAAACGTCCCGCTTGAAAATAAAGATTGGTAACCATTATGAGCGTCGCTCTTTTCTACTGTTGCCTTCCCTTTCCCAGCCAATCACGCTAGGCTAAAAAGCCACAAACCCCACTTCTTGTGGAAAGAGAGTTGTTCGTTGAGCTGGGGAGCCGGATGCAAAACTCACGTGAAGGAGGACACTTACATCGGGTCGACGTCAATAGAGAGCCTCTACACCGACCAACCCCAACGCATACCTCCCCAATATGAAGACTTGGCGGAAGTCTTCAGACCACAATCCACACAACTGCCCCCCCACCGTCCGTGGGACTGTGCTGTGGAGCTGAAAGACGGCGCGGTCCCGCCACAAGGTAAGGCCTATCCTCTGTCCCAAGACGAGGAGATGATCATGGCCCGTTACATCCAGGAGGCTCTAGCCCAAGGGTATATTCGCCCCTCCACCTCCTCGGTGTCTGCTAGTGTCTTCTTTGTCAAAAAGAAGGATGGAGGTCTACGCCCCTATGTAGATTATAGGGGTCTTAATGCCTTGCTTAAACCATATCCCTATCCTCTTCCATTAGTATCAGCGGCGTTGAAATAGCTACGCAACGCCAGTGTCTTCACAAAGTTTGACCTACGCAGCACCTACAACCTGGTAAGGATCAGGGAGGGCGATGAGTGGAAGACCACATTCAGCACGGCCACTGGACACTATGAGTACCTGGTACTCCCGTATGGTCTAGCCACTACACCCTCTGTCTTCCAGGCATTTATTAACGAGGTCCTGCGGGAATATTTGGGTAGATCAGTCGTCGCTTACATCAATGACATATTGATCTACTCATGTTCCCTGGACCAACATGCACAGGTCATACGAAACATCCTGAGTACGCTGATGCGTAACCGTCTCTATTGCAAACTGGAGAAGTGCGAATTCCATCTCGCCGAGGTCAGCTTCTTAGGTTAAGCCATCCGGAAAGTGGTGGGGAGCATGCAACCGGTGGAGGCAGTGTCTGAATGGCCTCAACCCCGGAACCGGAAGGACCTGCAGCACTTCCTGGGGTTTGCAAACTTCTACAGGTGGTTCATTAGGTCATTTAGCACCATGGCAAAGCCCTTGACAGACCTCCTGAGGGGACAGAGGAGGTCTTTGCGTTGGGGTCACAAAGAAGAGGAGGCATTCAACAACCTCAAAAGGGCCTTTACCACAGCTCACGTCCTGCAACAGCCGGATCCTTCTCGTCCGTTCATAGTGGAGGTAGATGCTTCGGACACGGGGATGGGCGCCGTGTTATCACAAAAGCCCAAGAAAGGAGGTAAGCCCAAACCCATAGCCTACTTTTCTAAACTCTCATCGGCTGAACGGAACTACAGAGTGGGGGATAGAGAACTTCTAGCTATGAAACTGGCTCTGGAGGAATGGCGCCATTGGCTGGAGGGAGCTGAACATCCATTCATGGTAATCACAGACCACAAGAACCTTGAGTACTTAAAGACTGCTAAGCGGCTGAACCCTCAACAGGTGCGATGGTCTTTGTTCTTCTCTCAGTTTGTTTTTCAGGTCACCTATAGGTCCGGAGACCAAAACACCCGAGCTGATGCCCTGTTATGCCAGTTTTCGCCAGAGGCCCAGCCTACATCTCAGGAGCGTGTGCTGCCCTCTACCTGTTTTTTTAGGAAACATCAGTTGGCAGCTGGACAGGGAACCCTCATCCTGATTGTCCTTCCCATAGGCTTTTTGTTCCTCTCCGCCTCAGATCCGCATTAATAGCCTGGGCCCACACCTCGGTGGGAATTGGACATCCAGGAGCGACACGCACAGGGCAGCTACTGAGTGCTCGCTACTGGTGGCCAGGGCTGCATGCGGACATTGTACGCGCTGTAAATTCCTGCCCAGAGTGCGCCCGAAGCAAAGTGCCCTGCACCCCTCCGGCTGGAAAACTGCATCCTTTGCCTACCCCGAGGAGGCCCTGGTTGCCTTGGATTTCATTACCGACCTGCCCCCCTCAGAAGGTAACACGGTGATATTGGTGGTGGTTGACTTCTTTTCCAAAATGGTTCAGTTTCTGCATTTCCCAGGTCTCCCCACAGCATGGCAAACCACCGACCTGCTCTTCCGTAACATATTCTGGCAATTTGGGCTCCCGGAGGACGTCGTCTCTGACCGAGGACCACAGTTCACTTCCCGGGTATGACGGGAGCTACTCGGTCGCCTCAGTGTGGCGGTGAGCCTGACCTCGGGCTACCACCCTCAGGCTAATGGTCAGGTGGAGCGAGTGAATCAGGAGTTGGGTAAGTTCCTACGACTATACTGTCAAGGACACCCAGATACTTGCACTTACCTCCCCTGGGCCGAATACGCCCAGAACTCTTTCAAGCACGTAGGTACAGGTCTCACCCTCTTTGAGTGTGTGCTTGGGTTTCAGCCCCCGTTATACCCGTGGAACCCCCAGCGCTCGAAACAGCCAGCCGTGGATGACTGGTTCAGAAACAGTGAGCAGGTATGAGAGGAGCCTGTCACGTCTCGTCGGACACCCAGCTATCAGGCCACACCCACCGATTCCTCATTGCCACGTTCACAATCACCCGTTTACTGAGCGCACCTGTCGCTCGTTAGGGAAGGACTATTTAAAGACGCACAACACATTGCTGTACATTAGCCAAATTTGTGAACTGCTTCATAGCCGCTGCACGTGTCACGCTGTGTTCTGTTTGTGTGCAAGTTGCTCTTTTTCAGAGCCTCGCTGCTGTTACCGGACTTGCCTGCTTTGTTGCTTATTTAAGTGCTTGAATGTTTTTGTATTTTGTGCGCCATAGGCAACCCTGCTAAATAAAACCCTTTTAGCATGTTCCCCGTAGCGCCTGCCTCTGCTCCCTCCACCCAGCCGTCACATTGAACCTTTTATGAAATCGAGTATGAGTGACACAGATTATGTAGTTAAACCTACTGACAAAAAGAAAAAGAACATCTAAACATGCTAAAGCAATACGTTTCCTTTGAATCAGATTCCGTGGATGTTCAGTCACCTAAATATTCATCAGTAAATTAGATCTACAGAAAGGGTATTCACAAGTCCTGTTAACTGAAAGTTGTCACGATCTGAAGTCCATGTCTGGTTTTCCTTCCCATTTTGGTTCCATTCCTGGTTTTTGCTTTGCTCCTGATTTCCCTTCTCCCACCTATTTTCTATTCCCCTTCATTACCCCTTATATTTAAGGTTCCTTAGTTTGGTCTTTAGTTGTTGGTTATTGTGTGTTGTGTTGGCTGTTTGGTACCTGCCTGCTGAGCTATGTGGATCTTTGTCTGGTTTTTTAGCCCTTCCTAGTTTCTCATCATTCTGGTTCATGCTTGTGTCTTTGTTTTAGATCCATCTGGTCTAATCACTCCTTCTGCTTTTTGTTATATCCAGGGTATCCAGGTCTTAGTATTGCCCTTGCTTTGTTTGTTTAAGTTCTGGATTCAAGTTTTATTTTTAAATGTCTTGTGTTAATTTGTTAGTTCCTTGTGTCTAGTTTAGTGTAGTCCTTAGTGTATCTTTGTGGTTTGTCTGTGTGGTACTTTGTGTCAACCTCCCTTTGCCCAGCACAAGAAGTGTTGTCTTTTTGTTACTTTCCTGTTTTATGGATTAAACCAATTTTCCTTGTCGTCACATTCAGACCCGCTAAGTTGAAGAAATAAACTAAGCCAGGCTCACGTGTGCAATATAAGCAAACCGTTTTATTTTTAGTTTCGTATTTACAGAACTCAACAGTCCCACAGTCTGTCGAGCTACACATAGACAAAGACCGCCAACACTGTGTGACACATACACACATTTAAACCCTAACCCTGATGAGACAGAGGTGATACAACTAACACATAACGAACACTCCCAACTGACATTGACGAGAACTCACGAACACGGACGAACATTCACGAGACCAACAAGACAAAGACCCTCACTCATACGACACAGACACACACCTCCACACGGACACACCAACACAGACAGGACAGGGGAGGCGGCCAGAGCGGCCGCCATGATACTTGTCTACAGTGGAGATCAAAATTAGAGAACAATGATTTTTTTTCAGAAATAATGTAATCTACATTGATCATCATTTGAAGGATTTGTTTAAGGGCTATACTGTTCACCACTAGAATAGTGTTTTACAAAATAACCAAAGTATATCAACATGAAACTATTTTGCAAAAAATGTGACAATCATAATTGATTGTGATCATAATAATTAGAGAACAGCAATGACTGTAGCACAGAGAAAGATTACAAGTAAATTTTCAGATGATTACAACAGTCAGTAATCAGTAGGAAGTGTACAGGCCTTTGCTTTGAATGACTTCAGCACATCTGTAGCCACAGGACATCACTAGTCTCT
>JAOXYF010000004.1:18227455-18237618 GCA_028565775.1 Sternarchorhynchus goeldii
GGTCTTAAGGATGGGGTGTGAAACACTAAGAAGTGACCTCCACTAAGAAGGTGTTTGGATTACGCTCGGATCTGAGTGAGACCGACCATCAGATAGGACGGGTATTGTGCATATGCCGAAGGACAGTCAAAACATATTTAGACGCCAGTAGGATTGTAGCAACTAGTTTAACTAGAGAGAGACATTTCATTCAGAATGTAACATGAATCATGAATCATTAAATTCCCTTACAACAGCGTTTCCTGATGTATGATGCAGTAATATGCGATCAACTCACCTGTACAGTTCTCCTCCTGCAGCTTTACTTGCATCCTCCCCACGAGCCCGCTTTTATAACTGCACATCGACAGTGCTCCAGCTGTTGTAAGTCCAACAAGTTTGGCCCATGGCAATTTCATGTCAGTTACACTTTGACATACGTTTTCAAAAATGTCTTTTCCTGTAGTTGTTCCGAGCATTGCTTTAACGTCCAATATTTCCTCTGCAACGCTTAAATCTTAGCCCACTCTACAGATGAAGATGGCTAGCTGTGCAGTGTCCATCATGTCAGTACTTTCATCCACATCAAGAGAGTATGCAATAAAGTCTTTGCTTCTTTCAATCAACTGTGTTCTTAAATCAGTGGCCATCTCACAAACACCTTCAGCATACAGTTCTTCAGAAACTCTCCCTCGTATGGCGGCCTGCTTTGGCTCTTTTCTGCCACAGTAAAGCTTACTTTCACAGCAGCTTCACTTTCTGTTCTCTGGTGAAAAACATCGGCTGAGATGTCAGATTCTTCTTTAACTCTTCTACTTTCTGTTGCTTCTGGTCTGCATTCGGGTTTTGAAAGCCTCTGTTTTCATCATTGTTAAGGGCTAGCTTTGATGTTACAATAGTGTTGCAGACACTGTAGTTCTTCGTGTTATCAGCGCTTCATATCGCCGGGCCAATAATGACAGAACAATGTAAAATGATTTCGCGGGCCGGATATAACTGTATTACAGCCCGGATATGGCCCGCGGTCCTTTGTCTTGACACTTATGCCTTTATGGATGGATACGATGAGAAATTGTAAATCAGAGTTCTCCGATAAAGAGGGGGGCGGAAAGTTGTCGAGCCAAAAAAATAATAACTCTGGTTTGTGAGAGCATGGTCATGTGACGGCAAGGAGGGAGCGGAAGGCGAGGCTGTAGGAAACATTACTCTTTAATGTGAACTATAGACTTAGAAAACAACGAGCAGAAATGTGAAACAAAAAGACAGCCAACGGCTGTACTTAGCTAATCAGAGTTCTAGCAATAGAACTCTGATACATAAACATAAAATGGGCTGGCACGCAAAGAATAGGGACTAGTCCGTTGAACACTGTAGTCCGCAGGCTCGGCAGTCATTGTGCGAGCGAACGTGCTAAGCAACGGTTAGGTGCGACCTGTGCGCTTTTAAACAGAGGCATAATGATTAGTGGTAATATGCATCAGCTGTAGCTGATAAACCGGCGATTGAGAGCGAGGTAGGGAGCGGATTGAATTGGAGGTAGGCGTGGTGTTTGGTCTTTGATGTGAAGTGACAGGTTGCACCAGATATTCATATCTGGATTTGAATGGACCGAGATTGAAGTTGTAGAATTGTTATAATTTTATAAAGAAGAGTCTTCAGAATTTGGTAACAGTTTTAGGTCACTGAAGATTGGTAACAAAGGTATGTGAACAGGATCGAACCTGTTGTGCATTAGAACAAACCACAGTTTTTCCTATGTCCAAATTATTTAGTTTTTTGGTTCTCATTGTTTTCTTTCTGTAATATTTTATTTTCTGTTTTCATCATTGGTAGATTGTGACATTGTAGTAAAAGGGCATTCGATAGTTGGGTCGGACCGTTTGTGGCCGTGTGGAATAAAGGGGAATTGTACATACGGAACATCTAAAAGGGGACTGTCATTTGCAAAACTCTACACAATTGTTTTTGTGAATGTTTTGTACCTGGTTACAGTACATTGGTTCCAAGATTCCAAAAATAAATAAATGTCTGTAAGGAGGTAACTACTTGCTTGGACCAGTGCATTGTATAATACATCATCACAAAAAAATACAGCATTGTTTTGATATGCTTCACTCTAGCATTAGCTGAACATGGAACATGGGAAGCACTAAAAACTGACTCCATTTTGTGAGTGAATGAACAGGTGAGATGACGTATATGTGGAAAGTTGTTCTGCCGTAAAGGAAGTGCCTCCAACTTGCAAAAATATTTATTTTTGTCTAGCTCTTGAGTTGACTGAGCTATTCATTTTACACATAATACACAACAAATTAATAATGATGGAAAATGTTGTCAGAATTTATTTATATAGTGCTTTTTACAACTTCTGTTGTCTCAAAGCAGCTTTACAGATGTCTGAGTCCAAGCCCCCAGTGAGCAAGCCAAGGGTGACAGTGGCAAGGAAAAACTCCATAAGAGCGTGAAGAAGAAACCTTGAGAAGAAACAAGGGGAGGAGCTCATCCTCTTCTGGCCAACACTGGTAACCACATTTAAAAAGGTAAATATATAAAGAATTACGATGAATAACGAAACATAAGTAGAAATATATATTTCTTGTGTATAATTCTTATTCTTAAGAGTCCTAGACTGCTTGCTGAATATTAATAACAGTCCAGGGCCATGGAAATACGGGTACCTGGGCCTCAGCAGGGGGGAAACAGGGGTGATGAGAGGGGCCAGGACAGCTGGTCAATCCTCCATCTGTGTCTGGATAAGTAGGAGGTGGCTGGTCCAGGGCGGGTAGCAGAAAAGCCTTGTCAGTCCTTATTCAGTATCAAGCCAGATAGGAGGGCAGTCATTAGCTCAGTAAGAGCAAAGGGAGACAGTTAGCTCTGTGTGAGACTAATTATGGAACACAGGAAATTTAAACACTTCTGGAGTGTGGCAGCAACTTTGGCACTCGACTATTACAGCCTAGCTAAAAGGACAGAACCAGAAGGTAACACAGACTTGGGAGTGCTCTGAGGCATTGGAGCACCCTGATGCATCCATCTAACTCTACCGTCAACAAACTTGAGTGATCGCATGCTGCGGCGGGACAACAGCACCAGCGTCTCAGTATACCATAAAACCCTCTGCCAATGAACCCCTGGATCTGTAGCATTTATCTAAGGGTATTGGTATTAATTACCAAATGCTAAACTAAATAAGTAAGTTTTTAACCTAGACTTAAAGATTGAGACTGTGTAAGAGTCCTGGACATTTTCTGGAAGGTTATTCCATAGTTCTGGGGCTTTGTAAGAAAAGGCTCTTCCTCCTACTGTTACCTTATTGATTAATGGAACAAGTAAGAAGCAGCACCCTGTGATCTTAGTAAACATGGAGCTTCATAATAGGAAATAAATTCTTGCAGATAATCAGGAGCGAGCCTGTGCAGTGCTTTATATGTTAATAAAAGGATTTTATAATCAATATGGAATTTAACTGGGAGCCAGTGCAGGGCTGATAAGACTGGGCTGATATAATTGAGTTTTCTAGTTCCAGAAGTTAGTCTGGCTACAGTATTTTGAACTAGTTGAAGTTGACTTAAATGTTATTTAGAACATTACTTTATTAGAGCATCCTGACAGCAGTGCGTTACAGTAATCTAGAGCTAATAAAGGCCTGTACTAATTTTTGTGCGTCATGCCAGGATAATGTATTTCTTAGCTTTGCGATGGTACAGAAATGGAGAAAAGCTGTGCTAGTACTATCTATGTATTTATCAAACAATAGGTCAGAGTCAAATATGATGCCGAGATTTTTAGCTACTGAGCCAGGTGTGATGGGGAAGTTGGCAAGATGTTATATTAGGTCCTGTGCACTTAGCTGCTCCTTAAAAAGACAGTGCACACATTTCTGGCTGTTATAGTGCATGCTTAAAAAGACGAAGACTAACACAAGTGATCAGCTATGAATAAAAAAACAAGATGTACACAAGACAATATGTACACCAAACACAGAAATACCTACATACACAACAAGGGAAGGAGTCAAAGGCGTCTACCGTGACGGAACAGTCATTATCCCAAAGTCTAAAAACATAATACAAAACTTAAGTCAAAGAACCAAAACCAGAAATACATTAACGAGGCAGAAGTGCAAAGGAATTTCCAAAAAGCATAAACAAGAACACAAAAAGACAATCATACACAGGCAAGAATTGAAACAAACCACTCAGTATGTACACCAGGAAAACAGTTGCAATAATTTGCAATGGGTAAAGGTAACAAACACTTCTATATATATATGATGAAGGAAAATAGGCTACAGGTGAACATAGTCTAGAGAGGATTTACGTAGAGCACTCTGGTTGGCTGATGGCTCAATAACAAGTCTCTAGGGTGTTCTGGGAATTGGAGTCATGAGTGCCATGTAGTTGTGACCTTGCAAATAGATAAATGTATAGATAGTGCAAATAGATCCAACTGCTGGTTATCTATCCTAAAAGCTGGTACCCAGCTGCTAGGTCATAAATGGGGTGGGAGATAAGGAGCGACCCTGCATCATGTGGAGTGAGGGAGTGAAAAGTTAATCCTTCAGGTATTTGCTGCAGATTACCTATTTTACATCCAATCAGCTCTAAGTAAAGAACACAAGAATTGTTGCAGGTGATGTCACATGCTGTAACCGAGAATGACCTTTTACAGAAGCACATAGTTCCACAAGAGTTTTAGCACTGCACAGTGTAACACTGTGCCAAACATTACAGGGAGACAGAGAGCTTCTTCTGTTCCCTAGCTGCAAGGCACTGGATCAGGTGTGCTATCCTGGGGCATAGAGAGAAGCCCAGGAGGGAAATGGATGGAAATACTGAAATACTGTGCTGTGCTGACTTGACATTACAGCAGTATTTGCATCAGCTCAGAGTACACAGAAGCAGAAAAACTTCATTATCATTATATACTACCATGCACACTTTGTAATGCATATATACATACACATTTTGTGGTAAGACTCCCAACAAAAGTGTGTTATATTAAATATTAAGGGAAAGATTCTACAGCATCAGCTTTCTAAAAAGGTATAGCAAAACATATTGGGTCAGAGATAATGAGTAGAAGTGTTTATAAAGGGTGCAGTAGTATTAATCAAATGTTATTCACAATTCACTTTTACAAAACCCAGAGATTTTTACAATGGAAACTAAACATAACAAACATACTACACAGGATACAATATTTTACAGTATCTTATTCTAATAAAACTTCTAACTCTTTAATCACTTAATTCCATTTCTTTACGAACTTTAACTCAGTTACCCTCCTTCTTAAATTTACACTGCACAAATAACATTCTCCACTACCCCTCCCAAACTTCATAGGGCATATACTCCACACACTGTACAGCCTTCACATAGTGCACAGAGCAAATTCTCCATAACCCTCACAGAACAGGGCACATCCACTGCACATGACACTACCCTTCACATACTGCACAGGGAACAGCAGATCCCTGGAACAACATTCTAGCTCTGTGTCCAGAAGAGTGCGTGTCCTGTGAACAGCTAAGATACTATGCAGGACCGTCAATCTCCCAGGCATCTGGTAGGAAAAAGACCACATAGAAGGGTGAGTGGGGATCTTCAGATCGATGAGGTACTGATAACACATTTTGAGTTAATAATAATGCATTTTAAAGAAATAACACACATTTTAAGGTTAGCCATGTACAACCAAAAACAAATATTAGACCACTTAAAACAAAAGCGTTAGTAACTTAAATTATTAAAGACATTGACTATTTTAGCTAAAATGTGCACTGCTAACCAGATAACACAAGCTGGTAGAAGCATTACAGCAGAGAGTACAAGAAGTGGGCCTACAAAGCATTTCACCACTACTCCCCTACAACTGACGATTGGCTGGGTTGGGAGGTGCCCCACTACAACAGGTAGTGTAGAAACAACCCTGGCTTTAGGAATACAGTTACAATAACCAATATACATTTTATTTTAAGCTTTGAATGCTTTGTAAATTAATGTCCTTATAGCCCCAATACATATTAAAAGTGAACTTTCTATTATTATAATGTTCAGATGGTCTTCCTTATGTTCCTGCTCAGAGATAAATTAGTAGCAGCTCTTGTTTTCACTAAGTGAGAGTAGAGTCCAAAAATAAGTGGAAGTGTTAGTATGAGAGCTTGGCCATGGCAAGGTGACGAGTTCTGCTACCCTGTTCCTGTGATGTGCAGAGCACTTGGACATTCTGTAGCGCTCTATTCTCCAAAGACTAATTACCAGGCTCTCACTGAGCTGGAGCTGACTTTCCCAATTTAGCACTTAATCAAGCAGGAGTGTGTATGTGTGTGTGGGTGTTTTTCACAGGCAGCGGAGAGAAGGAGCAGCCATGTTTGCTCTGTCTGATGCAGGTAGAGGAGGCGATTAAAGCAGGCCAGTGAAGACACATCATATATGAGGCTGCTCCTTTTGGGACTTTCTGAGAAGCTTCAAATAAGACAATAAAGGTGCCAAAGAGAGCACTGCTTGCTTGCATTAGTGATGAGTGAGTTTGAGTGGTGATAGTTGCTGGGGTGCTATGTGTATGTGCATGTTTAAATAAAGGGTTAAAGGTTTGCATTTAATCACAAGGCTCATTAATCCCTTACTTTCGCAGCATATAATAACCATGCCAAGGAAATCTTCTTCACCTCTCCCTTTTTACCTCTCTCTCTCTCACATACATATTTTTTCCACCATCTTTTACTTTCTCTTATGTTCTGTTTTGAAAAAACATTCCAATAACCAGACAGAACCCTCTTATCACATCTAATTGCCTTGACATACTCAGGAAAACTTTTTGGCATATGAATGCTGTAACATGCGATCTAGCTTCCTAGGCTTTCAACCTCTTAATTTACCTGGACATGGATTCTACAATATTGGACGTGTTTTCCTGGATGCAGTGTATTGGATGTATTGGATGGTTGCAAAGTTTACCAACAAATTGTCCATTCCAATACAATTCAAAGACACTCAGTAGGGATGAGATCCAGGAACTGAAGCCATAAAAGCCCACTGTGGTGACATGTGCCTTATATAGCAAACATTATCAGGCTAGAAGTACCTATCCAAGTGCTTATAAGTATTGCTCATCATATTTACAAACTGTATACAGTCATGACCAGACATTTTGAGACAAATTCTGTTTTTCACAAAGTTTGTTGCTTCAGTTTTTATGGTGGCAATTTGCATTAACTCTATATTGTGAAGAGCTATTAATTGCAAAGTCATTCCTTGCAATGAAATTAACTTACAAAAATGACTGCATTCTAGCCGCTGCATTTCAGCTTTGCCACAACATGGTCTGCTAACATCATTTCAGTGATCTGCTCGTTAGCATAGGAGAAGGTGCCTTGTTAGCGAGGACAAGGCAGCCAATATCACTCTTTCATGCTGTTTAGAAGAGCAGACTGGTTGCTTTAAAAGGGTGGTGGTGCTTGAAGTTTTCTTCTGTTAACCATAGTTACCTCCAAGGCACACATTCAGTCATCATTGCATTGCACCACAGGCAAGCACATTGCTGCTTGTAAGACAGCATTTTACCAAATCAAGAACTTCAAGGAGGACCAGGACCATCTCCTAAAGAGGGTGCAGATACAGGATCAGGTAACTAACAGTGCAGCGCTTGTGAGGATGGCTTGGTGGCAAGATGGGCAGGAAAGAAGTTACTTCATCTCCAAGAAAAACATCAAGGACAGACTGATATTCTGCAGGAAGTATAGGGACTGCAGAGGACTGGGGTAAAATTACTCTCTGTTGAAACCTGTGATGATGCCAGTAGCCCTGGCTCATCACCAGAGACATTCAGTTATATAAAATGTATGCCAGCTGGTTAACGCTCTTCTGCAGTTAATTTCCAGAGTGGGCATACCACGTGAAATACTGACAGATCAGGGAACAAACTTCACGTCCAAACAGTTTAAAGACGTCTTTGCATTAATGGGTATAAAAGGCATTAGGACCCTTTCACCCACAAACAGACGGCTTGGTGGAGCGCTTCAATAAGACCCTGAAGTGCATGCTTCGCAAGTTTGTATCAGAGACTGGCTCTGACTGGGACAAGTGGCTCCCTTTCCTACTGTTCGCGTACCGTGAAGTGCCACAAGCGTCGACCGGGTTCTCACCGTTCCAGCTTCTCTATGGAAGAGAAGTGAGAGGCCCGTTGGATGTCCTCAAAGAGGCATGGGAAGGACCTAATCCAACCAAGAGACTGAACATCCTGTCCCACGTCCTGAAAATGAGGGACAAAATGATGACATTGACTTGAGTTGATTAGAGAGAACATGAAGAAGGCCCAACAGCGACAGAAGGAATGGTATGATGAGGCAGCAAGAGACAGAGAGCTGAGGCCTGGGGAGAAAGTACTAATTCTATTGCCCACATCAGACACCAGCCTGCTTGCAAAATGGCAGGGGCCATACGAGGTTGTACGACGAGTGGGGCAAACCTCATATGAACTGTTGCTTCCGGATAGGAAGAAAAAGCATCAGATACTGCATATCAACATGCTCAGGCCATGGAGGGAAGCCAACGTAAGCACCACGGAACAGCTATGGGTTCGGGCTGTGGATGAAGAAGAGGAGTGTAATGAGCAGTACTTTTCTGGTGAGAGAGGACCAGCTGCATCACTCAGTCTCTCACACCTGGGACCACAACAACAGCTTACAGCTGAGGAAACACATTCCACCAAACGTCTTCAGTGAGGACCCAGAGAGAACCAACGTCACACAGCATAAAATACGGCTACTGAAACAAGAGCCCATCAGGCAGAACAACTGCAGAGTCCCTGCACGCCTGATCCCAGATCTCAAGAAGGAGGTGGAGAAGATGATTGAGCCATCCACGAGTGAATGGTGCAGCCCAGTGGTCTTGGTCCCCAAGAAAGATGGTGAGCTTCGCTTTTGTGTTGACTTCTCCAAGCTAAATTTAGTATCTGCATTTGATCCTTACCCCATGCCACGAGCAGATGAGCTGATTGAGCGGCTGTGGAAGGCAAAGTTCCTGACGACACTGGACCTGTGCAAAGGTTATTGGCAAGTGCCGTTATGCCCAGCAGAGAGGGAGCTGACGGCGTTCTGGGTACCAAGTGGACTATATCACTTTCTGGTCATGCCGTTTGGTTTCCATGGAGCGGCAGCAACATTCCAGAGGCTGATGGATGCTGTACTGAAGGACACGGGGGACTTCGCAGCAGCATACATTGATGATGTCATCATATTCAGCGCAACTTGGGAGGAGCGTGTCCAACACGTCAGCATAGTTCTTCAACGCATCGCTGACGCTGGATTGTCTGCGAACCCGGCGAAGTGTAACCTGGCAAGGGACACGGTGTCATACCTGGGCTACATCCTGGGAGGAGGGCTCATCCGCCCACAAGTCCACAAGGTGGAGGTGGTCAAGGGGTGTCCAGCACCAACGACGAAGAGAAGGGCGAGGTCCTTCTTGGGTCTCGTCGGGTGGTATTGGCGGTCCATCCCCAATTTCTCCAGCAGGGCGGCGGCATTGACAGACTTGGTCAAAAAGGACAGACCTCAACGTGTGAAATGGACTGAGGAATGTGAGACAGCGTTCAACGATCTCAAAGCTTGCTTATGCGCAGACCCAGTATTGCGCAGTCCAGACTTCACCAAACCGTTCGTGGTACAAACGGACGCTTCAGGCAGCGGCCTAGGGGCGGTTTTGCTTCAGGGTGATGGCGAGGACCAGAGGCCAGTACTCTACATCAGCAGAAAGATGTTCCCTAGGGAGTTTAACTACTCTACAATTGAAAAGGAAGCACTAGCAGTTAAGTGGGCGCTGGATTTATTGAGGTATTACCTCACCGGTGCTGAATTTGTCCTAGAAACTGACCATAGGGCGTTGCAATGGATGCACCGCATGCGCGACAGCAATGCCAGGATTACTCGGTGGTACCTGTCGTTACAATCCTTCAAGTTCCAGGTGCGCTACCAGAGGGGCACCCAGAACGTTACGGCGGACTTTCTTTCTCGTCACTCTGACGAGTGACTGCTGTAAGGGGGGGGTGTGTGTGATGATGCCAGTAGCCCTGGCTCATCACCAGAGACATTCAGTTATATAAAATGCTATACATACCTGCTCCTTAGGGATTTCTAGGGGGGACTGGCGGTCCGGCCAGCTCCTTCTCCTGTAGTTGCCGAAGGG
>JAOXYF010000004.1:18243472-18254554 GCA_028565775.1 Sternarchorhynchus goeldii
TACAATTTATCCATGAAACCCCCCCCCCCACCCACTAAAATGACAGGTGTTTCAGTTTCATTGTCCAGCCCAGAATTATTTATCTTTATGCAGAATTATAATTTGTAAAAATTCACTAACTAAAATTATAGTTAAAGAGATTTCCGATACCAATTCCCTGCAAAGTATCCAATCTGTGGTGCATGTTTACTAGGTTAAACCATAACTTAGGACAGTCGAATGGTAAACCTCTGACAAAGCAGGCTGTTTTAGCATTAAGGGACTTTGTAAAATTGGTTATGCATATTGTCATGATTTGCTGGGATATGCAATACAGTGTTCTTCATAACACATTTGTAATTTTAACATGGAGTCAGATAAACGTATTACCTTTTACACGCATTAAACCTTCGCTCCTATTTACGCCGTTGATTGTAGGTAAGCAGGTAGTAGTAAGTAAATATAGGAACAAAACACCTACAAAATGCGTATAATTGTACTTCAGTATACCATGTAAACATCTGACAAAAGGCTCTAAAAAAAACAAGCAGTAAACTTTATGAAACCCAACTTTGATGTCAGTCTCAATACTTTTGGCCATGACTATATATGAAGGGAAGAACTTTTTCAGTTCTTCATGCCATCATGCCATACAGGCATAATTACCCTACTGTAAGTGCCAAGAAAATATTCCTTTCACCACAACACTGCAATCATCACCATGTACTATTCACACCAAAGATGATGTTTCCAAATTTGTTTAAGCAATCAAGCAGCTTTTCTCTTCTCCTTACCAGTATTCAGAATACTTCAGGTTGATGCATCTTTTTTTCAGGATACTCCACTTATCTCCTACAGACAAGGCAAAAACATCAAAGAAATGCTCATCAAGAGTGAGATAAATGACCATTCAAATAAGTGGTACTGTAGCCTGAAACCGCTCTAGATGTTCTATATGTACATTTATTAACAGCCACTAAAATACACTGTAATCCAATATTCCTCCTTGTGTATCTGTTTGCATTGACCAGTTGTTGCTATGGCAGCAATGAAATTAGGAAACACTGATCTACAATCTTGGAACTTTAGAACCCCATGGAATGAATGTTATGATTTAAACATCAACGTTTTCTAATATTAACTTTTTTCTACAAATTCAGAAGCACTTTGCTTGCATAGCTGATGAAGGATCTCTGTTCTCCTTCTTTGGAAACCTTGTGTACATGTGACCACAGCACAAGTACCTACACGCACAGTGCCCATAACACAAGTACCAGGCAATGCAGGATATTTTACTCAAATCCAGAAGTGCATTTGTGCACTTGTATCTTTGCTGTATTTCTTGTATACAAGACTATTAAACCCTTTTCTTGAGTGATTTATCTTACACCGTGTTTGTCTAAAGTTATTTCTACTATTGCCAGTCTACAAATTTCCACCACACTGAGAACCTAACCTTTTGTCTGTTCACTTCTCCCCAACAGCCTGTCACATTAGGACTTTCCTGGCTCAGGGTATATAATCCACATATCTCCTGGGACACTAGCGAGAACCTGGGGTGGGCTCCCCAGTGCTGGAGACATCTACGCCAGCCGATGGTATCCCTCCAATCCACCTCTATGGACAGCCCAAACGCTTCCCAGAAGATCCCTATTCCTGCTCCCTACTGTCGGAGGTATTCAGCTCCCACAACCATGCAAAGTTGACCAGGTGACCAAGTGGCTGCAACCCTGGACATACCCCGAGCTTCAGCAGTTCCTGGGGTTCGCTTCTACTGAACATTCGCTTAGCACCTTAGTTAGGCCCCTTACAGACCTGCAGCAGGGACAGAGGATGTAACTGCATTGGGGCTCAAAGGCAGAAGACGCGTTCTGCTCCCTCAAGACTGCGTTTTCCTCAGCCCCAGTACTGCAGCAGGTGGAGCAGTGCTGCGGAGTCTGAACAGTACTATCACAGTAGGCGAAGAAGGGAGGTAAACTCAAGCCCATAGCCTATTTCTCCTGGAATCTCTCCCCAACAGATCACAACTATAGGATCGGTGACCAGGAGCTGTTGGCAATGAAACTAGCCTTGGAAGAGTGAAGACAGTGGTGCAAAGGAGTGCATTATAACAGACCACAAGAACCTGGAATACCTCCAGTCCAACTGCAGGCTTGAATGCCTGTCAGACCAAGTGATCACTTTTCTTTTCCAGGATCTCATTTTAGGTGACTTACCACGCTGCCAAGAAGAACACCGCCAGCCTGCTTCCTGGGATGTAATCAGCTGGAATCTAGATCGGGAAATCCAGGTGGCTAATCCTCATCCACATTGGCCACCGCACCGGCTCCATGTCCCCCTCCACATTCAAACAGCCCTCATTGCTTGGGCTCACACATCGTTGGTGTCCAGTCATCCAGAATCAGCACGCAGCTCCTCAGTGAGTGATACTGGTGGCTGGTGATACACTCAGACATTGTAAAACACGTGGCCTCTTATCCAACTGTGCACAAAACAAGACACCATGCACACCTCCTGCCAGTAACCTGCTCTCTTTCCCCACATCTAACCGTGGTCTCACATTTCAGTGGATTTCGTGATAGATCTCCCTGCATCTGAGGGGAACATGATCATCTTAGTAGCCGTAGATTGGTGCACCAAGATGGTGAACCAGGAGCTGGGTAACTTCTTGCGATTGTATTGCAATGACACCAAGACACTTGGTGCACTTATCTCTCCTGGGCAGAGTACACCCAGAATTCCCTTCACCATTCAGGGATGAGGCTCACTCCATTTGAGTATGTGCTGGGGTACCAACTGTCATTGTATCAGTGGAACTCCCTGGTATCAGCTGGCAGTGGATAGGTGGTTCTAGGAGTGGGAGAGTGTGGGAGGAGACGTACCAGTGACTGCAGTGAGCCATCACAGCCTTTAAACATAAAGAGGAGCTACCAGGTATGTCAGTCCCTATCCCATTGTCAGTAAGATCAATGAGGTGACCTACAGGGTTGGCAGACATAGAGGCAGCCGTGCATCATCGGACTTCCATGTGTCTGCACTGAAGCCAGTGCGGAGAGGCCCTCTCTGGAGGAGGCTGCAACACTGTCAGGCCCTCCACCACCTCTGCTGGAGCTGACCAGCTTACCAGGTGCATGTTTTCTTGGATTCCCACAGGAGAAGAAGAGGACAGCTGCAGTACATGGTGGATTGTGAGGGATACAGCCCAGAGGAGCAGAGCTGGGCTCCTACATCGCAGGTACTGGACCCTGACCTCACCACCTCCTTCCACAGCACCGAGGAGACCTGGGAGACCATTGTCTCGGACGCTGGTTCTTTCTGTCACAGTGCACTAGGAACATTCCCCTGCCACACTCAAAATCACCAGTTTATTGTGTACACGTTACTCATTCCCCAATTGCACTCCAGCCCACAGGTCCCACTCCTGGACTCTGCTCATTCACCTGAGCTGAAGCAAGAGACTTTCCGGGCTACTGTAGAAAGTGCTTCACCTTATTCTCGTTGCCCAAGTTAAGTGAGTTTCTTGCTTTTGCATTACATTTTTTCTGAACTGTTGACATGCTTGTGCTTCAGTATATGCTATGGAGAATAAAACTCCTTTTGCTCCACCCACACCTTCCGCTCCATCCTTGCTGCTGTTTACAGTCAGGAAGAATATATAGATATATTTTCATGTTTGGTTTATGGTATGTCAGTCTTGTTAGAAAATATTTTAAATACATTAAATTGACAAAAAAAAAAATTAGCCTTAGCCAAATTCTAAAGTATTCCAGAAGCATGTCTGAGCCCTTTAAACTTCCTACATCAGAACTAGATGATTATAAACACTAGTGTTATTTATCTGTTTTATCTCTGTAAACCTTTTTTCTGTTTTATCCTCTGTATACATAAAGTCAAACACAGCTATGGGGATAATAGATGAAACCTCTTAAATATACTTAAAGGATTCCACCTCCTTTTTCCTTTCCCTTCTATTAATGGCCTTTCTGTAATCATTTGTGCTCTCTTCTCTCTCTGTGATTTATGCTTTCTTGTGTATAGTGGTAAGTCAGTTTTATACATGCACCTAATTAGCCAAAGGAACACAGTGAGATTGCAGGCCACTGCAGTGGGGAGAACAAAGCTATCCAATGAATCAGTAAAAGGGAGGATGGAGATCTTACTGAGGTAGACTCTAACTGAAGACATAAAGGCATACATTTCTCTCACTCACTCACTCACACACACATACCCCCAGGGGCTATGGAACACCCTATGTTGTACCTTCACTGGTCTGTGTTAAATTAACAAGGATAAAACCTCTACTAGTTTGAGCAATTAAAGTTAGTAGAAACCTGCTGAGTATAAGGGATAATTGATGCATATATAAACTATGTGGTCTTTTTCATCTCTTCAAATGCTGAATTTAACCTCAGGCGGAAGGGGAACAGTGTGTCAGTGCTGTTGGAGAGAGGAGAGACCCTGACAAATTACAGTGGTCTTGTTGGAAAATCTGCTATGCGATGTTTTCTACTTTAAAGATGTACAGAAAACTTGATATTTTGTATATTTTTTTCACATTTCAATTCTAAATTGGTTGAAAATTCTTGATAAATATCGTGATGCGTTGTTTCACATCTCCTGAACTACTAACTGAGTAACTGTTATTATAAAACTTCATCATTGCTCCCTGCCTCAACTCCTCCCATGTTCCCTCGCATTGCCATCTCATTGATCACTGGCCACACCATTGCCACAGCCTATTTGCACCTTGTCTTTGCCTTGCCTAATTATGAAGCCTCTCCGGAGTCTGAGCATTTCTCTCTGGGTTTATTTCTCTTCCCTATGCTCTGATCTGTTTTTTTTCTGTTACAGATCCTTTTTTCAGTTGCCCCACTGATTGTTGATTGCCCCAACTTTTCATTCCATCTTGGATTATATTACAAATTCTACTAGTTTAAAGTGGTATACATACATTTAATTACATTTACCTTTATTTATATTTCACAGAATTATCTAGAGTTTAAATTTAGATAAATTATTTAAACGGTAGTTTAAAGAACTATGCCCTCTGTTATAGTCTCATGTGATTTGGTCATTAACCCATCTAATCATCCTGTAGAATTAGGAGGGAATTTCCACCGCTGGTTCCTTGTTGCCGAAATATGACGTCGTCCAGGCGAACTGGGAATCGTCCTTTTGGCGTTAAAATCCAGGAATTAGTTGTCCGCAAGTTAACAAGAAAGGATCGCCTTTGTTTCAGTCCGCGTGACTTCCCTTGCAAGTTTACTTGGAAGAAATTCGTTGGATTTGCTGCCGTGGTGACGTTACTCAGACGTTAGTTTAGATTAACCATTACGCAAGTTAGTTAATTTTAAGATACGGTTTTCAGCTGTTTGCTGTTAACTGTCCAAATGTTGTTGAATGGAAACCGGGAAAAGGGGTTGTTGGGCGGAGCCTCTCTTACAGATCTTAACCTTAGTTTGGGAAGACCAGAGAGAGGACGAAGCTCTCTTGATCAAGGTATATAAAACACCTGAGTTGCACTCGCTTTGAACACACCCCCTTACTTCCACTGATGCAAGCTTGTTCTGTGTGTCGCCGGTGGTGTTGCCACCTGCATGGTACCTACAGTATCAATGTAGTAATTCTATTAAAAACTAAGAGAAAAATAATAAAGGCCAATGTTTTTGGGGAAAACTGAAGTTTGATAGTAAATTGTTAAGATCAGTGCTAGAGTGCAGCCAAGCCTATGATTCTGTTCCTGAAGCCCCCTGTGAGAAGCTGGAGGGGCCAAAGCCTGCAAGAGGGCCCCCACCCCCCACTCTTTACACACAAGCCCACACACATAAACACCAGAAAGTGCACACACACACACACACACTTACAACACCCTAAGAACACCTGTCATCCCCAATGTCACAAATAGGAAAAAGAAGCAAAAAAGAGATTTTTTTATTCCTCCCTGCAACTCATTGTTTAACACAGAACTTCTGCTTCTAGAAGTTATGCTAGAAAACATTTGTGACCTAATAATACATTCTTGCCTACTGCTGTGTAGAAAGTGACCAAATATTTTTATGTAAATATTTATTTCCTGAGTGTAATAGCTAGTTTTCACTCTTCAAACTGTATGTATCAGTGTTATCCTGATGACAGATAAAACAGTTTTAATGTATTCCTCTTTCTCTGCTAAAAGGGCACGCTGAATGTTTGTTAGTTTGACTGGTGGTGGTGGGGTGGGGGCAGACTACTCAGCTCAGGAGGAGACTGCTGCCGTCTGTGGGGGGGGGGGGCAGGACAGGAGCAGAAATCTGCACAATGCCATCAGCCCTCACTGCAACCACTCACACCCCTCCTTCTCACATGTACTGTTTTTCCAGTGTTTTTGTTTGTTTGTTTGTTTGTCGACCTTGCCCTGTCAGATGACCTTTGAAAAGTTGCAAATAAAAGAAAAAGAACAAAACATTGTCACAATGCAGGGAAATTAAAGACATTTCATAGGGGTTTATTAAAGAAACTTGAGTAAGAGAGAAAGTGACATACAGAGAAATAGAAAGCATACTGACACTCAGCTTTTCCAGAGAAGTGTGAGTGCAAGTAACCATCTTGAGCTGGAGTGTTGTGAGCTGTGACCTCTAGTCCAAATGCCCACCCCTCTACTTGGGTTTTGAAAGATGTCACATACCTCCTCTGTGCTTGCCTTCTGCTTCCTGCCCACGTTAAGGCATTCTGCAGCAAGAGGGCTAGCACATCATAGCTGCACACACACACACGCACACACACACACAGCATAACGCAGACACACACGCACATATCACACACATGGTCCTCTTAACATAGGGCAAATTGTGTACATATGATCGTTACATGTTCACAGTTTCATGTGATGTGTATGTTAAAAAATGCAGTATTTCTGGCTTTTTGAAATAGGACAGTTTTTAATCATAAATATTGTTTAGGTTTTAGAAAGTACTGTGAAAATAGTACTATAAAAGTTGGCGACAGTACCCCCCAATGAAGGGGACTACTCCCAGAGCGCCAGACACACATCGGAGCAAGGGGACCATGGCAATCCCAAGGCAGCCTTCACATCCATGTTCGATCCCCTCCTCCAAGTCTGTAGAACTTGGGCTTGCGTTGGCACTGAGGTGGGGCTTGAGAGCAGATCCTTCCTCCACCTCCATCTCAGAGCTCTCAGCGTTTGAAAATACAGCCACTTTCATGCAGCCCTTCTGCAAGACCTCTGATCCATCATTCAAAGAGGAGCATGTGGACAGCTTGTCTCTAGACCCTTGCGGGTTGCCCCATCTTGAGGAGCAGGTCCCGGTTGAGGTAGAGCAACCAGGCTTCCTCCTCGTCTCTGGAGCTCCTCCCTAACTGCTCATTGATCAAGTCAACAAGCATATGATCTGCCTCCAGTTTGTGCTGGTGGGTCTCCTTGTTGACCGTGGAGAGGGTTCTCCAGAGATTTATCCCAATAGCAGATATCAACATCGGCATCCTGCTTGTCCATGTTTCTTGGGTACAAAGTTTTTTTATTTGACATTCGGTAAAACACAAGACAGAGGGACAAACATGATCAAATCACATGTTGAACAGACTGAGGTTTGAACATGTAGGGTTGTAGCTCCCCACTGTTGCCTGTCACAGTGTTGCATGTCCTCTGTTAAAACCCTCAAATATTGGTATCAGGGCCGATCAAGGCATTTTTTAATTGATCGGTATTATTGAGCATAAAGGTAAGCCTGATCCTTTGGGTGTGTCTCATTTATGGGTCTGCCACATTCGAAGGTTTCATTTCTCATCCAAATATGTTATAAGGACTGTCTCATTTAAAAAGAAGTTGGAGGATGACGTGGTCAAGAAATGTATCCGAACTCTGAGGATGGACCAACATGGACCCTCAAGGAGCAGAGCCAGATGTTTAAATGTTTCCAGTGTTTGCTATAAAAATGATTTCCAGTGAACCTCATAAATTACCAGTAAACGAGTGAATAAGTGAACTACTGTTAGCATAGTACAGCTGTCTCATTATCCAAGCACATCAGTTTAGTAGCTAATTCATTTGACATTTAATTAGCTAGCCAGCATTATAAAGATGGATTTAACTAGATTTAACTTATTTGTTACACAGCAGTGATCTTTCTGCTACCTGTTCCTCATTCTTCACCTCAAATTCTTTAGCTCCTCAGCATATCAGACACAGAATATACTCCATATCGGAAGATATTCAATATTAAATGACTCACATCAGATCAAGGGCAAAAAAACATGACTGGGACATACCTTGTGAAAGTACTGATTTATCATGTAAAGAAGATGGGTGCATGTAAGGTTTGGGGTGTTTTTATTTTGTATATTTATTGTATCTAGAGTTTGCTGATGCAAGCATAGTTCTGTGCCTTTTATCTAAATACATTTTTATGTAATTCCAATATCAAGAAATTTGACAGTAGTAAAAATAATTTTTCTCCTATACTAATACTAATATATTGGTATTTTCACTGTGTTTTTGAAACACACGTTTTATATGGGGTTATTGTCTTTTATCAAAAGACATATATCTGTTATATCACTTAAAGTATGTAGGTACATCTCTTAACTACTGAACTGAGGTGATTCAGATACAGCCATTGATACCAATTGTATAAAATAAAGCACATAGACATGCAATCAGTCAAGCATTGCAGTAGAATATGCCACTGAAGATCTCAGTGTCTGTCACAGGATTCTACATTTGCTTGGCAGTTTGTAACATGTCTGCTCAGTAGATCAATTGTAGATGCTATTATCGTATCATGAAAACATGAAAGCTCCATATTAAAGCAGATATACTTTTGGAATGGGACGTTTAGCAATAGGTGTGATGCTCAGTTGTCAATGTACTTTTGGCCATATAGTTTAAGTTCTTAAGCACTCTGCACTGGACACTGGAGTATATATCAGCATTCAGAATTTAGGAAGTAAAGGCATTTATTTGTTTAAATATGTGGATGTTAAAGAATATTGAGAATATGTTTAACTTATTTGGGCATAGTTAACAACGTGCTTAACTCAGCATCAAAAGTCTGAGTTTTGTTATTGACTTATGCCTGAATTTATTTTAAATGCTAAACAATGGCAAACACTGAAGTTAATATATAAATATGTTTAAATTATTTGGGCAGTATAATGGATATAACAGTATAATGGACACCAGCACACTTTTTGCATAAATGTTGGACCACATAAACTATCCAGCTGGTATGTTCTGATGTACTCTCAATGGCTGTGTGGTGTATTTCGTAGCGATGCAGTAATGATGCTGATGAAGAAGACTCCGCTGACACCGTCTTGCTTGTGCATAAGATGTTTATTACACAGAAGGCCAGTATCTTTTCAAGCACCCGGTCTGCTTGAGAGAGGCTTCGGGCCAATATGAAATTCCTCTGAAGCTTCCACCAAACCTCCCACAATATATACTTATCAACCCAAGTTCCATACATGGAAACTCTTTGCCTGTTTAAAATAGGACCACAGCATATTGCCAGTTGGTGTCAAACTAAGGCCCATACAACCAAACCCTTTGCTGGTTTAAAATAGGGACCTAACTATAGAAAGGTTACCTGTCAACCTCTATTGACATTGAACAGCAAACCAGCTGTTCTCTAGATCTCCTTTTTCTCTACTATAAGCGTCTTCTCCATGCTTCTTAACCTGTGCATTTCAGCATCAGCTATATGGAGCATATTTAAAGGATCTATTTAGAACATACAAAAAGATGACATATGTAAGCCTAAATATCACTTCACTTGATGGTCTCAATTAAATACACTACAGCTGTTAATGAGGTATAAACACCATACACATAGGACTGATAAATAGGACTGATAAATCATAAGTCACAAAAAGTCACAGTGGTAGAAGATTGAGAAGATCAGCACAAGCTCCTCTGTGTCAGGTGTGTCGGGGTCTGGTGGTACCTCTAGGTGCCTGTAGGTGTCTCACTACCCAGAGTTTGGTGTTCATGGAAATTTCCACCATCACCTGTTTCTTATTTTCTAGTTAGCACCCCTATATTAGGTTCCATTACCCTGTATACGGTGTGAAGTATTGTCAACCTAGTTGTGTACCAAGTGGTCTCTTTGTATCTGGTAATTCTGGTTTCTGTCTACTTGCCTGTTCATGGTTTTTGTCCTTTTGCCTTGCCCTATTGTACCTCTGCCTGTTCCTGTTTCCTACTGTGGTTTTCTGACACTCTGCCGGGTTTTGGATACTGCTTTTGCCTTGCCCCTTTTGTACTCCCACCCTGGAATAGTTACACTCTGAAGTCAAACCAGCCAAGGAAAACCATTGACTTGATCCAAACCGTAGAGAAGGCCCTGAATGATCTCGCAGAGCTGGGAAATACAGGAACCCTTAAGAATCCTCTGGTTTAGGAAAGCTTTTACCAACACCACTGCAAAGATGCACAGTGCTGACAAGGAATGATGCAGTCAAGTGCACTGCAAGAGCTACCAGTCATCCTGATGCTGCTAGACCTAGCATTATACACTAATTATATCACCCACAGAGCTGCCAGAAGACTGGATTTGCACAGTGAAAAGATCACTTTGGTTGTCCATGATGTTGGAGGAAGGGCTGTGATGGTCAGAACCAAGAGATATCTGCTCAAAGTGAGGATCAAGACACCCCCTATGTACAGAAAGAGCTCATTGGCTTGTTTGCTATGGCTTGGACAAAATTGCCAAGGTTCACAGAGCAATCAAGTTCTTCCAAGAAGCCAGCCTGGAAGATCAGCATAGACCAGAGCGCATTGAACTGCTCATCTGTAACTGTGAAGGAAGACTTGCTCCGCAAAGAGCGAAGGTGATGGAGGGCCCATTAGGAAAGACTGTTGGTGGAGCATATCCAGATCTCTTTGAGGAGGTGGATATGGCTTTTCCCAACCCATGAGTGCCACTACAGTGAAATACACTATATTGCCAAAAGTATTCGCTCACCTTCCTTGACTCACATATGAGTTTAAGTGACATCCCCTTCCTAATCCATAGGGTTCAGTATGATGTTGGTCCACCCTTTGCAGCTAGAACAGCTTCAACTCTTCTGGGAAGGTTGTCCACAAGGTTTAGGAGTGTGTTTATG
>JAOXYF010000004.1:18254654-18273480 GCA_028565775.1 Sternarchorhynchus goeldii
TGAGCAGAAACATGGATATTAATGTCCTGCTGGAGGTCATTTTGCAGGACTCTGGCTCTGTTTTGTGTCTTGTGTAAATGTTCCCTTTATTTTTTGGAATAGTGTATATGTGCCAAAAGAGCAAATATTGCACAGTATACAATAAAAACATATGGCAAAACAGGTGGCATAAGAACCTCATGATGGTTCTTTGTTGTCCCGTTCTAACCATGTGTTCTGTTTTCCTCCTCCCTGTTCTGCCCACCACTCCTGTCACTCCCCAGCCTGTCCATCCATCTGTGTCTAGGTATTCATTCATTCTTTCATGTATTTAATCATTTGTGTAAATTATTAATTACATGGTTATGTGTAGAGTGAATATTTCTTTCCATTTCATTAAACATCTTATTTTTGTCTTTGGCACTTGCTTCCTGCCTTTTTTGGTTACCACACTCCTCACGCTATCACAAAAATAAAGAACGCATAATTAAAAATATAAGACACAATTCCACAATGAATTACGGTGTTATTGGTCTTGAGGGAAATAAAAGAGAAGTCAAGTAGCAAATAAAGTGCACAATAAAAATACAGTGAAACAGAAAAATCTAATGAAAGGCTTTACAGAATAACAAGAGTACTGGTCCAAAGTCTGAGCCCTGGGGGACACTGCAGGAAAACATGTAGTGTTTAGCTCTCACCCAGTGAAATATAGTACTCATAACTGGTTACGTAAAGACTGAAACTAGTTCATAACAATACCAGTTAGACCAACCCAGTCTTTTAGACAGTTTAGCAGCATGTAATGATCCACTGTGTCAAATGCCAAGATTCAAGATCGTTACAGATTTTGGTTAGTGCTATTTCTGTGTTGTGATGAGCTCTGAAGCCAGACTGAACAATCTCATTCAGTACATTACAGTTTGTCATCTTGCAATTGAAGCATTAACACCTTCTCAACGATTTCAAATATATACATGGATTTTTTTAAAGACTGCAGAAATATTAAGCCACCAACGAACTTTTCAGGTGGCTTACTGAACAGTGGTATCTAGAGCAGATGTTGGATGGATGGTAGAGCAGATGTCATGTTGGACACGTTGTCAGCCTCAGTGAGATGTGGAGTAGTCATTATGTGGTGTTTGGCTGTTTTGACAAACTGAAGATCTGAAGCATTTATATTCATTTGTCTGCAGATGACCCCTATTTGTCTATATCATAAAAAAAAAAACCTGTGCTTGGTGTACTAACACACACACAAACACAGAACTATACACATTATTATACGTCTTCACTCTTTATCTCCCGTTCTGTACATCTCTGCACGTCCTCCTGCCCATCTGTCACATATATAATGTTTATGGGTCCTTTTGCTTTGCTGTGCTGGTTACCACTGTCACCAGGAGGCTCCTATTACAATGCAACTCAATAAAGGACCGATGGCCCTGCCCCCATTCCTCACTGAGACTATATCCTTGCTCATTATGGCAGCTGTGAGGAAGAAAGTCACTGTTACTGTCACTGTTGAGAGTATGGGTCTTTATAACTTACAACATGAAAAAGCAGTTCAATTTAGTTGAGCCGTGGCTTCAATAACACCTCACTGTTATCCCCCCATTGTCACCTTTGCACAATCAACGAACACTCACTTTACACATGCAGAGAAATGTAACGAACACTCACTTTACACATGCAGAGAAATGTAACGAACACTCACTTTACACATGCAGGGAAATGTAACTGTTATTCAGACTATCTTTCTATAACACCTCGTACAAGTGCAGCTCCACTTTAAAGTTATTTTATACTACAAAAATATATATTTATATTACAATACACAGATTAAGCCTGTTTGTATATTATAATAAGACGAATACCTATATATTTTATTATAGTTATATCTGTAAAATGGCTAGTCTTCTTTTGTTATTTGTATCATGTTTACAGAGGGGAGCATGCGTTCAAGAAACTATCTGGGTTTTATTGCATGTTTAGCATCATCACACATTATGAGTTGCCCTCACCCTCATTACTGAAAAAAATTATTTAAAAAAAATTAATCAAGCAACAATATAATTGTATTTGACCCGAGTCAAACTGTGGTCACTAACGGGTTCTTAGCTACAGTCCTGCTAGTGATGGAAAGGATTCTACTCTATACAACTCTATAAGATAATTACAGCAAGGACTATACATGTCCAGGTATGGCTACATTCCGGCTATCTGTAATGAAACTGACAGCAACTTGTTTTGCAAGTGAAGCTGTTGCACACTAATTGGTATGTAAAGGTGCACTAAAGTAAGATGGTGCAGGTGTCCCACGAAGCCAGTGCACTGACAAGCTAATTGAGGAGACACATAGTGACATGGGAGTTCTTTCATTAGTGTGTTGCTGAAACCTTTTATTAGACATTTTCTTCGTAAAACATCATAAGAGATGTCAAAAATTGCACAAATATAAAAATATTAACAGGTTCTTAATAAATTTGTATAGCTATATGGAGAAATACTGAAACAAGTGAATTTACTAACATAAAAGAATTAATATGCTATTTCAGGCATTGGATATCACACTAATACAGACAATAATTTTTACAAACCAAATATCATTTGCACATCTTAATCTGATGTGTCAGTCCAGGTTCAGAGCCTTTTTACTGTGTATTCAGAGTCTGCTGGAGTGTTAAGCAGCAAAGCTACCTACTGAGGTCACAGTAGGTAGCTTTGCTGTTGTTCCCACAATGACATGCTCCAAGTGGACACCTTGAGCAGGAAATAGCCCTTCACATTCAATGAGCAGGCAGCCATAAGATGCTGGCAGGGCCAGGTAGAGCTGGAGCCTTTCCTCTACAGCATGTGTCCAGACATGTGTAATCTTGATTTTCAGAGATTAGAAAAAACAAATTCAAACAAAACTCCTCAAAACAAACTTTTGGATTACAGAATGCAAATAGCACAAAACTAAATTTACAGATGAAATAGGGCTATTTAATGATTCAAATGATGCATGTAGTTTGTTTTCGTCTGAATATTTGGAACACTGCAACTAGGCAAATCAATCCAGATAGATTATAATAACTGGCAAATTAGTGATTACTAATGATACTCCCTGAATTGATTATTCATTGGGTAATATTAGTTGTTATCATGATTCACTGTAGTGCAAGTGCTGATTCTTTCACAATATGAAAGATTACTGTTTTCTTAATTGGTTAAATAATGTGAATCTCTGGTTGGATCACAGTTTGCTGTTTGTGGGTGGAGCCATCTCTACAACAACCTTGCCCAGGTTGTGCCCAGCATACATGTAATCCACTGCCCTGTAAACAGACTCCAGCCCCATAAAACGGCCTCCGCTATCTTGCTCCCCCACATCCACCTCACACACCAGTTTCCCCACAGCCAGTAGCTCCAGCATGCTCTGCAGAGATTCACTATAGTGGGATAAGAAGTGAGGCAGGAAAAATCCATGCACACTGGCTGATTTCTGAAGCAGCTTGGCAGGCAAAGTAGCCCCTCTCACAGACTGCAAGCCACTGGAACTCTGGTAGCCAGAGATGAAGCCGATCACCAACAGTCTGCCCTTAGTGGCCAGACTATTCACAGCCAGGTCGAAGATGCTACCTCCTACTGACTCATAGATAACGTCCAACCCATTAGGGTACTCCTTGCGTAATACAGCGCCCAGGTCTTCATTCTTGTAGTTGATTGGTCGATCACAGCCAATGGTTCTCAAAAATCCGGCCTTCTCATTTGAGGAACAGGTCCCCACCACATGGCAGCCAGCCATTTTGGCAAACTGCACAGCAAACTGGCCAGTTCCCCCAGCTGCAGCTGTTACTAGCACAGTTTCTCCACGAGTGAGCTCTCCGCGGTGCTGCAGAGCAATGTGTGCGGTTGCTCCACTCACCATCAGTGCCAGCAGTTCAGGTTTAGCCACTGGCACCCGCAATGCTTTTTTGGTGGGAACAACCACGTACTCTGCAAAGGCACCATTGCTGACATAGGCCACAGTATCGCCAACACTGTACTGAGCACTGGCACTTAGACCCAAGCCAACAACCGTCCCAACACCCTCAAACCCTATGTCAAAGGGTGTGGTCACTGAAGGGTCATAGCGCCCTGCTGAATAGTTGATATCAGATGCATTTATGCCCACATATCTAAAGAAAAAAATAAACAAACATGAGTTACATTAGGATGCATATGCCATAGTGACAGCTTTCTATGAAACAGAAATAGTTCAGAAATATATCAAATCTTCCCAGATTTTATTTTATGCCATTTACTTGCAGTTCAGTACAGTAGTTGATAAATAGTAGTTATGTAAGTAATACAGTATTAAATGTAGTAATACAGTATTAAATGTAGGGGTCTATTCCATCAAAAATAAAAACCTTCACAAGGCATTAATCAGATGACAGCTAAGATTAAAAGTAATTATTAGAAATCAATATTTATAAAAAAAAAAAAATTTCTAAATCAGTTTTCTCCACAAATATACAAATAATGTTGATGAAACATTTTTTCTAAAACATAAGAAAATCAATAGTTAAGATTCAGATTTTATTCAGTCATACATATTATAAACTTAAACATGTTACTTTTTCAAAAACAATATGCAACAGATTTTAATATATATTTCCTATTTATTATTCATATTATAAATTGTGTGAAGTTTCTGTAAAGAGAGATAATATAGTTCAAAATGATCATGCTGATATAACATTGCTTTGTAATATTTGTGACTGAAATTTTAAATAATGAATGAATGAATGAATGAATGCCAGCAGTGAAAAAGTAAGATGTTTCTGAGAGACATTTAATTTCTGATCTTAATATCATGGCACATATAAGGAGTTTGGTCTACATACCAGCACTTAAAATCCAAGTCAAGTGTCACAGTACCAGTGTATGTTAATGACAATGGGAGACCTTAGCTGCAGAGGGACGATGCTACAGATTTTCACTACAACCAAGCAGAATCACACCTGATTACACTTGTTTAATGAGTTGGTCTCAATCTTCTCAAAAGTGATCAAGTGTGCTGATACTTGGTTCCATTGAAAACCTGAAGCCACACCATCATTTTGTGGATAAGGTTATCCATCAAAGGTGTAAATGGCTAAATAATTTTGTTCCAGTAGTCCCAACATGAAAAGACAAATTGTTTCTTTTTCAACACTAAGGCCCAACCAAGATTACACACAGAATCATTAACAACGCTCAAGTTGTAAAATGTTTGTCTATAGACTGTTGTTTGTTTTGTATCATTTTGTTTGTCTATAGAATATTGTTTTAATATACAGTGAAAACAGATAAC
This sequence comes from Sternarchorhynchus goeldii, assembly GCA_028565775.1. Taxonomy (NCBI): domain Eukaryota; kingdom Metazoa; phylum Chordata; class Actinopteri; order Gymnotiformes; family Apteronotidae; genus Sternarchorhynchus; species Sternarchorhynchus goeldii. Next base: position 18,259,954 of record JAOXYF010000004.1, read on the forward strand.
TGATCAACAGCATACAAACATTTAAGATTTTTAAGATTATAATTTAAGTGTGCCAAGATATCTGTCTTTCAGGCTGTGTAGGCTCTAAATCGACATCTGGAGACTTATATCCTCTTGTCCTGTCTCATGCTGGACTAGTACAGCTGTTAAGTTATCCTTGGAGATCAAATAAAATTCAATTTGCCTGGTTAAAATCATCCCACAGTGTAAATCAGGTCACTTTTTTGCCGGAACATTTAAGGGATCTAAAAATATGCAACTAACAGATACTATGATAGACATATGTGGATCTCTCCTTTTTCAGACTAGATCCACATCTGCCATCACAAAAAACAATCAGAAACCGTTTTATGCGACGAAAGTCCAATAAGGTCTAAATATTCTTTTTTCTTAAAAGGCTAAAATGTCAAAGGACGACTATGCTTCGGTGCCACTGTAAACCCCGAAATGTCGTTTAGCAAGCAATGCTAACATGACTTCTTTATAGGCTCCACTTAGAACCAGAACTTACCGATTTCTAACAAGCAAGTCATCGTCGCCTGGAGTTGGAACAGGGGCAGTGTTTAAGGAAACTGCTTCTCTAAAATTTTGGCTTAGTTTCGTTACAACCAGCTTTTTCATAGAACTCGGTATTGACGAACCTTTAAAATCCAAGAAATGCGTCGAGTACGACATATCAACGATACAACGCTTCAGTATCTTATATATTCCGAAATGCACGCGACTCCCCCGAGGCAATCCAAGCAAACTTCTACAATTCCGTAATACGAATAAACTGGACATTGCACTACAAAAACGTTACGTTAACACATTATAACCTTCTCCAGTGCCCTAACAGTTAGTCCGGTATTCTGTGACTGCAGACTGTCGCGATTCGCCCAACGACGAAGCGAGTGTAAGGAGTAACGTACACGGTCCTGCCAGTTTAACTAGTCAGACTACTTTAAAAACGGAGCTAAAACTATATTTTGGTTAGGTATAACGGCACCTTCTACTGTTGTCGGTGTAGAAAACTTGTGTCCCTCCCCTTCCTGTGAAGTTACTTGTTTCCTTTCTGATAAGGTGTAACAAATCAATCTTGAGTTTCAAACACAACATCGCCTAGTTAAGTGTTTCAGTAAAGCAACTGAAACGATCGGAAGAGATGTAGGTGTTACTGATGCTGGCAGGATTGCGTCGTTGCCTTTATCTGTGGCTTCCCTAAAAAATGTTGCCCTCTTGAATTCAATGTTCAGATTTTGAACGTGCTTCTTCAGATATGTTGCATTTAGAGAACAAAATTGAGCTCTATAGAACACATAAAGCAGGCTACGATATGTTATCAAGTGGGTTAGGGTTATTGATTTCAATTTATTTGCCAGCACAGATAAAGAACAGATAACTGTTCCTAGATAACCCAGATAACAAGTGTTTCTAACAAGTGAGTTCTGCTGCTAAAAAATTAACCTATGTATGTTGACAAGAAAAATTAGTAACCAAAAATAGATATAATTTTGCTTATCTAGGGCAGTTGTCTTAATACTGTAATTATGATGTAGGGAAAAACAAAACAATTAAAAAGATTGACAGGGAGGTTTTACTGTCAGAGTGACGCTTGTGGGGCGAGGGGAGGAGTAAAAGAAGCAGGAAAAGCCACTCGATGTGTCTGTCTATCAGTTGAGACTGCCTGAAACGCTTCTGGCGCAAATGCGTTTTTCTCCGATCAGACAAGACCCCGGCTCCATCCCAGGAGTTTAAAGAGGAATTAGCCGATCTCGACCTCGGAGGTTGGATGTCTGCATATTGTTTATTTTTCGTACGCGCTGGTATCACGCGTCATTTGCCGTCTTCATGCCCTCAGCGCTATGTCGAAAATTCTTTTGACGACTAACAATGTTAGTCGAAGCCGAGCCTCCTTACTCGCAAAAGGAAAGACCGAAAAGTATCCGCTGACGGCGGAGCTTGATCTGGCTGAGGTGGCGCGCTGACGGGCTGACGTTAACCATCTAATGCCTGTCTGTTTCTCAGAAATTTCTCTCACTTCGTGTTTTTTTTTAAGAGGACACTTAACTGCATAGCTGTAAAAGTTCTTTCACAGTTTTGGGATAATTTGTTTTCTTATGTTGATTTTTAACAATTTGTTACAAAATAATGTGGAGATTATACTATTTCTCGATGGCTAAAGGGCAGTGAGTGAAATCGCTTTTCCCCAGAAGATGATCCATCGGCCTGATATGAGTTGGCAAAATTCATTTATGTTTTCTTCGAGTTTATTGTGGTATGTTTAGGATTTGTAGCTACGCACGTGTTAATACTTTGTTGCGGTGGTCAAGTTTGGACGACAAATAAACCCAAGAAATAAGGTCGATCGGCGAGAAAAGGACAGTGCTCGTCCACGTAGTTGTTCAGTTTTAGGATTTTTTTTCTTTGATTGACAGTTGATGTGATTCCTGCATGAAAACATCTGTGGAACGTGTCAGTAACAATGCCGAGGAGAAAGCAACAAGAACCAAGGCGGTCTGCAGGTAAGCTCCGGCAGCATATGCCTGATGTTTAACCGCGCCATCGACCATTTCACGCAGGAAACATTCACTTGTTAGGGCAGAGCAATAGATTTAAACAATCATTTTCTGCATCGTATTCAAGTAAGCACCAAAACATACTTGAACAATTGAACTAAGTAGACAACGAGAGTTTCTCGGCATACACATGTCCCAGATGGACTTTTTTTTTTAACAACAGAATAACCTGTTCAGACGCTTAGACACTTTTCAGCGTCGAGTTGTTTGATTTTATTTATTAGGACATTGATATGTGATAATCATATTGCAAATCTCCCTTATTTGCCAAACTCTTATTTAACTTTAAAAGTGAGGCCTTAGGATAGCTTATCAAACTATGTAAGACCGAGAAAAAATAATAATTTAAATGGAAAGGTAGGGCAGCTAGTGAGCGGTGCTTCTCTTTTTCTTGTTATATTAGAGGATTGCCATCTTTGATTTGATACGTGATTGATCGCCTGTCGTGTGGCGGCCTTTGATCTATTCATCCCTAATAAACCTTAATAAATCTCTCTGCGGAGACGCTCTTGCTTCTGACAGTTTGAGCCACTCAAAGGACAATTCTCCGCCCCATAAAAGAGCGGAAAAATTCTTCAATAAAAGGAATACTCACCTCGAGCAACTGTGTGAGTGTGTGCGTGCGTGTGTGTGTCTGTGTAGCGATACAGTGAGATTGGCATAATAGACTATAGCAGTAGTGTGAACCATAATAACATCTGCTAACCCCCAAAGATGCTTTGGACGACAAACATTCAGAATGTTTCTTTTGCTTTTATCAGGACCAATCACATAATTACAAGCTTGATCTTCTAAAGTTTAACTTAAGAAATGGTGTTCAGTTTTTCTGCATCAATAACTGACTGCCTTGTTCACAGATAGTAACTATAGTCAGTCCAATCAGATTTAATTAGTAGTTTACACTTGGACACATCCTTCTCGTTTTAACTAATGTACATAAGTGTGTACGCAGACTTCTACCTCTCTGCTAATGAGGCTCTCCCTTTAACATTAGGCATTAACAACCAGAGTGAATAAAATATAGTTAGATCTATAGAATTTTTTATATTTTTTAATTTGGAGTGTAACGTAGTCTGAATGGGAGGCTAGTCTGTGATGATTTTATATGAATGTGTGAAATCTTTATAGATTCAAGAGATGTGTTCATCAGGCATTATATATTACTTTTCACTATTTGCTGACCTTTGGATTAATTTGGTCTTATGATTCAGTTTTGCAGGTTAACAGAGATGTTGCAGTGAGATTTGGATGAGCCTCAGATTTTGACTAAACATCAGTGGTTCTGCAGGTGTGTGTTTTTTATAAACACAGTACAAAGATCCCTGCAAGTACAGGCAGCAGGGTGATGAGTTGAGGAAGCTGGGTCACTGTCCACATGTTCATACTGATTCCAGACACATATAGCTCAATCGAAAGGTGGCGGGTGGAAGCTGCACTTTCACTTATGCAGCGAACACAGCACAAAAGTCAGTTCCAAAAATTGTTAGTCTAGAAAATGAATGTGGACAGGTTAGGGAAGAAGCTCCCATTTCAGTGTTTGTTTAACAGTGCTGTCCTTGTATGCACAAAATATCATTGTTTTTTATAAGAGAATAAAGAAATCACTATTAATATATTGTTAATATGTATGTGTGCTAATATATTATTTATTGTTTTACATATTAATTAATTAGTAATAAGTAACAGTATTGTGTTGGTGATTGTATTACATTTAGATATTAGATTTTTAGTGATGAGTTGGTGGAGTTTGGAACTGCATGATTTGTTTTCACTTCATGTTGGGGATGGCGGGGAGGAGTTTCTTTTTTTTTCATCTCTGGTTGTAGAGCTGTTTTCTGTAGATGACAATTGTGGGATGGTTGGGAACACTTCTTCATTAGATGAATAATTGATTATCTGCAGGACTGTTGGATTTGTGACGATCCTTAACAATTAATCTTGACAAATGTCAAGTGTTTGGTACCCTGTCAAGTGCCATGATGTAATCAAGTTCATATCATTCTGCCTCTCCTTTACATGTTCAACCCTGTTGTACAAGTGACAAATTGTCTTTACTAGCTGCTTAATGATCTGAATGGTACAATGGCAGTTAATGACCTCACTAATTCCTCTGTATGTAAATGATGAAGCACAGAGACAGTTCTCTGTATGTACATGATGAAGCACAGAGACAGTTCTCTGTATGCTTCTCACACTCTGCTTTCCCTTCCACACATTTTCATGCACTACTGTGTTTTTTTCTGTAACATTAGGTACTTGTATTAAGACTTACTAAGGACATTTTGTGTGTGTGTGTTTCACTTTTGCTTTGTAATATTAGTTAGTATACAATTTGGTTGCAAATGATTTTTCTCTTTATATTGAAGCAGTATCTGAAATACATTTTCATGAGAAAAAAATAGTACTAGCAATTAATTGTGCCGATGAGATCCAGTGATTTATAACTCCTTTTTTTGTGTGAAAAAAAAATTATAATTGCTGGGTATCATGGAAGAGATCTCGTGTATTTGGGATATTTTAGTACAGTGCTGGGTGTTAATACACACCTTTGCTTGGGGTTGCTGATAACGGTACACGAGCCTTTGTATGTCTCACCCCACCTCTGATATCTCATATTGTTTTACTTTGATATTGTACTTTTCATTCACACATTTCACTAGCAGAAAAGCCAACTAAAATTTTATTTCCTGTATTTAGTTTGATTAACCCCCTCCCTCCTCTCCCTCTTTGATTAACCCCCTCCGTCATCTACCTCTTTGACTACAGCAGCAAATAACATGTTTGGTAAGAGCTTTGCATGCTGGACTCTTCTATTGCTACTGCAGACTCTGGAACATTCACCATGCTGTGCTCATTATTTAATGTGTCTATTATTTTAGTGTGTGTGTGTTTGGTCTTCCTCTGCATGCTCCAGTAGAGGTTATGCTGATTGGAGCGTTAGTGTAGTTAGAAGGTGATGTAATTCTGTTCGATGGTCATTTTTGTATCTGCATTGCATTTGGAACAGGAGAATTACATTTGCATTAGGAACTGAGATAGTGAGAGCCTCTGTTTTCTTCTCATGCTATGCACCCATAGAATGAAAAAACAATGGAATAGAAAAGTCATTTTATGGAAGCTTTTATTTTAAAGATTTGTATTGAAATGGATCCAATAAAATTCTCTTCTTCGTAATTATTATTATAATGTTTCCACTCTTTTAAAATAATACAGCATTTCTAATCTCACAGGCTTTGTTTTATGGTGTGTGTGTGTATACAGAAAATAAACACAGAATGGAAAAATGTTTTAAGAACCATATCTTTTGAAGTGGCTAAATCATAGGTAGCCAGGCACATAGTGACATTACTGAACAGCAGTTAGCATTGTCTGACATTCATCACTTTAACATGCAAAGTGCAAGTATTCCGACCATGTGTTTGTAGCATGTGTATAGTCGGAGCATGTGTTTGTAGCGTGTGTATAGTCGGAGCGTGTGTTTGTAGCGTGTGTATAGTCGGAGCGTGTGTTTGTAGCGTGTGTATTGTCAGAGCATGCAGTCAAGGCAGGGAGTCTGTGTGCAGTCTGTTCAGTGCAGTCAGTGTATGTAGTTATTATGTATATTTGCAGCCTGAATGGCAGATATATCAGTTACACAAAGTATAGAATTTCTTACTGTGTTGAGGGAAAGTGTTGAACTATAACAGGTAGTGAACTTGGACTGATTGCATATCAAAGATGAACAGTGGCCACTGACAAGTATACATGGACACAACAGGATGAATGCCACAGAACTGCTGCCTCCAAAATGAGACAGAATCTAATTAACATTGTCTTTGATCTGTTCACAACAAAAGCTGCATGTTGTGAGATTCACAATGCTGGAATTGTATAGGACTGCTAATTAGAAATCACTTGTTTTCTAAGGCCATTGAACAAAATATGTACAAAATTGTATTAGAATAAAAAAGTGTCTTGGGGGTTTTATTTTACCCCCTGTGAACGGCAAGTTTTCATGATGATTTTGCTTTTGATCTGACATGAAAATTTAAAACTTGTAAAAATAACTAATACAATTTCTAATTCATAACTAATAAAGAATAACAAATGTATAAAAGAAATTAATCTGTACACATCAATAAATTATTCATTTAATTTTATTATTTGGTAAGATTTTACATTAAGATCTAAATAATAATTCAAATAATTACCACATATAATAGTATTCAGAGCTGTCCAGAACTGACAAAGATAAAAACTTGGAGATGGGAAGAAAAGACAAAGAAGAGGATTACTAAACTGTAGAATTTTAATTGCTTCCTTAACAATCCTTATGGTCTCAATTACGAAATTCATGGTTTGTTAATGTTGAGTCATGCGTTAGTTAAGGGAGCTCCATTATAAGGTGTTACTGGTGATTATTTATTATCATGGTTTTCTTGTCATTAAGCATTTGTTTTTTTTGCGTGTTTCAACACAGTGTAGCCCAGTTTGTGAGAGTTCTCTAGATTTCACTGCAGTGTTTTTGTTTCTCTTTGGTTTTAGTTTAGTTTATTTCAGGTTTAATAGTCTTTTTCCTACAGGAAATCTGGGAGTTGCCTTTATTCATAAAACATGAGCAATCATGCAATATTTTGTTTGTTAATTTAGTGTATTCGTTTTGTGTTGCAGGAGTAGACAAAGATGTATCTTAACAGCTTACTCCCTTATTCCATCAGGGCTGAACAGAAGTGGTTCCATACAAAAAACAGACTCACAAGACAGCTTTAGTTTAGTCTTTTGTGCATATTCTCCATCTCTCTCTGTTTTTTTCATTTTCTCTCTCTCTCTCTTTCTCTCTGTATGTGTGTGTGTATAGGGGAGATGAAGTTAAAGTGTTGATGGCTCCCCACCCACTATACAAAAGTGCCCTGATTCTACCTCATTACCCCAAGGGGATGTAGAGATGAGGAGGGGAAAGAGAGGTGTGGTGGGAGGGTGGGGGTGGGGTAGAGGGAGGTGTTTTGCAGGAAGGGTATTAAAGTTGACAGATGAACAGGACGATGGACAGATTCTCCCGTAGCAGCTGTGACTGCAGCCATTACGCTGACAGGTGTCAATTAAGAATTACTGCTCGCTACAGTGGTACCAACCCCCACACCCTGCCTGCCTTCTCCAGCTGTCCCTGTGTAAAAGAAATACCACATTACCCTTGTCACTTTGTTAGACTCCAAAATGTGTGTGTATATGTGTGTGTGTATGTGTGCATGTGTGTAGGTTGATGGTCATTTTTATTCAGGTTCTTGTGAGCTGATAGGTGCTGCATTATAACTTCCTGTACAAAAGCTGGGAGATGTAGATATGTGTGTGTGGAAAAGGGAGGTTCTTTGGGTGTGAAGCTGGGAGGGGTTGTACATGTGGAAGCTGTATTTATATGCAAGATTAAGGACAACAGTTTCTATGTTTCTGTTGTAAGAGAGAGGTGTGTTGCATGTGAAGTATTTTCATCTCTCAGCAGCTCCTCAGCCCTGGGGTGTGGGCCCGTGTGGGCTCAGTCCTGGGGTGTGGGCCCGTGTGGGCTCAGTCCTGGGGTGTGGGCCCGTGTGGGCTCAGTCCTGAGGTGTGGGCCCGTGTGGGCTCAGTCCTGGGGTGTGGGTCCGTTGCTCTGAAGCAGCAGGGGGACATCATGCAGCTACTGGCCGTAAATGAGAGAGAAAACGAGCATTTGGCATCGGCAGTGGGGCAGAACTTCAAGTTAAGTAGCACATCTGTGACTGGTGCAGCTTGCTCCCGCCTCAGCTCAACACGATGGGATGCAATAGCGAGAGAGGGAGAGAAGCTGTTTGTTGGTATATGTGTCTGTTTGTGTACATGTCATAATGCACCGTGACAGAAGGGTGTTTGTGTGTGTGAGACAGAGACAAAGAAAAAGGCAATAGTAGCACTCCTGTTGCTATCCCTGTGAGCTCTAGAACGGGCAACCCTGTGTGGAACCTTTAGGGCAGTGAAGAGCATACACATATGCACACACACACACACTCAGCTGGATCTTTATTCAAGATCAAATCTTACTTTATTACACACATAGTAAACTACAGACTACCTCACTGTAATACATCTCTGCACCAGTAGATATAGTCTGTTTTTTTGTTTAAGAAATTCTGTTAGTTTTTCTATATTCTGTATATTCTATATATGCTTTTTCACACAATTATGCGTGTAGCCACATCATAATATCTCTGTAATGTTCTCGGTCTCTTGCTGGGTTAGGGTTAGGGTTTGGATCATGTGCATTTGGATCATGTGCAATGTTTCCAAACCAGCTGTTATAGTGAATATATATAAAAGGTGTCACGTCGCACCGGGCACAGACCTAGCGCCACGCCCACTTCCACTTCACTCCGTTCATTGCCTAGGTCCCAATCACCCGTTTACAACTTACAGCTGACGGCAATTACCAATAATCATCTCATCGCTGCATATAAGCCCACAGGTCTCGCCAGCCCGGTGCTGCACATTGACTTGCCTGAAGATTACCGAGCTTGCGGACTACCTTGAAGCCCAGCTATCGTTAAAGCCTTGTTGCAAGTTTGCTTTATGTTTTATTCTAGCTAGTTAGCCAACTACAGCTTGTTGCTGTTTGTTCTATGACTGCTCTGTGGTTCTCTGTTCTTTGACTGCTCTGTGGTTCTCTGTTCTTTGACTGCTCTGTTTGTCTGCCGTAAACATTAAACATAATGATGCCTGCAGCCTCGCCTTCTGCTCCCTCTTTGCCGCCATCACAAAAGGCCTCAGCCTGGGAAGCTAAATTATAGTGCTAACCTTCGTTTAAGCTTACAGAGGCCATTTCCCAATTACCTCAGAAGGAGAAAACATAGTCACTAGCAACTGTATTTGCTGTGCTGGTAATATTACAAAAGGTCTTTATCTCGTCTTTCTTGCATTACATGATCCATTGTTGCTGTTTGTAGCCTGGTGCATTATTTGCCTCAAGAAGTGCTGGATTGTACAGGTTTAGATTCAGGACCAAATACAGGATCCGTCCTCACATCACTTTGCACACTCATACTCGTGGCCAAAATATATGGATATCTGTGCTAATTATTGAGTTCATGTGTTTGTCACATCCATTTCTAACGGGTATATAAAATTATACCACGCAATTTCCATAAACAAACACTTGCAGTAGAATAGGTTGTACTGAAAAACTTGCAACTGTCATAGAATACTACATTGACCAGAAGTCAGTTCATTATATTTCTGTCCAACTAGATTTGCTCCAGTCATGTGTAAATGCTGTTAGGACGTGGAAGTAGGTATGAGTAACAATAGTTCAACCATGAAGCTGTACACCATGCACACTCATTAAGTAGGTATGAGTAACAATAGTTCAACCACGAAGCTGTAAACCATGCACACTCATTAAGGAAGTATGAGTAACAATAGTTCAATCACGAAGCTGTAAACCATGCACACTCATTAAGGAGGTATGAGTAACAATAGTTCAACCACGAAGCTGTAGACCATGCACACTCATTAAATAGGTATGAGTAACAATAGTTCAACCATGAAGCTGTAAACCATGCACACTCATTAAGGAGGTATGAGTAACAATAGTTCAACCACGAAGCTGTAGACCATGCACACTCATTAAATAGGTATGAGTAACAATAGTTCAACCATGAAGCTGTAAACCATGCACACTCATTAAGGAGGTATGAGTAACAATAGTTCAACCACAAAGCTGTAGACCATGCACACTCATTAAGCAGAGCTGCTCAGTGGTGAAGATGTTGCACCACTAAGTACTACCGCCTCTGGGACCAACATGGAAGCTTCATGAAATGAGATTAATCTGCACTGCATAAGATCACTTTGCACAATGCTAAACATCAGCTTGTGTGATGACACAGGACTGGGTGTATTTTCTCAATGTGAAAACATTTTCTCTGGAGTGCACTGTATTTGCATTCTGCTGGATTAATCTGGTTTTGGTGCAGGCATAATGTTCTGGACTGGCTGTTTTTCATGGATTGGATTAGGCTCCTTAGTTATAAGTGTAATGGAAAGGTAATGTAAATGTTTGGATGTTAGGAAAAATTGTTAGGATGATATGGCTGATAGGACGCGTGGTTTACACTGAATCTTTAGGCTGACTTTAGGCTGGGTTTTGATAGGGTTTATGCAGTGTTTAAGCAGGGTTTTAGATAGGTTTAGGCTGGATTTTGTATGTATTTGCATTTTGTGTATATGTTGCTCGTTATTCCAAATGAATTCCATTTAATTTTTCACCAGTGTTTTCTTTTGACAGTCTTTGCCATTTGAACAAGAGAAAACTGGGTCAGAAACTAAATTCTGCCCCTTTGTTCCAAACCCCTCCCTTTCCACACCCTACCCCTTCTTCTCAGTGTTAACCACACATTTTATCTAAGGCCTTGCTCTCAATTTATTAAAAAAATCATGTTTTCAAACTTTAGCATACAAAAATAACCTGATCTAGCAAGCTTAAAAAAGTGTATCAGGCAGGGTCTGTCTAATAACATCGCCCAGCCCAGTTGAAAGTCCTCATAGATTTCACATTGAAGTATAATTCTTTTACAGAAAATAAAGAATCTGTGTCTTGTTCTATCTGTTCAGACCTTCCGATATCAAATTGGCCTCATCTTGTAGTGATAAGAAGGGGATCATTTTAATATACTGTGGGTGGGTGGGTGGGTGGGTGAGTGGGTATGAGAGGGTGCATTTTTAATATACTGTGGGTGGGTGGGTGAGTGGGTACGAGAGTGTACATTTTAAAACATTCTTCAGAGTCAGAGATGTCGGCCCTTCTTCTCCAGAACACAGCTGATGGGGTCACAGTGAGGTCACTGCAAGGTCATGACCTCCTGATGGAGTACTGCACTTGTTTTGTTCTCTCTCCTTTTCATCAGTTACACATTCTTGCCGTGTTGTGATCTTAGTGTAGGACAGCATTGTTGGGGCTGTTTGCTGCTGTGTTTTTTAGAGAACAGGGACATGTTATAATGTCAGCAGCCCTGCGATACCTACTGCCTTCTCTTCTGCCGTTTTTCTACCACTCAGCTTCAGACTAGTGATGAGATTCAATAATGGTGTTTGTGTGTGTGTGTGTTTGTGAAAGAGAGAGAGCAAGAGCGAGCGTATGTGTTTGTAGTGTGTGTGTTGGTGGGTGGCTCTGTCTGTGTATGAGAGAGAGTTCCCTTTCAGCTTGTATGACTAAACAAGAGCTTGGCAGATGAATAAGGGAATGACATGGAATCATCTGGAAAACCCCTTTAATCTGTATTATTCACTTATGCACTGCTGTAACTGCCTTAGTCTCATAGGCCCCTACCAAATTCACAGATGTAAAAATTGCATGATCGACTGTTTTCCCCTAAAATATTTTGATAGCAAATTGGGTGAGAAAATATACGGGCCGTAACTGGACAGTGCAGAGTTAAATGCCAGAGCTCATCACTTTTTTCTGTTGCTATGGAATCAAGTGAGAACATCGCACATATTTCTTAAAAGTAGCTTGTGAGCTATATAGCTAATAACGTAGCTAACATTTTTGACATGCATTTTAAATAAACTAGCTAATGTTAGCATGGCACTATCTATTAACAAATTCTGAGACACGGAGAGAGCCGTGTCAAAACACAGATAACTATTTTCATTTCAGAGTATGAAGTCTAACACTCCCTCCAGTTAGTGTCCTACTGTTATGCTAGGTGTGTGTGCGAGGATGAAGCAAGATGTCGAGGCGCTTGCTTTCAGTTTAACTGGGATTTTATTTAGACAAATAGCAAACTTTAAACACAGAGACGGGAACTTGAGTCACAAACATGTACATGACACACTGACACAATTAAATACACACAACGTTAATAAGACACAGGCGCAGTGAAACATAACACAAAAACCCAAAAGAGGAGGGTGACTACCGTGACACCTACAATGTAATCTTTCAATATATTTCATGACATATATTTCATTTGTCTTCAAAAACCTGTGAAATTTTAACCAAATTAATTTGGTCGTTGAAATTAACCAGTTTTCTCCGTGAATTTATTAGGGCCCTAATCATAACGTAGGCATATCTGTTCTCCAATGGTTACAGCTTTATACGGGATAATTTTTCGACATAGCGTGTCTTTATCCTAAGGCTCCAAGGCAGAGAGTGACTCAAACCATCAGCACTGTGATTGTTATGGTTGTGTGTCTGGCTTTGAGTGAGGCAGGGTAAAGGGGAGGAACTTGAAGCCTTGTATTAAAAGGCTACATTTTCAGCCCAGGCCAGAATTGAGACAGAGAAAGGGAGAGGGAGGGAGAGAGGAAAACTTGATTTCCTTTTCCAGCAGAGCCATACATCACAGGGCCTCCCAGCTGCACTGTCACTGGCTGACAGAATGACATGTGTCATTTATCAAAGGGCCCAGCTGGGGGCCTTGGGAAAAGCACACCACAAAGCCTATGAGAGTTCAATACACCTACCAAGCCCACTACTTCCCCAAGCCTGCAGCTCTCTCCCCACTCAGCCTGCTGCCAAAAAAAGGCCTGAGATGTTTTTGTGTGCATGGCCCGCTTACACACACACACACACACACACACACACACACACAGAGCCTGTCTTGGGCTTCTCTCTGATTTTCTTTGTTTCTTAATGCTTTTGATAGAGCTGCTCTTGTCCTAGGTAAGCAGCTTGTCATTTAATAATCTTGTTAAGACCAGGGTAGGTTACAACTGGTTAGTGGTGTGTGTGTGTGCGCGCGCACTGGCTTGTCTCAGATTTTTAAGAGTCAGTGTTTTGAGGCAAAATAATCTCCAAGTATCTTATAACAAGTATCCAAGTAATGTGCATAACAAGGCACAGGCAACAGGTACAGGCTATCATTGGAATCCATGAACTACAGATACCATCTGCTAGAACACTACCAGACCCTCTACTAACACCACTGTTAACTCTGCTAGAACACTACCAGACCCTCTACTAACACCACTGTTAACTCTG
>JAOXYF010000004.1:18351064-18361364 GCA_028565775.1 Sternarchorhynchus goeldii
TTGAGTTGCTGCCATGTGATTGGCTGATTCGACATTTGCGTTAATGAGCAGTTGGACAGGTGTACCTAATAAAGTGGACGGTGAGTGTAATTGTGAATGGAAGGTTTGTAACGTCTAGTGATGCAGGTGATGTGTGTTTTAGAGACAGAGAGAGATGTAGAAACAGAGAGAGACAGAGAGAGACAAAGACAGCGAGGCAGAGACAGAGAGAGAGAGATGTAGAGGCAGAAAGAGAGAGAGAGTCAGTAACATAGTTTAACTGAATCTGCTGTTAATTCAGAGACAGGCAGCAAGATACAGTAAGTACAGAGTCAGACTACTGCCCTCTTCATACATCCTCTATCAGAGGATCATCACACTTGTGCTATGCCGAACACCTCTCCACCTCACACACACACACACACACACACACACACACAAACTGCAGGTGTGAAGTTACAGCAGCATTAATTAGCGCCCAGCACCCACAGTCTTGTCTTCTTGTCTCTGCTCTAAATTACACGTCTTAGGCACAACAAGGACGACACACTCAGCAGTCATTTGTCAGACTAATTATTTGTCTTTGGTGGGTAATTGTGACTGAAGCAGGTACTCAGGTAATTGCACTGAGAGCTGGAGTGTTAAGCGGTGCTTCCCTCTATTTGGAGACAAAAGGGAAAGTTCCTCTCAGTCATCCATTCTCTCTGCCTTTCTCATTTCTGCATTTCTCACACTCTCTTTCTCACCGATGGATTAAGTACTTCCTACATAAAGTGATATCACACTATGTACTGGGAAGTACATATATGCTCCATGAGTGTGTATTTTTGAAGTGCTGTGTCCATTATGAGGACATTTGACTTCAAAGATAACATATCAGTTAACACACTTACACACACAGATGCAAAGCCCCCATACACCCTCCTTGTTGGTGATTACTTTTTTATATGTAAACACCACGCTAGTGTGTAGTAATACAAATACTCTCACTCCCTAGTGTTTGAGAGTCCAAATACTCTCACTCCCTAGTGTGTATAGTAGTACAAATATTCTCATTCCTTAGTGTTTGGGAGTACAAATATTCTCACTCACATGTTTGGGAGTACAAAATTGCCTCTCTTTACTTGTACCAAGCTAATGGTTGTCCCCCAGCCAGCTTGGTAGTAAGGACTGACGAAGCTTTCCTGCTTCCTGCCCCGGACCAACCACCTCCTACTTATCTAGACGTGAATGGAAGATTAATCAACTGGACGGAGGTCGGAGATTAATCAACTTCTCAACACCCGAGTACAAATACTCTCACTCCTAGTAAACACCTAGTGTTTAAATATACAAGTACTCTCATGCACTAGTATTTGAATATACAAGTACTCTCATGCCCTAGTGTTTGAATATACAAGCATATATAAGTACTCTCACAGCCTAGTGTTTGAATATACAAGTATATACAAGTACTCTCACGCCCTAGTGTTTGAATATACAAGAATATATAAGTACTCTCACTCCCTAGTGTTTGAATATACAAGTGTTTGAGAGGTCTATATGTGGACTGGCAAGCTCCTGGCCAGTAAATCTACATTCTTCTAAGAGGGACACACAATGTAGTCTGAGAAATGATCCATAACTGCTAAACATATTACTTAAATATATAATTGTGTGTGTGTGTGTGTGCCACTGTAAGGTATATTTGTAGGGAGGTGTTTAAGTTTAAGGTGAGCCATGCTGGATTTCTGTTCTTTCATTTTGATCAGTGTGGTACATTCTGCGTTCTGAGTCTTTTTAAAGATCCCCAGAGCCTCTGCTGCAGACGCTGCTGATGCTCCTGGCTGGTAGAAGGAGCTGTGAAGTGTGGGAGGGATTCTTTCTCTCCTTCTCTTCACACTGCCACATGATGCCATCTGCTTTACATTTTTTCAACAAAGATTTATTGTGTTATATGACACTAATCTAAAATACACATGGACACACACACATACAGTATACACACCTTTCTGTGTGTCAGGCATAAGGGAGTGAAATTTTTACTTTTGACTAAAAGTGAAGAACAGTATGGACTCTGAAAAAAGGACGAAGATGGATGAAGATGGTTCCCTGTAGTCTTGCACATTTTTTATGAGACTCATAAAGCTGCGCTGCTGTCACCTACTATGCTTGTATCTCAGCCTCCTTTGTGTGGGTTACTCCTGGGTGTGGGTTACACACACACATACACAGCCACAAACACACACATGCATACACAGCTACAAACACACATACACAGCTACAAACACACACACACATATACAGCTACAAGCACACACATACCCAGCTACAAACATGCACAAATACTCAGCACACACAGACACACAGCTACCAACACACACAAATACTCAACAAACACACACATACACAGCCACTAACACACACAAAAACACAGCTACAAACACACAAATACTCAGCACACACACACACATACACAGCTACAAACAAACAAATACTCAGCACACACACATGCATGCACAGCAACAAACACACACACACACACACACACACAGCTACAAACACACACACATATACTGCCACAAACACACACAAATACACAGCTACAAATGCACACACACAAATAAACAGCTACAAACACATGCACAAATACACAGCTACAAATACACATACACAGCTACAAACACACACACACATACACAACTACAAACACACACAAATACTCAGCGCACAGCTACACAGCTACAAACACACACAAATACTCTGTGCACTCACACACATACTCACTACACACACACATACACATCTTCAGTGCACTCCAAGGAAAAACACCCTTACCCTTTTTTCCTTTGTGACGCCTCCCTCCTACAAACACAAGACTCTTGTATAGACCTGTATACCACAAACTTCTCAGATACACACATACACAGCTGTATACCACACACTTCTCAGACACACACATACATAGCTGTATACCACACACTTCTTAGACACACACGCACTCCCTGTAGACCCATGCTCTTTGAAAAAAACACTGGACTCCTAGTTCATTTATGTTGAGTCACCTTCCCACTGTTTCTAGTTCATTTATGTCGAGTCACATTCTCCGTTTCTAATTCTTTTATGTCGAGTCACCTTCTCCCTGTTTCTAGTTCATTTATGTCGAGTCACCCTCTCCTGTTTCTAGTTCATTTATGTCGAATCACCTTCTCCTTGTTTCTAGTTCATTTATGTCGAGTCACCTTCTCCTTGTTTCTAGTTCATTTATGTCGAGTCACCTTCTCCCTGTTTCTAGCCGATTTTCCCTCAATGTGGCGATCTCCAGTCTGCCCCCCCAACTACTACCACTCCTCTGCTTACACTCTTATTACTCCCAGCCAATCTGATTCTCCATATGGTTACAGAAGGTTAGTTAATGCTTACCAGTGGTACACAGATCAAAAAGCTCTGTAGCTAATTATCCTAAATTAAGTCAAGCACTTAACTATGTGAAAAAACCTTCCACATACAATAGTATATTAAACCATGTGTTATCCATTTTTACTTAGATTTCAGGTATTTAAATAAATCCAAATGGTGGCAGAGAAATCACCCCCACCCTTTCACCAGTTACAGGCGGCTTTCTGAGGCATTAGAAGCTTCCCAGTGTAATTCCAGACACACATTTAACCCTTTCCGTGGGGGGGTGAAATTTTCTGTCCTTCTAACTGGTGCACAGTCCAATCTTAGATGGTCTTTTGGGATTACATGGAAATGTTTGGGAGAATAGAAGGCTTGATCCATATCCATAGCGGAATATAAAAATGGAAGAGGTGGGGGCTGGTAGTGCCTTTGGGACAGACGCCAGTCCTCTCCAATGTAAATCCACCACTGCAGACATTAGTCATCCTGCCTGTCGGTACAGGACAGCCGAGTGCAGGCGTCACAGTGGCCTGCCTGCACATTCTCCCCCGAGTGTTGGAAACCCCAGGGCTCATTCTGCCCCAGTCCCCTCACACAGGTAGTGCAGCACTGTTCATCTGATTAGCTAAACTCGGCAGGAGAACTGGGCCAGGCCTTCGGTGCTGTCTCTGTCTCAGTCTCTGCTTCAGTCTCTGTTCAAAGCAGCAGCCAGAGATCCTGGGTGCTCAGCATATACAGCAGCTACTGAAACGATGCAACAAGACAGATATAAAACACTACACTATGGGTAATTTCCAAAAACAGAATGTATTTCTTATTAAACTAAACATAGGGCAACCAGTTTCAGATATTAATGTTGTCACAACATTAATTGAAACATTACTGGAATCATCTGTAATGATGATTTGTTCTGTATTGGTAGTAGAGCTTTGCATTGATGTTACAGTTGTGCTGTTTCCTTTGTAAAATACACAACACAAATGATCCATAAATGCATTTCAATTACCTTATGACACTCCTAGAGATATTTATTTCATTATTTGTGTTTAATGTATTGATTTCTGAATTTTTCAACACATTTCTTATTTAAATTGTTGATTCGATTTATTTATAATTGTCCGTAACATACACTCATGATCATTTTAGAACTGAGAAATGTAATTCACTCACTATGCTTAAATATATTCCAATGTGGTGATTTTCAATGACAATAATAATAATAATAATAATAATAATAATAATAATAATAATAATAAGATATTAAATAAAGACCCAGTAAACTAAATGTAGCATACATATAATGCCTTGCTAATTTCAGTAAAATATAAGTCAATATTAATATTAACATGTTAGCTGTATATTATGGTTATAGGAAAGGCTTGTGAATCATAAGACTATTTTCTGGTAGTATTCCAGCTTAGAGTACATGAATTTGGGTCTATCTGAGCTACACTAGATATTCCAAGTATCCCTAAGCACTTTTGTGAGTCGCTCTGGATAAGAGCGTCTGCCAAATGGCGTAAATGTAAATGTAAATGTAAATATTATGCTAAATCCTATGCTAGCTACCAAGGTATCATTCTAACATGACAGAAATGTCATAACACACAAAACACCATTAAAATTAGATGATGTCTTACCTCATCCTTTTACTGTAGAAGTGTGCGGAGATTGTGTGAAGTATTAAAGAGTTTTAGAGCATTTTTAGCTGTTGAGGATTTGTTAGTACTTTAAAATAACCTGAAAAATACAGAGCCTTCACAGCAGTAAGATGGGTTCTGATAAGGGCTGGAGACAAATAGTTTTATTTACAAAATGTAAAAAGCCACATGTAACCTAGTCCTGGCAATATGTCTGATTTTGGAGTCTAAAAACTCACTCCTGAGTTGTATTCAACTACAGGAGGAACAGACCATCTAACACTATTTCTACCAGTTTTATGAGGAAACATATTTGCTGTAGGCCAGCAGGGAACACATAGGTGAACCATGTTGGCAACACTGCCATACTTCTGTAGAATGAGAGATCAGTGTGGAAAGTGATAGGCTGTTTGTGTTTACAGACTGCTGTTACCCTTCATCAAAACCTTATGCTCATTTAAAAACAGCAGTGAAATAAGTGGCAGGTTAATCTTCCTACAGTGGAAATGCATCTCACTGACAAAAGCTTCACGTGCTAAAGGTTTTTCTGCTGCAGTGATTTTAGTGTTCACATGAGTAGGCTTCTACTCCTCCTGTAGCTCTGAATCCTACAACCCCCACACCCAACCCAAACCCCACACCCCACTTTAAGCCCCCACTCCTTACCTCACAGCTGATAAATTACAGGGTGAATTCATGCAAGCATCAGCGTGGGATGCAGTCATTGCTCTGATACAGTAGTGATACATGTTTCACACTCACCCTGTCTTCTTCCATTCCTCCTGCGGGAGAGAGGAGCAGACCAGCGGACATTACTGCACCTCTCCAGGGACACATAAACAGCAAGTGACATCGGGAGCACAAACACAATAGAAAGCAGAGGATCCTGAGGAGCTGGTGGGAGCAGAAGAGATACGTGGAAACAGTCCAGCAGAGTGGAGACCCAGTGTATCGTTAGTTACTGGAATGGATGTGTCTTATGTGCTTCTAATAAAAAATGAAACTCCACACCTAGATATATTTATCATAAATAAAATACTCCAAACAAACAAAGTTTAAATTGGATAAAGGCCAGATTGGCCGAGGGAGTTGTGCGGGGGACGTCTGTTCAGGACAGACTGTGGAGGCAGTTTGGGGGAGAGTGCTGGAGAGATCTGGACTGAGGCAGGGGACTCACCACTGAAAAGAAATAAAAGTGGATGAGAAATAATGTTTGCCATCCTGTTGTGGCTGGAAATATTGGAAGCAATAGAAACTGAAAAAAATATGTATGTGTCTGTGACTCTATAAGAGAGAGCAAGAGTGAGAGAGAGAGAGCGAGAGAGAGTGGGGGAGAGAGAGAGAGAGAGAGAGAGAGAGAGAGAGAGAGAGAGAGAAGGGCGAGATACAGAGCAAGAGGAAGTGAAAGACAGACAGTGCTCAGACAGGGCCAGACTGAGTTGTGTCCTCTCTGTGTCCTCCCCCAGCCTGGAGTCCAGCATCCCTCATCTTGTCACATTGAACTCCAGATGCTCCTTCCCTCTAACTGAGACAATCTCTCTTCATTTTCCCTAAAAATCTGGTAATGAAATATTGATTTTTAGTTACATTCATATTGATGCTATTAGGTTTGCACTGATAAATCAGACCTGCCTGCATGTCGCAGAGGCCGTGCTTGAGAGATTAAAGCTGTAGCAGCTGGTGTCTCCACTTGATGGATTCCCTTTATCTTTCTCAAGATTCTGTGTCATAACATGGTTGTTTCCATTCACAGCTGACGACAGTGCCAGAATATTTATCTGTCTATTTGTAGCCTGCTTGTCTCCACCCCTAGCCCTCCCTGTGCCCTCTGTTTGATCCCTATACCTCTTGCTATACCAGTTGCCATTTAGCAGAGCACAAATAAGCAACAGTCTGATGACTTCATAAAATTCTTTGCTTTTGAGTTTGATTTAGTTCCACTCAGTGTTTGATTTAGTTCCACTCAGTGTTTGACCTGTGAGGTCTCCGCTTTTCTTCTGGATTGAAGGATTTCCATGCAGATTTTGAAAATCAGCCTGCAGCTTCTGTTACACGTAGGATGTGTCATTTTAATTAAAGGAAATGATGGTATTAAGTTTAATGGTATTGAGTTCAAGGACTTTCGCCTCTTCACATAGAGGTGGTGTGATATTTCCAGACTAGTGTCATTATTATCATGGAGTAATTATTTTTCAAGAAAAGACACTGAAGGTCCAGTGCAAGTTGTCAGAAATAAATGAAAAAATGGTCTCTGTGAAAGCAGCCCATTGCAGTAATCACTTCTGTACACTTTGAGCATTTGATAAGGGAACATGGACTCTTATCTTTGTAGTAATTATGTAAAGTTGAATGTTATTATGATCTCAGACACTGAGACACATAGACTCTTATCTCAGACTCTGAGACACATGGACTCTTATCTCAGATACTGAGACACATGGACTCTTATCTCAGACTCTGAGACACATGGACTCTTATCTCAGACTCTGAGACACATGGCCCATCCTCTGCACCCGCAGAGATTAGATATCATGAGTCCTCCCTCTCTTCCATCTTCATAACCTTCTGCTGGCATGAAGATTTAAATGTAATCACATTTTCTGTGTGGTTATTACGAATGCCTTAGAGTTGCAGGTTCATTTACGGGGGGATAGAAATCTGCCTCCTGCTTTCAGCAGCAGTTTTGCTTTAACCTGATAGAGTAACTAGCATGACATTTCCTTCTAATGCACCTGGATGTTTCCTTTCCCCAGTAAACTGCTTTACTCTGATGTTTCTCTCAAGATGCTGTTGTTAAGAGCGAAGAGAACTAGCACAAATTTACAAACACATACATTCACACACATGCAGTAAATGCAATTTCAAGAGTGCTTGACCAACCAAACGTTTCATTAACTCTAACAGATATTTACAGGTATAATAGGTCTTGCATAGTAAAGTAATAATTCATTGCTAGTATTCTAAGTCTTTAGCCTTGTGTAGGTCACACACGAGACATTTAAAATAACAAGACTAAATCAGAGGATGTATCGATTATGTGTCACATATGTAGCAGCATTACTGCTGATACACAGCTTCTGCTTACTGTCACTCCACTCCATGGCCCAGAGGCAGTGAAGTGTGATCCTGACCAAAGAGCTGCCAACAGCTCCAACACTGTTGTTCCCAGTCAGAGCAGCAGCAGTGGAGGTGGGAGGAGGGGGAGGAGCTGTAGAGGGGGGAGGAGGGGAAGGAGCAGTAGAGCAGTAAAGTAGGGGGAGGAGCTGTAGCAATCAAACGTTTGAGGCACGCCATTCCAGAGTAATGAAGCGTAGCAGGAGAATATACCTGTGCAACATTTGATAAAGATGGTCTGACACACCAGCTCAAATAGACTCCTCTGTACGCCAGCACACATCCATCCGTCACATGTCTCTAACAAAGACAGGATGAACAAGTGGAAGAAGATTTACAGAGAGAGAGAGAGAGAAAGGGAGCAGGGGAGAAGTGAACCAAGAAAGGAAAAAGAGAGTGAACGAATCACATTATCCTTGACAGTTGGTGAATGCCATCAAGGCCACATAGCTGCACAATTAGACCCAGGCGAGCATGTGTCCTTGTGCCCAGTGGTTTGTTTTAATTCAGCCCCTCAGGATTCTGCAGTAGGAAAAAAATTGTCGCTAAAACATTATAGCTATTCCATCCATCTGTCTGTCAGCTCATTGCTGTGGCACAATGCCACATTGCTGAGCAAAGTCTGTTTAAGACAAGTCCTCCCACGCCTGTTGGGTAGTTATGTGTATATTATAAAAGCTGTATGAAGCATAGACATTTGCCTCTAAAACTAAAGCTATATTAGAAAATAAAGGTAATGTTAAAAGCAATTTCTACAGGACTTTATAGAATATTCTGTGTTATTACTGAAAGGTTAGCATTAAAACAAGCTTGTTTAGCTTGGTTAACTCCTCTGGGTGACATTGAGAGCAGCTCTGCTAGAAACTGTATGCTGCTGATCAAAGTCTCAGACATGTCTGATCACCATGTCTGATCACCATGTCTGATCACCATGTCAGCGCATATAAGGATCTTCCTTATACATTTACACTAATGAAAAATCTGATATAGGAATCTGTATAAGTGCAAAATGTTGTACATTTACCACGTTTTACAACATCTTACAACAGCGTCTTTATCCCACAGATGCAGTGTAGCTGCACAGATGTAAACACTGTAGTAATTCTTTGAGCCCCAGCAAGATAGTTATGCACAAACACTGCTGCTCTTCCTGCAAAGCTAGTAAAGGATCTGATCTGCATGGCACTGCTGAAGAGATTTCAGCAGCACAGTTAGCAGCTCTGGGGTCTTGACATAAAATCACAACACCTTAGTTTAAGGATATTTCTAGAAAAAAAATTTGCAAGAAAAACACCCTTCATGCCCATTCTAAAAAAAACATTCAAGCTTTTTGAGTTTTTAATGCCTAACACCTTTGAATCATAGCAGCAGAAAACAGTTCTGACAACACGTTTTGTTTTGTAAGGATTTCTCTTGCCAGGCAGCAGTGACAAACTCTCTTTGTTTTGTTGCTCACACCGTATCATTCTTCTCCTTCACAACAGCCATTGTTTGCAACATAGTTACATACACAATGGTTCACACAAAAATGAGAGACACTTAGCTAAGGCAGTAAATTACAGATGCAGGCAAGTTTGGGCTCCAAATTCGCTTATTCACATTTTCCCCAATAAAATAAATTGCTTGTGCTGAGGCAAACATAGTCCAAGACAGAGCCAAAAATACTCCTTATATATGTATGTGTGTGTGTGTGTGTGTGTGTGTGTGTGTGTGCACATGGCTGTGTGGGTCAACAGATTACTACAAAAAAGCAGTAAATTATAAGAAAAGAAACTCAGATAAGCTCGATCTATGTTGTACAGGTGCTAGTCATAAAATTAGAATATCATGAAAAAGTTTATTTATTTCAGTAATTCCATTCAAAAAGTGAAACTTGTATATTATATGCATTCATTACACACAGACTGATATATTTCAAATGTTTATTTATTTTAATTTTGATGATTATAACTGACAACTAATAAAAATCCCAAATTCAGTATCTCAGAGAATTAGAATATTACTTAAGACCAATACAAAAAAGGATTTTTAGAAATGTTGGCCAACTGAAAAGTATGAACAAGAAAAGTATGAGCATGTACAACATTTAGTTGGGGCTCTTTTGGCCTGGATTACTGCAGCAATGCGGCGTGGCATGGAGTTGATCAGTCTGTGGCACTGCTCAGGTGTTATGAGAGCCCAGGTTG
>JAOXYF010000004.1:18397601-18420033 GCA_028565775.1 Sternarchorhynchus goeldii
CAAACATGTGTACACTCTCCAGACACCATATCACACCTACAGCACAAACATGTGTACACTCTCCAGACACCATATCACACCTACAGCACAAACATGTGTACACTCTCCAGACACCATATCAAACTCAGCAACAAACATGGTCAGACTGCCTAGACCATCAGCATGCCCTACATCTACATGCAGTAATTTACACAACACACCCTCATCAGAAGGGTCATCGTACCCAAATAATGGTCAAACTCAATACCACATGTGTGTGTAGGCAGAAGAGTTGGGAGGAAGAAAGAAAAAAGGAGAAAAATAGTATGTTGTATCTGTATGTCTGTGAGGAAGACAGTGACTCTCCTCCCATCTGCCCTCCTCAAACACAACAGAACAAACACTCTCCATAGTAATTACTCCGTTACTACCATATGTCATTAGTTAACGTTACAGAAACAAATACAACTGTATACATGTGAGTCACTGGCCCTTTCACTGTTTAAATCCCAGAGAATACACATATAGATGATCAAAACTACATTTGTCTGTTTTTAAACTTCATAAATGCTGTTGCATTGCTGATTTGACCTGGTTTGCATGACTACTCTGCAGTAGATAAATAACCACAAAGTATTGTAGGTTAAAATATATCATACTTTGTGGAATAAACAATAAAGACTAATGGAGTTTGGAATTTATTGCATTTGATAAAGCTGAGTATCACTGTAAACTGAAAAAAAAACATGAGAATGTAATTTCCTGTCAGAGTCCTATGGAGACATGAGCTATACCTTAAGAGAAAGGCTGGGTACAGGGAGACCAAGCTCATTCATACAGGAACCACACCACTCTTCTGTATTTGAACTGGTGGTGGATTTATAATTCTTTAACCTGATTTTTATAAAACACGAGAAATTATTTTAAAAGTTCTTTAATATGTTAAACATATGCAATTAAAAGTCACTTCCCAAAAGTGAAACATCTGAATGTCCTTTCTAATCTTGTCACTGCTGTTCTGTTACTAATCCTAACAGCCTGTTGAGTAAAACCAGTGCATGGGGTTTAGTGACATAATGTAGCAGCATCGCTCAGTAAAAAACATATTCCACTTCATGTGAAATAAAAAAAAAAATTAATACACATATTTGTGGTGTTTAACCTCTTTCATGGTATGCTTAGCTATCTTATGCTGTAGAACTGTAATGTGACTGCACTGAGAGAACCAATACAGTAAACGGTGCTAAGGCCTCTCCACAGCTGGACCCGAGCAGAGCTGTGGAATGTGTTGAGAGCCACAAAAGGCAGCCTTGTGCTAATGTTTAGGACAGCAGGGACGTCTGAGCGGCCCAGAGATGCTATAGCTCATACGCACAAGGGACAGAAGAAAATAAAATTCAGCGCCAAACTGCTTCCAACCAGTGCACAGATAGTTTTCACACATCTAGTTTTCGACCTAGTCCCCACGTAGTCACAGTCACCTAGTTAAACCAGCCTATACTCTGCTGTTTCCAAAGTGTTGAGCAGTCGCTAGAGCAACTAGATGCACGGGGTATTGAACAGTTTCCGTGCAAACTTCTATTTTATTCATTTATTGTGACGTTAACATTTAGGTTAAGAGAAATGCCGTATAGTAAAAGCAGAGAAAGTAATAATGGACGGAACTGTATTGAAGTTATCTAATCAGACGAACTAAAGTTATCTAATTAAAGTTTTATTGTAAAAATTTATTTAATTTAATTGTAATGAAAGTATTTGTCAGCTTCCCAGCAAAGTCGTGTGCACTCGTGCTCTGCTGTATACTACATGTAATGCGCTTCCTAACAGTATAAAGAACGAAATCTCGATTTGGGATATAGTAGATCTTATGTTGTGAAGATGACATCAAAATATTTTCAGAGAACGGCAGGCATTGAAGTAAAACAAGATAAAATGTTGCTATATATAATTTGTTGAAAACTGTCAAAGAGAATGCAGGAACTTAGCGATACAATTTGCCTAACTTAAAGAACAAACCTCGCAAATGCAGTATTTAAATATCAACTTCCTTACCGGAGCGACAGCTGCTATTCCGCATTGAATATATAGCTGCATACGGGTTTTAACCACAGGAAAAACATCTTTGGATTTCAACCTTTGACGAGATACGGCATTTAAAAGTTCAGACTTTACATACAATTACTTTGACAAATCTGTGGCCATTTAATAGAGCCGTTCCCAGCGCTGAAAATACTCTACATCGAGGTGCTGCTCTCTGATGAAGAGTTGGGTGAGATCTAAACAGAGCGATCCGGCCCCGCGTGTTCGCTCGCTCTAAGAATGTAGTGCCCCCGCGTGACGTCTACTAGCAGCTTTATCGCTAGATGAAGAAAAGAAACAAAAAAGAAAAAAGCAAGAAAAAGAAAAGCCGTCGACAAAATCTCGTGTGTTCGTACATGTTAGTGACTGAAATAGTATGATTTCTTTGCCCTTTTTAGAATAATACATGCCACGCTAACCGACCTGTAAAAGTCAATATGGACATTTGGTCACTATAAACAGCACTCGCGCACGCACGTACATGAGGATTGCCCCCTCGCACCCCAACCCCCACAAACACTTACACATAAACATAAACATTTGTTTTGAGTAATGCAAGTTTACTATACCTAAATATACCTTTCCTGGTTTTCCTAAACCCTTTTCTGGTTTTCCTAAAGAGTTAGAACATTTCAGTCGATAAGATATAAATAAACACGTGTGTGTGTGTGACCTAACATTGTTAATTTTTGGTAAACATTTCAAGCTGTTCATTCATTGTGTTTAAGTTGACATCACCTGGGCGATCTGTCCACTCACTGATGACACTTAAGGTTTAGAAATGTTCACATAGTTGTAGGACTGTAGGGCAGTACGACTTCAGGGTTGTGCACTGTAGGACTGTAGGACTGTGAGACTAGGGCTGTAGGGCTGCAGGGATAATATGTTTAATGCAACAACTACACAGCTCATACAAACACCAGATGTACACCCTTTATGAACTACACACACATATGTTGAAGAAACACCATATACACACATACAGACAGCAGACATATCCTACACACAAACACACACACGCATATATTATAAGACATCAAATTAGAAATGTAAATATTGCTAAAACATGAACTGAAGCAATCAATTTAGAAGGTTTAGAGTAAATGATTATGTATTTAACATCAGTGAAAATAGGACACAGCTGCAGTAATGTCAAATGGTCATCAGATAAAAGTATTATTGCCTAAATTCCAGCAACACACATGTAGCACACAAACTAAATGGAGAAAATGTGCTAATCTTCAATGGCTTGACTGTTAGCCAGGCACATTTATGGCTTGACTGATAGCACATTTACAACAAACTGATCAGCACAGTAAGGGCACATATGTTTTCATCAGCATTTCATGAATTCAGTCTTGCTGAGCTCTGAGTTTATGTGATGGTGCAGAAAGCATCTGCAGTTTGGAGGACTGTGCCACAGCTCACCAGGGCACAGGGATGTGACTGAAAGTCTTTTTGATCCATTAGCATCTCTAACACTACATAAGACCCAGAGAAAACACTGCAATATGGCATAACAGTGAGCCCATCTCAAAAGCTGCAGCCCAACTGAACAGAGCACATGAAGATGTGGTGGGGACACACATGAGGCAAGGAGGACACACAATGGAGCCAGGGTTGAGTACTCAGTGGTTAGTATTCAGTGGCCTACATTCATTTCCTGTGGAGGGCGGCACTCAACCCCAACATTCAATCAGTCCAGGTGTGATAGCTTTCCATTGCTCACCAGCTGAGATCAAAGCAACTGGGAGCTCTAGGCTGCCAAAAACAGGCCTCGTCTGCGAGGTGCTCCGCCATGTCAAATATTAATGACAGATCTCATTACATCCTTTAGAGAAACGGACAGGTGAGACTTTCTACTTGCTTTCTTCCTCTGCACGTCTCACCTTTCCCTCTTTTTATAGCCTTTAACCTTATTAGACTTACAAACTGTCCTTCTCTCTCTCTCTTCCACACTCCACTCTTATCTTGTATTCCATTCTCATACATTCCATCAGCAGGCCTTTCATAATCTACCAAACTCATCATTCTCCTTTATTGTTACATGTAGAAACACATTCCTGTTTGCATGTGTATTGTGGGTGGATGTTTTTTGTTTTGTTTTGTTTTGCAGTGTCAGGGACAGTTATTACTCTCGTACATCCTTTAATTAGTCAAATTCTTTAGCTTAATTAATGTGGGATTAAAGAGAGCACTCAAGTCTGAAAATTACTCCAAGGAGTCTGAATATTACATACACAATGATACAGACATACTATTTTTTATCATTTCTAATGATGTGGGTTCATTCATATACATGCACATGTGTTTTATAACACAGACACACACACACACACACACACACACACTAATTCTAATTCCAATCTGAATTCTAAAAAAGGAGCACCCAGAGTCATGCACATAACTTTGATTTGAGGTTTTCCTTAAAAATAATAATTTAAATAAAAAATAATTTAAAAACATCAACAAAAAACAATTTAAGTAAGTCCATAATGATTCTGGCTAATGACAATTTATAGAAGAATAGAGTCTTTGTGAATGTGTACATGTGTATGAATGCTCTTCCCATCACGGAAAACCAGGCATACCAAGCAAGGTCTTGCATTTGACTTATAACATTCAAAGAAGGCCCTTTGTGCCATCGTAGTGTTACTAAATAGTGAAAGCAACCTTTTAATAGTTAATGGATCAAACTGTTATTCAGCAATCCCCTTCAACCACTTGTGGCATGGTAACCCCACTTCTCCATCTTCTCCATTCTCCCAGGAACTGGCTACATATGTCCTGCTGCATATCTCAGAGGTTCTCCATTTTCTTTGACAGCCTACACCATGGCTTCAGCACCCACATGCTTCTACTTTACTACAGTAAATGTGCAAGCAGACACGTACTCCCACGTACTAAATGTCCTGGTAAGCCCTCCCACTTACTAATGTCCTGGTAGCCCCTCATCACTTACTAAATGTCCTGGTAGGCCCTCATGATTTGCATAAAAAAGCATTTCAGTTTCTTTCTGCAATTCTTTTTGTATGTATGCCAGAGAAATAACTGGCATCACATCCTTGAATGCAGTCTTGTGTAATGCTTTCCTGTGTCTGTGTGTGTGTGTGTGTGTGTGCTGTAGTTATGATTTGCAGGACAGCCAAGAAAAGGCTCTGTACGTTAACATTTGTTAGAGCTGGAATACAGACTGTCAACTCTTCTGGAGCAGTGGCATCCTCACACCTGCATGAAGCACCAGTAGGTAGTTAAAGACAGGTATCAGACAAGTCTCAGAACACAGGTTTTGGACACCAGAAGGCAGGTGTTACATATTAGAGAACAGGTCTTGGGCATCCGTAGGTGTGTGTTGGGTATCAGAGGACATGTTTTGGGTCACCAGTGAGCAGCTGTTGGGTATCAGAGGACATGTTTTGGGTCATCATTGGGAAGGTGTTGGCTATCAGTGGGCAGGTGTTAGGCAGCACTATGGTTCATTCCTTCCAACCCTATCCCAAACCTTTTCAGGTCTTCCACCACTCAGAACCCCCTTCAGGTTAAAAAACCCCAACATGCCATATAAATAAGTACTGACATTGTTATGTATTTAAAACTTTTAATTTTAAATCTGCATAATATCAATGGACATGTTTTTATACACATATGGATATGCAACTGTACAACTTATTTGTCCCCAATAGTGAATTATAAATTGGAGAGAGGCCTAATATATAAGAAAAAGGTACCATAACTTTACCAGTCTAATTTAATTAGGTCTAATGGCAGTGCTCTGATGATTTGTCAAAATGTCCTTCTATAGCAGACAGAGCAGATGCACCAAATAAAATGTACTTCTTGTTATTCTGATTGCCTATAATAATAACAATGTGCTAAATGTATAACACACATTAAGGAAATGTCAATAAGTTCAATTACAATTAAAAACACAAAAAACAAAAGTCTACAGTAATTTTGATTAATACATTTAAAACATGCATTAAAAAAATGATCTGAAACGGCAGAAGCCTGGTGAAAGTAATGGTGCTCTGCACATTTACAGCAACCACTTGAAAAACGGGATAAACCAACATGACATCCAACTTTGCTGGACCAACTTTTACTAGTATTTCAACTCCAGATAATGGTTATACATAACCCAACCATGGAAACTACCAGAATACTTATGAGTAGGCCTACAGCTGCTTGTGTGAAAGGGGCTTCTGTCTGCTTTCAGTATGGAGGTGTGTTACAGATCAGTGATGGATAGTTCTCTCTTTGACAGCAAAAATAGAAAACCATAAAAGACCACATAAGTGTGGGTATGTGGGGTGCAGGGCAAGGTCATTTTTATCAAGGTCAACCAGGTTGAGCTTTTGTTGTCCAACCACTTGTGTGACAACAGTAACAGATGTTCCAACACAATAAGCATCGATTCCATTCTCCTTCTGGGCCTTTCTCCCCCAGGCTCTACTCCTCTGCCAAAGCTCATCCACACACTGGCTGGAGCAGCTGACACTGAGATCATCGATGTAGAGGACAGGCATCAGGGAAATAATCTGCACCGCATCCTCGGACAGAAAGAGAAAAGTTACGTAGGCAGTTACAGAAAAGCACAGAGATTTTCTGATGTTAATGATGACATGCAGTCTGTAAACAGAAAAAAAAGAAAAAGAATGAACACTAGATAACACAAATGCAGAAATCCCACTTATCGTTACATTAGGCTTGCAGTAATGGCACTGAGAACCTAAAATTGACTTAGCTGCTTCCAGCCAAGAAGGTTCTGGGATTACAGATTTACTTCATGGTAATTTAAAAATGCTAAAAAGGATTAGCTACTCAGGCAAGTATGTTATGAACCACTCACACATTAGGATGAACACCTATTTCATACTTTAGGTATACTTTAGAGTTCATAGCCCAAATTATGTACTGTACAGCAAACAAATTAGCTACATGCACCAATTGATAATGAAAGAAATGAGCTACAGTCTGTAATAATACCTGTTACAAAGATGCATTTAAAGGCTACGAATAAGAACAATGTACGGATTTCTAAGAAAGTAGTTAGTAAATGCATTCATGTGTTTACTAACACATTGAATGCATTTCAATGTGTTAGTAAACAGTTTACATGGGCAGTGTAGTGAAAGGATTTAGACAGTTTGTATGGGAAGTGTAGTGCAAGGCTTTGGACACATGTTTTATGTCAAGAGTTGCCACAAATGATTCCTAACCTATAATGGAAGATCTTAAGCGCACTGTACTATTTTTTCATTTAGCATTTGACTTGCTATATCAGCCTTGCAACATGGAGCTGAACTGAAAACACAGTGTCACTGATGGAAAGCAACACAGTGCCTTAGGACCCGTTATATTTTTTCAGGTAGCACCAGAATGTGTGTACTGCTTGTTAACTGTGAGTGAGTGAGATTACAATACTTTTCAGTGAGGTGCTTTGCATGTACAAATCCACAGCTTCAGCCATATACAAAATTACATGTTTGACAAATTAGAAGAAAAGTCATGGGCAACAGGCAGTATCAACATTTCATGAATGGGGCTATATTCATGACCCAGTTGTACAAATATACAATTAAAGAATGGGGCTTTATTCATGACCCAGTTGTACAAATATACAATTAAAGAATGGGGCTTTATTCATGACCCAGTTGTACAAATATACAATTACAGAATGGGGCTTTATTCATGATCCAGTTCTACAAATAATTTTAAGCGTACGATTATAGAATATATGTGGATATGCACAATTTAACAGCCACCCTCCATCTTGCTTATTTTTGACCACAGGACCACTACTGTGCTGGAATATTCTCCACATCGCATTAATACCCACATAGTAGGAGTGTATTTGTAGGTGGTGTTCTGGTACACAGTGTGAGGCACTGTAAGCTTTATGAGCTTTGGGGGTTTTATTGCATTACTGTCACTGCTCTGTTAAGAGGTCACCATCCAGAAATGCCTAGCCAGAAGCAATCTTGTTATCAACTATAACTAACTATTCACTGCTGCCCAGCCTGGGTGCAGAAATATTCTCCACATCACTTTTATTTATTTATTTATGGCATTAGTGTCACAGCTCGGTTAAGAGTCAAGCACCCTGACCAGTAGTGATCTTGTTTTCAGCAACTGACCTTTGATTATGAACCTAGAGGGCAGTTAACTTCATGGGAGCAGATTGCATAGATTCTAACTGTACATCTAGAAGGTGTACATAAATGGTAGATATTATTAAAATGGAAAGTGTATGAAATCCTAGACGTAGCTTTTATTGTACAGACTAGTGGAAATCATGAATTGTCTGCATTTAGCCTACACCCAGCCTAAAAGTTTGCCGTGTGCGAGTTTTTTTGAAAACGGCCAACTCTTTTCAATAAAAGAGTTGTTTTGAGGAAAGCAGAGTAGATACAGCCAGGTGGAACTTGCTGACATCCAACATAAACGGAAATTATGCTGTGCACAGATAAATTGGCAGTTCAAAGTTATGGCTTTCAGACTTTGTAAGATGCCATCCATGACCGAGTGTTTGATGGAGTGAGTACTTGCAGGTTTCCTCAAGGATCAATACATCGATCATCAATAACAACAAATCTATAACATTCGCAAAACCTGGAGCAAGTAGTCAAGGCTATTAATTCATTGAACCTCAGACTACATTCCAGCAACACATAAGGTTTCTGGGACACGCTGAGAGTGGAACCAGTGTAGAAATGGACCCAGCAGAGTAGGAGCGCAGTGCAATGATGGATCAAGCTGTGGAATGTCGGTGAACTGTAGAGATTCCTGGATTTGGCTTCGAATTACTGGCATTTCATGCAAGACATACTGCAACTCCAGCTCACAGAGAACAGGCCTGCGCACCAGTGGAACAAGGACTGTTGTGCATTTGCTGCTCTCCATGCCCTCACAGATTCACAGGCACAGAGAGAATTGCTGCACACTACAGTCAGCACTTGAGCAAACTACAACACTACCGCATGAGGATGGAGTAGTTTGCCGTCATTACATTGCAGTGCCATTTTTATGTCATCCCTTTCATCCTGAGTACCGATCATACCTCACCAACTTGGCTCATGCAGTTAAGAGAGCTTCCAGCGACACTGGGCTCAACACGGAGCTGTAAGGAGTTGCGCTATGCTCAGGGTGAGGATGTACGACTCTCATGGGTACACAGATGGCTTCAAGCAGGGTGATTACCAAGTTGGGCGGATGTGACTCTACACCAGTTCAGTGTTATGAGGCACTTCACACAGGCTGCTGTATTGTGTGCACTAGAGGAATGCCAGTTGCTGAGCCGCATGTGTGGCAG
This sequence comes from Sternarchorhynchus goeldii, assembly GCA_028565775.1. Lineage (NCBI taxonomy): Eukaryota > Metazoa > Chordata > Actinopteri > Gymnotiformes > Apteronotidae > Sternarchorhynchus > Sternarchorhynchus goeldii. The sequence continues at coordinate 18,406,972 of JAOXYF010000004.1, forward strand.
CTGTCAGTGCCTGAGCACTACGCATGGGCTGGCTGGCATGGAGCGCTTTGGAGTGGCAACGTACACTGAAACTGCTGCAGGATGATTAATGACCGGACAGAGTAATATATGTGCACTGCTGCAACCAGTGCATAGCAAATAAGGGATTGCTGTAGCAGTCATATACCCCTGTTCAGTCTCTCCACTCTAGTACACGTATGGAGAGGGTCAGTGTGGATGTATCCACTTTGCTCCATCCACAAAGCCTTGCCCTCATGGAGCATTTCATCCAGGTGCTCCTCACCCTCACTGCCCAGCAAAGCATGACTGGGACCTCCACCCATCTCTTTTCTTGCTGGCATGCTGTTCCATTGTGCAGGAGCCATTTGCTCATCCAGCTCTCCTGCTGTTTGGCCATGAGCTCATTACACCCGCAGAGCTCACATTTGGTGCCACTGAGTTCTGAGGAGAACATCATGCCAAAAAGGGTACGCAAAAGAACTCCACCACCATCTCCATACTGTGCACAAGCTTACCATCTGTCACAAGGGGATGCTAGCGCTTACCAGGAGTGTGCCTACAACATGTTACCAAGGGTGGCTTTTTAACCCACTCATGGTGAAGAAATGCCTGCAAGTAGTAGTTTATTGAGTCCATGCAGGGCAGTAGAGTGCCATGGTCCTTAGAGACAGGCTAATCCCATAAAGGTCCTATTAAAGAGAAAACTGCAGGCACCCCGCAGCATTTGAACTGGCCAAGTCTGTGGACACTGTGGCCAGAGTTTCAGATGCACAGTGGCCACAGTGTGATCAGCGTGTACCCACTTACCTTTAAGACTTTGGGCTGCCTGGCTTGCCAGGGAGCAGCTGACCCTTTAGAGTCGTGCTGTGCAGAGTCCGCAAACGGGCAAACAATGAGGGGTGTCGCAAGGACATCCAAGAAGCAAGCGTGGTGTTTTATCTTAGTTTGCTTAGCGTTAAAGGTATTGTCTTCATGTGTGTCTGTCATTTAAGTGGCCCTGCCCCACCCACCCCCCACTTTTCTTTGCTCAGTTTAGTTTCAGCTTGTTTGCTGTGTTCAAATGCTTCAATAAGACCTGTTTTGGGTAGAAATAAAAATTTGTGTTTCTTCTACAATACTTTAATGCTATGTATAATTCTCTCTACAACTCTTCTCGCTCAAAGTTGTATCTTGTTCACACTTCACAGTCCCAAAACTACATAACCTGTCCTATTCCCTCCATTGTACTGATGACGAACTACGGCCGCCATTTTGAAAGCCAAATCGTTCACAGTACACCCTCGCTGAAACCTGGAACTATGCCGCGGGGCCGGCCACGCAAACAGAGGGATAAGACTGCCAACGAAATAGGTAAAGTAAATTTCAAAGTCACAGATAAAAAATACAGAGTATTATCTATTTAAAAATACCAGTGGTGTGTGACAAAATGTAGCAGAAGCAGAGATAAATGCAGTTGAAGATTGTGTATATAGTCCCCGGATATAGTATTGCGGTGTCTATTTCTTTGTGCTGCAAAAGGAGTGATTGAGGCGGAATGATATTAATAACATTCCGGTGGCTGTACACATTCACATTCATTTCGATTGGTAACTAAGTATGGATAACATCACCTCCAAGGTCCTAGTTAGTTTACCTAGCAGTCTCCGTTTTCTAGAGCAGAACAGTATTCATGTCCAAGCTAGCCACGGTTGTACCGACTCCGACTGGCGCTAACGCAAAGCTAACATTCGACCGTTTTTAAGGTGTACTTACGGTTTAACATAGGCAGCTGCTCCGCTAGCTTGCTTGCTAAGTTGAAGTTTTGGACTCCAACGTTGTTTACAAGTTAGCTAGCTAGCTAAGCGTTCTAGCAAGTTGTTTACTTTCGTTGTTAAGCATAAACATGGTCAAAGCAACACGCTATCTAACTAATATGCCCTGAATTGAGCTATTCCGGAATAACAGTTAACTGTGCTAGTTTGTTGGCTAACTGACATTAGCATTTGCTTAATAAAGATAGCCCCAGGAGATAACACGAAGCCTGGATTTTGCGATAAAATGATTAACCTTGCTAGCTCATCGTAAAATAAGTTGGTGTGGCATATGCAGCTAGCTACGTCATGTTGTTTTTAATAAGCCACTCAGTTATCGTTGCTAGCTATCTAGGTAGCTGTCCTAGCTGAGTAGCTAGCGAGTGGGTTCTCAGTGCACCCTCTACAATGCTAGCTAGCTACCTAACCTATTTAGCCATTTCTTTAAAACTGTACTTAATTATGGGATACCACAATCCGGTCCCGCATACTTCGAAATAAGTTGATCGATTTTTCGAGATTATCTTTTAAACAAGTGCGTTGAAACAAGGCAAACTGCAGCATAGATCGGTTCGAGTCGAGGCGCCGTGGTGTTCGCAGGATCTTGTTTTGACACTAGTTAGCATTTGCATAAACTTAATATGCGTTAGTACCAAATTATGTTCACATACTTTAAGAACTGAACATAAATTTAATGTCATAACACTGTTTTATTTGTCTGTATTAAAACCGAAAGCATGCGATTAATGCTTTAAGTACATTGCGACTGATGGGGCGTACATTTAAAATAACGAAAATAAACTATTTTGTGCTTTTTACTGTAATTTCATGAGCTGCTTTAATTCCCTACAATTTATGAAATGTTTTCCACAGTAAGGTTTCAGCATACCTAGAAAAACAAGGATTTACTGGTTCATATCCAAAGTGTAAGACAATATACAACTGGTGAAGTTTATGGTCAAGATGTTTAGTGATGAACATAAACTAAAATACAGCCACAAGCGGCAATCCCGGGTTCAAGCACAATCTGGGCTCTTGAGGTCAAAGGGCACCAAGAAGCATAAACATTTTCATTTGCATTAAACAAATTGTGCATATTTGTTTAATGTTGTTGCAACAACAAATTTTTTGCTGCAAATTGTGCAACTACTACTAAGCCTTTTTGCTTATACAGAACATAATTGATCGAGTGAGAGTATCTCAAGAAGACTCCTTATGTCATGATAGATAAGAAGAAATGTTTTACAAGAGCATTTGTCAATTTTCCAGACTGACCTTTTGACCTTTACACAATGTGCTGTATATTAGAAGGAAAAAGTCTAAATACTGGACAGACGGTGCCAATTTTGACATGAGGTGTAATTGCAAAGTTATTTAGCTCAGAGAGCTGAATCACATGATACTCATTACTCATGTGTAGTATTTACAAAATGATAATTATGACACTTTTAATGATTTTGCATGTCTTTGTGCGCTGTAGCGCCCCACAAAGGTCAATGTGCACACCTCACCTGAACCGCAGATCAAAGGAGGAGTTGATCCATTTCATGGTTCATGAGTAATGTAGGACACATGCCAAGGCTGCAATGATCATTGGTATATGTGACTAACCTGACTAGTGAAAATTTTAAACTTTTTTTTGATAAATATTCACCTAGACATGGCAAAGGCAGTACCACTTAGACCTGTTAATAAGAGCAGACCAGCGACCCAGGTTTGGAAATGGGGATGATATTTATCAGGTTTTGGTCTGAGCCTCAAATACCTTGTGGGCCTTTTTGTACCCCATGATCTCAAAGGAGTACAGACACAGATATGCACAACAACACACATATATGCCGCAGACATACCAGACACATATATACCACACACAAAAACACATGCATGCACAGAGCCAGACAGATAGGCACACAAGCACAACCATGCACACATGCACTCAGAACCACACAAACGCATGCACGCATGTTTATACCAATTGGTGCTCTTTGATCTCAAGAGCCCAGACTGTGCTTGAACCCAGGATTGCCACTTGTGGCTGTATTTTGAATTAAATGTATTTATAATTAAGTGTATTTGGCACAAACCCCTTCATCCTGAAGATCAGAAATATGGTGGAAAATAAAATGTTGCTGATAAAAATATTTTACACTGAATTATAATGTTATTGTAAATATACATAAATGAATGAAATTACATTTATATAGTGCCTTTCTAATACCCAAGGATGCCTTACAATCCACACAGTTTTACACACAACGGTGAGAAGCAGCAACCAGTTGTGTACAGTGTACTTTCAGCTGGAAACTTTATCCTTCTGTGGGACATCAGGTACAGGAAGGAGAGAGGATAACACCCCACCTATTTATTAGGATAGTCATCACTGGTCTTGCAGACAGATTCACACCAAGACAATATAATAGTTATTTAAAATTAATTAGAGTTTTATTGTTATTAGAACATTTCTTTCGGGGGAAAAATGCTTGTGTTCATATGAATTGGCAGGATTAAAATTTTGTGTACACAAACCATACTTAATGTCAGTGGTTTACCTGTGTGAGCCTGCTTTCCACAACGGACTTCCTGAGTCATCTAGCATGTGTAGTACGCTCAGTAAAGATCTAGCCTCTATAGAACGGCTTAGTCTTTACATGTACTTAACGTTTTTTTTTTTTACAAAATGGTGCACATTTTTGTGAGCTTTTAAATGCCTCATTTGGGTGAGGGCTTTTGACTGACAGGGCCACAAAACATTAGAGGAACATTAGAGACATGCAGCAGCGTTTTGAACCAGTTCCAGCCTGGAAATAGCGGCCTGACCAACACCAGCATATAACCCAGCAATAATCAAGTCTTGAAATAATAAAAGCATGTACAACCTTCTCAAAGTCTTTAAAAGATAAAAACGGTTTGACTTAAACACCTCAACTGAAAGAAGCTATTCTTTATAACAGAATTGATCTGTTTATCTAACTTAGAATCCTCATCCATCACCACACCAAGATTTTTGGCTAAAGGTTTTACATTTGTATCCAGCGCACTTAAGTCCTTATGGTGGGTTTTAGTGGTGCTACCAGGACCAAAAATGAACGCTTCGGTTTTACTGTCATTAAGATTTAAAAAGTTAAGAGCCATCCACGCCTTAATTTCCGCAAGACAAACTAAAAGCAACTTCATGGAGTTTGAATCATTCTGAAGAAGAGGAAACTAAATTTGGGTATCATCCACATACATATGAAAAGAGATACCATATTTCCTCAGAATCGACCCCAAAGTAAGCATATATATATAAAATAAAACTGGCCCGAGAATGGAACCTAGTGGGGACCCCATGTCAACCATTCCAGTGCAGTGCTTTTTATACCAACACATTTCTCCAGCTGAGACATGAGAATGCCATGGTCTATTAAATCAAAGGCAGCCGTCAAGTCTAAGAGCATAAGGATTGCAGAAGCACTTGGTAGTACAGTTTCAATGCTATGACAAGGCTTAAAACCTGACTAAAACACCTAAAATATAAATTTTGCAGTTGCGACAGTACAACTTTGTATAACATGTTTGCAAGGACCGGAAGCTTAGAGATGGGTCTAAAATTTGAGAGCACTAAAGGATATAAATTTGACTTTGCTTAAAACTAGTTGGCACAACAGCCCAGGCAAGGTTCCTATTCACAATGGCATGAATATTTGGTCCAACAGTATCAATAATATCTTTAAGAAGACGTGCAGGAACAACATCTGTGGGGGAAGCCGAAGATCAAATCAAATCAAGTTTGTTTATATAGCGCCTTTTACAACAGATGTTGTCTCAAAGCAGCTTTACAAGTGTCAGAGTCCAAGCCCCCAGTGATCAAGCCCAGGTAGACAGTGGCAAGGAAAAACTCCCTAAGAGCATGAGGAAGAAACCTTGGGAGGAACCAAGACTCAAGTGGGGAGCCCATCCTCTTCTGGCTAACACCGGTCACCATGACAACAAGATAAATATATATATAAAAAAACACAGTAGTAAATAAGCTATAGCAAAGTCCGGGTCTGTGCCACAGCAGGGGGGGGGGACCAGGGGTGCTGATGAGGGCCTCCATCCAGTTGATTTATCCTTCAACTGCGTCTGGATGAGTAGGAGGTGGTTGGTCCAGGACAGGTAGCAGGAGAACCTCGTCAATCCTTACTTTGTACCAAGGACAGCCATTAGCTGGGTAAAGGTAAAGCAAGACAGTTAGTTCTGTATAGAGCCTGAATAATAATATCCTTAAGCACAGAGAATGAACTGGTTAAAAACAGCAGAGCCAATAACTGGGATCATACATGTAGGGGGATCATACAAGGGCAATGTAATAGAAGATCTAATATTAACTTTTTCTGTACAAAGTGTAAAAAACCATTCACACATTTCTAAACAAAAATTAGAACACTAAATTGGGAGCATTAACAGCATTAATAGTATTAAAGTACTCAAGGTTTATGAACATTGTTTGCAACAAGAATAGTAAAACATTTTGTCTTTTCAGCTTTTACAGTTGTTTGATATTTCTTCCAACAATCCTTTAAAATATTAAAGGACACATGCAATCGATCTTTCTTCCATTTTCACTCAGCTCTCCTACATTGACGGGTTGTGCTATTCAGCCAAGATTCAGATATGCATTTAGAGTGCATACTTTTTACAGGAGCAACTATGCCCAGAATACTTTGATAAAAACAATAACAGATAAAAACAATATGTAACGGGACATAACAGGTTAATTCCTCTGTGTTAAGATTCCCGACAGGAAGCCATCTTTACAAACCATTCCTACTCCACCTCCACGTCCAGTCATCCATGGAGAATTAAAATATGTACAGCCTGGTGGCTTAAGTTCAGAAAATGCGCTTGAGTCTCCAACTTTTGCCCAAGTTTCAGTCACACACAACAGATCCAGCCCATGAGAGGTGAAGAAATCCTTCAAAATAAATCTTATTTGTCAAAGATCTAGCATTGATCAAGGCCACTTTTGTCGAAGCTAGGCCCTTTACCAAATGAGGTGCACGTTCCAGCGGTTGAAGACTTTGAAGGTTTGCCCCTCTTCTCCTTCCTCGAAGACAGGGATCTGGTTCTCCACAAGCCGCTAGTTTGGCTTTAATTCTAATCAACAGTCCACCGCGTTTACCACGGCGTCTAAGACGTTTCCTCCGAGGCAACAGGCCCAGTGTGCAACGAAGGTGAGTAGGTATTCCCAGCAAAGATGGAGCAACAGAAAATCCGTTCCCACTAGGGTAATACTTTTCCAGATTTTCAGCCGCAGACCTTAAGATTAAGGCGTGTTTGCCGATCATAAACCAGGACAGAGTCTCTGTATTCAGTGGAAGCAAGTAACAACACGATAATCACACACCATGCCTCACACACTGGTGCCATCTTGGCAATGGGTTGCACAAATCCCAAAAATAAATGAAGGTTAAAATCATGTTTGCACCCAGTACAGGTCAGTCAGAGATTTACCACCCTGCAGTTGTTAGTTTCTACCCTAATTTGCTCAACTAGCTGTTGTTGGCTGTAATGTTTATACGCTATTGAAGGTCTTAATAAACTGGACCAGTTGCATTAGATTAAAATTGGAACTGAACTTTGCAGGGTGGTAGATCCCCAGAAACAGGCTTGGACACACTTGTTTTATGTGAACATTCTGTGCCATGTGAAACATAGGCTTGTCATCTCAGCGGTCTACAACTAACACACAGGCTACTGAACACAGCCTATAGACAAAAACTACTGTGATGTATTTCAGACTAGTTGTTTTTGACTGCATGGTCTTTTCTGTGAACACTTATTACAAACCTTCTTAACCTCTTCACAAAGAACAGCCCAGCTGAGCTAGAGCTCGACTCTCTTGCTCCAATGTAACATAAAAGGGATCTGTATGAGCTTCCAGTCCAGCTCTCAGTTGTACTGTTCCTGTTTCTACACAGACAGAGGTCAAGAGCTAAAGGCAGAGAGCTTTGGCAGTGTGGAGCACAGATGCAGCATCTGCTCCCAGAGCTACAGCACAGAGAGCCAGCTTCACAGGCACCTCCGCGACCATGAGGCCAACGACAAGGTGAGGGCCTTATTTAAAAGTGATTAAACATCACAGGGCAAAAAGACACAAAGGCCAGGGATGCCGACTCATAAGAAATGACCAGGCAGGAGATTGAAATTGCCAAAGTTCTGTTTCTTCATTTGAAGGCCTGCATTGTTTCAGCTCATGGTGTTTTTATACCATAACATGATCCAAAACATGCACACTTCTAAAAGAATGATAAAGTTAAGCACTAATCCACTAATTCAAAGCCCAAGTTTAAAGTTTTTTTTTTTACATTCACCAAAACACTGATAACTTACAGGAAGATAAATCAGATGTTACTACAACTTCTTATGTTCATTGTTCTATAGTATCCAATGATGATGATGTGGTTTAGATTTTTTTCCTACATTTGATGTATTGATCATTGGTGTTGTTGCTATCTTCTCTCATGTCATCTTGCTGGTTCTAGCCTCACCGCTGTGACCACTGCCCCCAGTCCTTCAATGTGGAATTTAACCTCAAGCTCCACAAATCCACACATGGCACTGCTGACCCCACATGCCCCGTGTGTGACAAAAAATTCTCCAGAGTGGCCAGCCTGAAGTCCCACATTATGGTGCATGAGAAGGAGGAGGTCAGTTTTTCACCTGGTACAGTCTGCATCAGTTCAGAAACAGAGAAAAGTGGGCTGGGCTGATGACCTGCTAATTTGAACACTTTTCTTTTGTGACTAATCTCTAAACCAGAACTACCAGAAGAAATTCCTCTGTAGAATTAAGAGATTATATGGCTACATACAGAATCCTTTAATATAATTAATGAGGTATTTCTTGCTGAGTGACTCTAGTGCAGTGGACTTTTTCAATTTAATCTAACCTTTTTTATTTGATCTTTGTGTTTCAAATGGTTAATCTCTCTCTGTTCGTGTTTTTGTTGCTGACTCTCAGAACCTCCTGTGCTCAGAGTGTGGTGATGAGTTTATCCTTCAAAGCCAGCTTTCCCTGCACCTGGAAGAACATCGGAAAGAACTCTCCGGAACCAAGGTGTACACCTGTCGCACCTGCAGCAAGGAGTTCAAGGCGGTGAACCAGCTGAAAGAACACATGAAGACTCATGTGAAGATGAGGTGTGTGTTCAGACTGGACACTGGACTGTAGTTTATGGATTTGTTCACTGCTTCTATGTTTAAGAGAAATGCTGCTGTTTCTCCTTTTGTAAAATGCCTCTTGTGATTTCATAGTGGGGGATTCTTACAGACTGTCACCATATCTGTCTGTCTGTTTAGCTAGTTTCCACTGTGCCACAATGATCTACAACGTATGATTCATTTGAATAAACATTTCCATATCCATTCATTTAAATAGATTTTAATCTCAGAGATTAATTTTTGTCCCTAAAGAAGAGTGTTCTTAGATCAAGGGCTGCATATGTTATGAATGAGCATTACAGTAGATTTGATTATTGAACACACAGGTACCTCAGAGCATCTTGTTGATTCTACTGCTCATGATGCAGCTAAGATGTTTATCACTTACTCCAGACCCATCATGACCAGCTCCAGAAACTACAAAAAGAACATTGATCGGAGTGGCTTCACAAACACCTGCCATCACTGTGGAAAGACGTTTAAAAAACCCAGCCAGCTTGTCCGACACATACGCATTCACACGGGTAAGATATGCACACAAAATGCTCTAAAACAAGGCGGAGATTCTGATTTTTGTTCCATGTTGAATCAAGTGCGCTGAGTGATATGCAGGAGTTTGACTCGCATTAAAACAGACGACCACAAGGTGGTTCCTTAGATCACCTGCACCTCGAAGTCTAAATTCCATCGAGGTCCTTTTTGTTTGTCTCAAACCACCATTTGGAGATCCCTGAGATCTCACTGATGTCCCCCAAGCATACTTACATTTTTGTACTGCCCACGTTATGTCCTGAGTGTTTAAAGATCAGTAAGCATAATCGTTTCTTTTTTATCTCTGAAAAATGCTACCCACTTCAAAGATATTTTTAAGATACAGTTTTTAGCACGGTCATTATTCACCCAAGTAAAGACCTGTATATTTTTTTGCCAGTGGATGTGTTATTGAAATGTGTGCGCTTTACCTGGTGTGGTTCTCTCTAGGAGAGCGGCCATTTAAATGCACCCACTGCGGAAAGGCATTCAACCAGAAGGTGGTGCTCCAGACACATATGGTGCGGCATACTGGCGAGAAGCCCCACCTCTGCCTGCTCTGTCCTGCCTCCTTCTCTCAGAAAGGAAACCTGCACTCCCACATCCAGAGAGTGCACTCAGAGGTAGCCCTGCCCCAAATTCATCTCTACTCATTAATATTTTCACAAGTTACATTTCTCTTTCTTTTGTTCTCGCCTAAGTTTTTAAATCTCTCAATGGGAGTTCTTTCACAAACACACACACACACACACACACACACACACACACACACACAGCCATATCCATTTGAGCAGAGGTGCTATTTGGAGGCAGTATGCATAACACAAATCAAAAGAGCTGTAGATGGACCAGTGGGTCTCTCCCTGCATCTATCACCATGCCATATTGAGGAATGCCAGCATGTGGGGGACCTGCGGGGACCCTGTGCTTTCAGTAGTGGCCCCTGTTCGTTTATTTTGTAGGAATCGGCTGGTAATATCTGTTCACTGCTTTCTCTCTTCCTCTGTAAATTAATCCAGCTGCATCTCCTCTCATTCTCTCTCTCTCTTTCGTGCTCTCTTTCTCTCGCACTTATTCCCCTTTCTCTCTATCGCCTCCCCTTCTCTTTTTCTTTTCTTTTTGTATTTGGTGTTCTTTCTTCAGTTAGACAACATGGCTGCAGGTACACAAAGCCCTCTGAGTGTGTAGAGAGGCAGCAGCTGTGTGGTTGTAGTGATGTGATGACTCAGGCACTGGGCTGAGGTCCAGTGGCATGGCCATGCTGAGGTCATAGGTCATCACTAATGCCGTCGCCAGAGGCTCTAACGCGTACCTCTGCTTTCAGATGATCAGCCTTGCTAGCTAAATAAACCAGCTAATGGAGTGGATAGGTCATAGGGTTCTCTTCCTGTGTTTGTGGGGCAAAAGAGGGAGGATGCAGCTCTGAGAGAGAACCAGAACACGCAGCTTAATATACCACTGCTTTCTACATTATAATGAAGGCACAAGTTACGTTTTTATCTCGTATTTCCTTGTTAAAACAGATTAGACACAGCACATATTGCTGCTTATTCTAAAAACACATTAGTTTAGTTGGCAACCAAATTATGTTTAACTGTTGGTAAGAAATGGAAACAAATCAAATTTTGCAGACCTATCAGTCAAAGGCGATAATCTAATCATTTGAAATATTTCTCTTGCTCTTTCTCTGAATGCCACACTTTGCTAGAAGAGTGGCTCTTGCTGAATGTTGTAGAATAAAGTGCATAGAGACTCAGATCCCGAACTGAACATTTGATTCACTGAAGTGCCCAAGTCCAGTTACCATGTTAAAATGCTATAATCTTTTTCTGATTCTTTACGTCTTAAGTGGAAAGTAACTGACTGTCAAAATACATTCATCTGAGTGTTTTAAATGTAAGCACTTTTCGTTCATCTTACCCATGTACTTTAGTGCTCTTTTTCTCACTCTTTTGTCTCCCTTTCTTCTCTAGACCGCAGGGGTTCCAGTGTACCCGTGCATGGACTGTAGTTGTGTGTATAAGAAACTGGGGAGTCTTAATGCTCATATCAGCAGGATGCACATATCAGTAATGGAAGTGGACGAGCCAGGCAGCACCCAGGTGGCCTCCCCTTCTCCACCCACCCAACTACCCCACGCTACACCACACTGAATGGCTGCTCATTGCTCTACACAATTGACTTATTATATCTGTTGGTGGTGAAACGGCCTTTTAAATGTTTAAATTGGTGCTTCCTAGAGGCTACAGGTGGTAGACTACAGGCAATAGAGCCAGTTTGACACATACCACACCACCATGTGTTAAACTTTAGTTTTATATAAGTAAATCAGAGTGAGCAGTTTAATTTTGGTTATATAAGCTGATTACTGACAGAAACTGAGAGAAATGAAATGTCTCATTATAGAAAAAATGGATGTCAGTTCTTTCATTCTGTGTTCATGGCTGATAGTGACTCTAGATGACTCTTGTATTATTAAACCGTCTTCTGTTTTTTGCAGGAGGGGATGGAACCAGGACAGGGTGGAGGTGTGGCAGAGGGGGTGGAACCAGGACAGGGTGGAGGTGTGGCAGAGGGTGTGACCGACGTGATTCAGCAGCTGCTGGAACTGTCAGAACAGGTTACGGGTGACAGCACCCAGGCCCCTCCCCCTGGACCTGCTATCACCATGGATGCAGCCATCAACCAGGACATCCTGCAGGTGAGCTGAACCTCAAGATGGACCCGCCTATGCCAGAGAATGTAATGAGTCTTCTTTAAGAACGCTGCAGTCATTGATCATCGAAGAAGTTCTTGCATTTTGAATAAAAATTCAGGAGAGCAGATGAGAAATATTTGAGCAATGCTTATGCTCCCATGAGAGGAGCAGCAGGGCCAGAGAGCGCTTGGAGAGCTTTGTGGTCCCACTCTGCACCCTGAGATTCTTAAGTTCAAGAGGTTTAACTGTTGATCTTGTGGTTATTGTTTGTTGTCTTATAGCATTGGCAAAGAGAATATTACGGCCTCAGCCGTGCTGTCCTCTCTTTCTGCCCCATGTTACATTTAGCTGCTGGTATCAGGGTTAGGGTTAGGGATTAGGGTCTGTTTTGCTATGACATGTGGCAGTTGGTTTCACCTGAGCTTGTTTGATTATTAACTGTCTAGACATTTATTTATAATTGTGGTGGTTGTTGTTGGGGTTTTTTTGAACAAATATTTATTATTAAACCAGTTGTTATTTAAATTAATACAAGCCCAAATAATCTCTAAAATAAAAAAGTGTAAATCCAGGGATCAACACCAAAAAAAAAAACAATGAACAACATAATAGTTAATATTTGTATCCCAAACTGACTTGCATCTTCTTGTCAGTCGGTTTCTTTCTCCTCCTCTCTCCTCACTGTTTCTTTCTCCTCTTCTCTCCTCACTGTTTCTTTCTCCTCCTCTCTCCTCACTGTTTCTTTCTCCTCTTCTCTCCTCACTGTTTCTTTCTCCTCCTCTCTCCTCACTGTTTCTTTCTCCTCTTCCCTCCTCACTGTTTCTTTCTCCTCTTCCCTCCTCACTGTTTCTTTCTCCTC
>JAOXYF010000004.1:18457534-18467618 GCA_028565775.1 Sternarchorhynchus goeldii
CCTTAACACCGATAGACATAGATCAGATCACCCACCTTAACACCGATAGACATAGATCAGATCACCCACCTTAACACCGATAGACATAGATCAGATCACCCACCTTAACACTGATAGACATAGATCAGATCACCAAGTGTCAGGAACACCCTGTTGTAGATCCTGCTGTTACATTAGATGTCATGGTATTTGAAAACAGTCATCCTGAAACCTGCTTATGTTTTAACAAAGTGTAAAAATAAAAAAACCTTTTATGGAGGGATTTGTCTCAAAGACAAAAACACCAAGGGTTAGGGATCAACATATTAAAGAGGGCTTGTAATTTGAAGTGAATACCTTAATAATTAAATACCTTAATAATTTTAAGTGAATACCTTATTAACGAGGTTTGAGAAATGGCATGTAATCTGCCAACCATTTCAAAGTTTTCAGCAGAAACTGAATTTGAAATCACACATTTGTGGATCAGCAGAAAGTGAATCAAACCTCAAATGTCTTCAAAGCAAGTGATTGCTTGAGGCAAAACTCACATCAATATAAACATTCAGACTAATTTACATCATAAAAGGGAAAAAAATGTAATTAAGATGATGTGGTGCAGAACTAAAAGATAATTTTTTATTGCTTGAACAATGCAGATAAAACAAATATTTATTTGGTTTCCTAATAGCTATATATCTAGATACTGGTGCTTGTATCTCGGTATATGCATATGCATGTGGTACAGTGTGAGATAAAACCTCCTTGTACTGCATAATTCATCCTTCACCCCAGACAGGTAGAGTGTCAAATATCTAGAATATGTCCAGAATTAAAATGGGATTTTCATGCAGACTGCAGAAATGTATGTGAGGAACTTTAATATTCCTTTTAAAATCAGTGGGAGTGTTACGACAACATTTAATTAGCACTGTGTTTAGTGGACACTAGAATGAGTGGCCTAAATGACCTGTGTTTCACTAAACCACAATTCATTATGATCTGTAACTGTACACTCTTCCCTTCCAAATAAGCCAACAGCTTCACGTTGCTGTACTAATGTAATACTGCACTCCTTCTATCAGTCAGATTGTACATTTAAATGTGATCGTACATGTTAATGAAAATAAAAAACTCTTGGGACTCATACACCAGTAAACACAGGGGGCAGAATCAGCAACAAACACACTGTCCCTGAATGAATCCGTTTAAACATTACAAGTATTTTTTCCAACTGTCAATCAAACAATAGTCATGACCAAGTAGCAGCAATAAATTCAAATATACAGTGAAGAGAACAATGCAATATAAACTCTCAACTGTTTGCATAATTTTATACACACACATCCTAATGTACCTCCTATTATGTTGTAAAATCTATCATTTCAGTGTGAAATGTGCACTTAATACTAAAAGCAATATCCATTACACACCAGCTCCTATGGTTGCATCCCTTTCTCCCTCATTCTTGTACCTGTGGTTTACCTGCAGGCTGAAACACTAGTGGATCTGTTCTGGGCTCCTCCTCTGCTTACACCAGTGTATCTGCGCTGGACACCTCCTCAGCTTTCACACGTGTATCACTGTCCCTGCATGTGGACAGTCCTTTACCTTGACATTACTGAACCTGTGTTCAGTCAGCCTGGCTCTGTCCTCAGCACTCTTGTTCATGTCAGTTGAAGTGAGGTTGTTAGAGAGAACACGCACTCAAAGCAACACGCAGGCTACAGCTGTACTTACACAGGTTTAATCAAGCACAATATCAGAAAGGCTCAGAACAAGATCAGGTTTAGAAACATTCAGAGGGAGGTTTCACACCACATGGGAGAAAAGATTAAGGCAAGCACTGGATTAATATTCAAAGCCATACAAAATGATGTACAGAGCTTGGCACTGGCATGGTTAGTTTGTGGCATTAAGGGACATGTGTCAATCTGATGCATGTTACTGTAACACAGGCTTTAAAAAAAAATACACATTCCAAAAGCATGTGGCTCAAAAACTTGTCTAAAAAGGACATCATAAAAATTAAGATACATATTTGAAATTATATTTAAGTTACCATGATGTTCATATGTAGTCATTAATGAAAATAAAAATGAATATTGAAACAAATGTTTTCTCTTTTTTAAAGTAGGACTATGAGTGACCATCCTACACACATATTTTTCAACAAAGAGGGACACATTTGACATTTCAGTCTCACACAGTGAAACAGAACCTCCACAGACTCAACCTGCTTTTATTACTTTTACAAGAACATTTTAAAACCACAAGGAAAAATAAATCAAAAAGCTGAATCCATATCTTTGAGGACAAGTAACCTGATAAACTTTGACTCAAAAGATGAACTTTCAACCAATGACCCTTTGATACAGGCAACTGGATCAGTGTTTAAGCCACAAATTCAAGTCCTGAGTGTTCCTGTTCTGATTTGGTTTTGTTGATTCTATGGTCTACTTCTCTCAGTACTAATGACACTTCAAAGAGAGTAAGAGAGAAGACTGCAAAAAGAACAGAAAATATAAAATTCCAGTTCAATAAAGACCTTTTTGATACAAACACAAATAACACATTGACTTAGTTCCAAAATTCCATTTGCAGCTGACCCTGAAGTATACATAATTCATAATATATAATTATATTTGATACAATACATTATATTATATTATTACTATAATAGTTGGATTATAATACAAGTGTATGCGATTCTGTGGTAATGGAAAAACTAGAGTGAATGATTTTATGCTATACAAAATTTCTTTTTTGATTTTCATTTTCCCCATGTGACCAGAAGAAAATGCAGGGATTACTGATCATAATGCAGGGATTACTGATCATAATGCAGGGATTACTGATCATAATGCATTTCTACAAAAAAAGCAAGAAGTTCTCTGTTCCACTGTGGAGAAATGGCTGCTAATACAGAGGAATTCGAAAGAGACCAGACAAGCTCTAAAGTAATACTGAGATCATATTTGGTCTCTGAATAGAAATTAAATTGATTTAACTATTACTATTTATTCATGATTTTAATTATGTTCTGTTGATTGAAATATAAAACCAAATTTATAAAAGAATACCTGTATTTTTGTTGTATGACACTTTTGAGGTGGAATAAAAATAGACATTTGGTAAATTGCTTTATACTATAATATAATTTGAACATTTAGAACTTAGAAATCTACATCTTAGTAATCTGCAAATTTAGACTTTAATCATTAACATATAACAAGTATAAAATTTCAGATTTTCAGTCTAAAGGCATAAGTTTGGTGATCAGTGCTTTTGACTTGAATTTTCATGCTGAGTGTAAACCTGTCTGGTACAGTAAAACAATTTATATCTATTGCATCTATAGTTGTAGACTCTATATACAGTACATATGGATTTGTTCCTCTCAATGATGTAAGACACCAACAAACTTGTTCAGTACAACCTTATCTAGTCAGCAGTACTCTGTAATGTATCTTGCCTGTTCTTATATAGACATGCTAACAGTTATAGGCAAAACCGTAAACAGACTCGGTCCTAACACAGTCCTAATGCAATCCTAACAAAAGCCTGCTCAGTCCTAACGCAGTCCTGCTCAGTCATAACAAAGTCCTGCTCAGTCCTAATCTGTTCAACTCATCTTGTGATGTAAGGCAGAGAATTGCATATTTAGAGAGAACACAATCATATAACAAAGTACAAAATACTTATGCCTGAAACAGATTCAAAATCCATTACAAAAGTATTCAGAACCTTTACCAGCTGGCTCGCAGTAATAAATCTTCAGACATGTAAGATGCCAAAGCTGTAGAGTCCCAGGGTGGCACTCCAGGGTGGACAAGCAACAGAGAGAACCACGCCCGAGCTGCTCACCACTCCTCCACACCAGAGAGAACCACGCCCGAGCTGCTCACCACTCCTCTACACCAGGGCTCTGGTAAATGCCAGCCTATGTACAAGCCATGCCACCAAACGCCCAAGCATGCCAGCCTGAAGGGCCACACGTAGACCTGCTCTTCACTAACCTGAAGGGCCACACGTAGACTTGCTCTTCACTAACCCGAAGGGCCATGCGTAGACCTGCTCTTCACTAACCTGAAGGGCCATGCGTAGACCTGCTCTTCACTAACCTGAAGGGCCATGCGTAGGCCTCCAGCTTTTACGATGTACATGCAACTGAAAGCTCTCATTGAGACACTGAACACACGCTTGTCTAGGAGTAACAGTCCCATGGGACTGTATCCGCATGGGAGAGGATCCCAGCACTGAAGCACTGCCAGGCTGGCAGCACATGACCTTAACTTAAGCACGTCCTGATACCACCACAGACCCTGAGCTCTACAAGCATATAGTTCCTGCAGGTCATTTCCATATCATCATGGTTATGGTTATGATTAAAGTTTATCTCTAAAACGGAAGATTAAGTCCAGATGGACTTAATAAGCAACAACAAAGTCATGAAATTAACTCAGTTCCTTCTCCGAAAGGCAATACACACCATCCTGATGATTTATTTGGATTAAAATAAATTATTGTTTTTTTAATCACATTTTTAATTGAAAAAAGAAAGATGCCAACAGCTGCTCTTGCTTCAGGTTCTTAAACCACACCCAGTGCCTGAACACACGATACCCTCACCCAGTACAGCACCAGGACAGCACCTCACCCAGTACACACAAACAAGTACAAAAAGACATGAAAGAAAACCAAATCCTAAACAACAAAGACACAAAGGGTTTCTGGAGATAATGCCTCCACCAGCACCGCAAACCCACAAAAACAACACAATTAAAGTCTAAAACAGGGGCAAAGAAGTGTGCGGAGTGTGTTTTTAAAGCATGTGGAGTGTGTTTTTAAATGAAACCCGCCTCTCCTCACCTTTCCCTTCCTTTTCTTGTCCCCGCCAAAGAACTTTCCAATCTGGTCCAGTACGCCGGGGCTCTTCTTGCTCCGACCGAGCCTGAAGCCAGACTGTCCCGAGGAGCTTCCAGATGCCATGGTGGTGTTCACTCAGTTCGGTGCAGAACACGGATGTTCAGGGGGATCAGAGGTGGTGTATTGGGAAAGAGCAGAGATCGGGCAAGGGGACAAGAAAAACCAAGGGTCTAATCTGCGTCCTGTTCTGTGGTCTCTGACGCGCTGTCCGCTCCAGTTCCAGCCTCTGGGATGGTGTGCAGCTCGTCTGACTCCGAAGGCCGGTCTTTGAAGGTGTTGTCCTCGCGGCCCGGGGCATCTCGGGAGAAGAGGCGGGCCAAGTGGGGGCGTGGCCCTGAAGCGCTGGGGTCTCCCGGATTGGCTTGGCCCTTGCTGTGCAGAGCAGTGGGGGCGGCCGTCCCTGCACTCTTGCTGGGGCGGTCTTTGTTCTGGTTGACATCTGGTTCATTCAGGCCTGTAAAGAAACGACAAGTGTTACACCCCAATGCCCTGCCACGCAGTGCACGCTGCACAAAACAGCCCTCTCACCCAGCACAGATGCACACACCCTCTCACCCAGCACACATGCACACACCCTCTCATCCAGCACACATGCACACAACGACACCCTTTGTCAGCACCTCTGCGTCTTCTGAAGCCACGGCACTGCATCTCACATTTACTCAGCAGCATCCATTGCACAGCCCAACATAATCAGCCCTAAAAAATAAGTCCTCTGCACAAAAAGACCCTCTATATGATCATAACCCAACACGATCTCCACATCCTCCACATCACTGGACCTCTATACCATCAGAACTCTAGATGATTAGCCAGAGAACTACATGATCAAAGTTCTACCAATCAGAGCTTTACATGATCAGACTGCTACACAAACAGACCCCTAAATGATGGAGCTTTGTGTGCGAGTGGTACCCTAGAACACATTACTGTGTTTTAAATGTCCTTCACTGGACAGAATCACTGTCCCTCTACAAATGCCTCTGTCACACCACGACCCAAGGAACGTTCATGTGTCTGCCCCAAACTGCTATAACTACAGTTATTTTTAATGCTAATTTGATGGATGGCAGCACGCAAGGTGCTTCCACTGTGGGTTTGCTCTCCGTGTCACAGCCCCAGTCAGCAGGACAAAAGCTGCACTATTCAGTAAGGAATGGTGCACCCGAGAATCTGCATGCTAATATTTTTATAACAGAGACCCATTGTATTGACAGCACTGTTATTCCAGCTTAACAAAGGGACCAGTGTGGCTGGAATAACTCCTCTAAGTATGGATTTTCAACTCTTTCCATGGTGCCACTTATCTGATGTGGTCGTTGCAGCAGGCTGGGTGTGGCTGCCAAGCAAATCATAAAAAAAAAAAAAAAATCAATATTGACTGGCAGGTTGTTTAAAAGGAGGTGACGACAAAAGTCTGTGATGGGGTTAGACCGTCTGTGACCTCATTAGACCTCTTCTCTCCGTAGTTATTGTTACTTAATTTAATCTCTTAAACTAAATCCGTTAAACTACGTGAGACTGAGGTTAGTCTGATAAAAATAGACGTAAAGGCAGATAAATTGATCTTGTCCACCATCTGACAGTTTCAGAGACGGTTTTCAGTTTCAAAGTCTTCTTTGCAGACACAACCTTTTATCATAATGGATGGCCCATTTTTCAAGCCAGAACTTGAAAAATTAGAACGGCTAATGTGTAAGAGATGAAGACAGATGCTTGTACCTTTTGTGCGACAGATGATTATGTAACCATGATGGTTCATACTGCCGATACTGTGATTCATACTGCCGATACTGTGATTCATACTGACGATACAGACAAGCAGTGCCATATTGCCAGCTGCTATCCTCGGAGGCAGTCAAACAGAGCAATAACTCTGTAACAGCCCTTCAGAGATAAAAAATGTTATGACCCTTTTATTTGTGCAAGGAAAGCTGCTGATAAAAATGGATTATCATGGTGAAAATGTACCAGTCATCCCTGTGTGAAAAAGTGCCTGACAGCCAAACCACTGATCACTCTGCACTGTGTCTGCAGTGGTCAGTGTACCAGCTGCATAGTTTTCAAACGTAAAGTAAACCTGTGAGTGTTCCAGAACTACTGATTCAAACAGCAGTATTTGTTGTACGCCAACAGACACTTTCAAACTCCGTTCTTTAATAATCACACCTGTGAAGTAAGGTGTGAAGTAACACCAACAGAGCTGCCTATAATGGATCTCCAGTCACCCAGGCCCAGTCTGAACTGGGATATAGAATGCATTCTTAATTAAACATGTCAATGGGTCTAGTGAAGACATCTACATAAATTAGCACTTCAGATCAACAGGTTTGATGATCCATATTCCACCAAAACTTGTTTCTTATAAATAGCAAAATCTCAGTTCAATATAACTGTATTTTGTGATGGAAATCTCAGCTTAATTTTATCCATGGATTTTCCAAAGAACATGAAGGACAGTAATATACAGAACAGAGTTACGACACAAAATCAGTGTCATTACTGTGGACACCTGTAGAATAAAAGCCCCCTGTAGAATAAAAGCCCCCAGTCTACAACTATCAGAAGAGCATAGGTACATCCACAGGTAGAGGACAGTGAAGGAGAAGTGAAGGAGATCAAAGAACAGCCATGAAGAACAGAGCACACTGACGCAGAGGAAGAGAGTGAGTGTGAAGAAGAATTTGAGAGAGAAAGACAGAAAGAAAGGGAGTGAGATTGGAGGACAATTATGTGAGGTTCAGAAGAAATGAAATATAACCAAATGATAATAAATGTACATAATGATAAATATACCTGCCTTTATTTAATCTATATCATCTTCAGAAATAAAACAAAAATGTCTCTTTATATCAGTGCATCTTTATGCATGTGTGTGTTCATACACCTTAAACAGCATTTCCACACTGTGACAGCCAGGTACATTACTCTTCTCTGAAACTGTCCCTGTACATAAGCTTACCACCAGACCACATGCTGTTTCTGCATGCCTCTCTCTACAGTCACATCTGTAGCAGTAAGAAGGACCACACTATATATTATACTAGGAGTATAATGTACTCCTCTACCACCACCTTCCTCAATCTGTTGGATAGTATGGATGGATATGGGGTGCAGAGCAGTGAACAAATAATCTCAGTTACAGATGCTCTGCCCACATGAACACAGAATCTGACATATATGTCACACTATATATATATATATTCCTGCCAGTAGGATTCTCATATAACTATTATTTTGTACTGGTCTGACATGAATCAAAGTTTTGTTGTTCCAGCTTAAGAAAACATCCACAGAGTGAGGTAAAATGATCCTTTCACAGCAAACATATCCACAGGACTGAACAAGGTTTGTGAAGTCCATGGTATCTCATTATTTATAGTAATTAAAGAGTTTTTCTTAAAGCAGTTAGTACATATTTCAAGCTTGGCCACTGATCTGACAGCCACCAAAGTTTCCCAGTCATCTGATTTTGTTACTTGTGTTCCCAGCTATCAATTATGAAAGATTGAGTGAAGTATCCCACATAGTATCTCACAAAGTCATAGCAGTGGCTTATGTGGGGAAAACTGACGAGATTGATGTCGACATTGTATCTGGGTGATTTTCCATTGTATTCGGAACCTCTGAGAAGTGCTTCAGTGCAATAAATACTTCCTGTGAACGCCTTCTTGGATTGGCACCCTGGCATTTCTAAGGGACTGTTTATGACATTACTCCGGTTTGAAGGCTGCCTCCTTCAATATGTCATGCTAAAATTGCAGGTTTGTGATTGGTCATTGTGCGTCGGTCGAATTTCCTTTTCCTGCAATAGTAGGTGTTTCTTGGCCATGAAAGGGATGTGAGACTAGTGAATGAGTGAAGGATAACTCCCCTCATACCAGCTCAAAGGGATGTGAGACTAGTGAATAAGTGAAGGATAACTCCCCTCATACCAGCTCAAAAGCCTAATGACATCTACTCTAGTTAAGATGTCTTGAGTTCAGCTTGTTCAGTCTCTTCAACAGAGATGATCTCAACCTGCCTTCAGTCACTTGCCAAATACTGAGAGAAGACACACCTGGACACAACACAGACCAGCAAAACCAGATTATGCAATTAACTTTTGTCTCCTGTTTTTTTTGGTTTTTTTGTAGTAGTAGTTTGTATTTATTTCGTCTCTTCTCCTTAATCCCAATCTCCACCCATCTGTCCCCAACTCTCCATCTTTAACTTGGACATCTCTAGCCATTTCTATTCATGTCACTAGCCACACCCCCTCTCTCTTAATTCTTGTTTAGATGTATTTTAGTTTAACTCAGTGTAAACATCTTCTTTGCTTCCCTTTTCTATTCATTCTAATTTGTAAACTTGTAAACTGAAGAAATGCTGAAGATTGTTTTGATTAAATCACCACTCTGATTTAACATTTGAACTTCCTCCTGGTCATCATCTCTTGATGCCACTGCTTTTGTTATACTGTGATCCAACCTTCATCTAATATTCAACTCGGCTGTAGAGAAATATTGATAGAGTCAAGAGGAAGTTGAAAAGTGTAGCTTTGGAAGAGCAAAAAATGGAATGCGCCCACAGTAACAAACAAATTGCCAAGAAAGAATTCAAAGAGTGGGCCTTAGCCTCCGAGTGCCTCCATCGCTCTCTCTGAGGATGGTACTAACAATAAGGGCCAGTTTGGAGCTGGTGGGCTGGTGGCATGGCAGGCATGTGTCTGGCTGGCCTGCAGGCATGCAGCCCACACCATGCTCTCCCACCCAGGGTGAAGGCCTCTCTGTAGCTCCCACCGCTCAGCGCACAGCTGCTCTCTGTTCGACTGCCCTCGGACGGTATTCAGCACCCGACCCTCCATGAGCCCCCTCCCAAAAAGAGTTCTGAAATACCCTCTTAGTGTAACAGGTGTGAGCTTGTTTTTGAATTTCTTTTGTGGTGTGTTGCATGTGTATGTGTGTGTGTGTGTGTTCTCAGCTCTACATTAGAAAAAAAGCCTCAGGAGGTACCGATTCTACTTGGAAAGCTGCACCAAGGGCTGCAGTGATCCATGCGGGGAGAAGCTTTTATGGGGCTTTGGTGAGGCATTTGAAAGTAGCTGTTACAGTCCCGTAATGGCATGCTGGGATAACTGTTACAGAACTGTGTTGGTGCATGCTGGGATAACTGTTACAGAACTTGGTTGGTGCAC